>CAMZMU010000117.1:59735406-60273114 GCA_947311845.1 Poa pratensis
TTGCTCAGGTACTTAGGGTTTTCGCGTCGGGGGAATAAGTAGGCGAAGGGCGGCGGCTGGAGAGGCCCGTGGGCCACCACCCCAGGGCGCGGCAGAAGGGGGCCCGCGCCCTGGCCACGTGTGGGGCCCTGTGGCTCCTCTCCGTCGCCTCTTTGGTCCGTCAGATGAGTTCTGGTAAAATAGGGACTCCCGTGTAGTTTTCGTCCAATTCCGAGAATATTTCCAGACTAGCTTTTCTGGAATACAAAAACAGCAGAAAACAGGAACTGGCACTTCGGCATCTTGTTAATAGGTTAGTCCCAAAAAATGTATAAAAGTGATATAAAGTAGATGCAAAACATGTAGCAATTGGTATAAAACAAGCATGGAACATCAAAAATTATAGATACGTTTGAGACGTATCAGCATCCCCAAGCTTAGTTCCTACTCGTCCTCGAGTAGGTAAACGATAAAAACAAGATAATTTTTGAGGTGACATGCTACTATCATAATCTTGATCATATAATATTGCAAGGCACATGTAAATGAATGAAGTGATCCAAGTCAATGGTCTATAATTTGCTATCAAATAGATAATGAGTAAACAATGAATCACACAAGCTAAACGTTTTCATGAATAGTACTTTCGAGACAAGCATCAAACAGTTTTGCATAAGTGTTAACTCATAAAGCAATAGTTTCTAAAAAAGGTATTTAATCAACACAAAGGAAGAATTTAGTTTCAGCATTTGCTTCAACTTTCAACATATTTATCTCATGGATATTGTCAACACAAAGTAGTATAACAAGTCCAATACATTGCATATAACGCATGTTGTAACAAAGTTGACACTAGTGTTTGCTTGTGGAAGACAGAAAGAATAGGAAAACTGACTCAACATAAAAGTAAAAGAAAGGCCCTTCGCAGAGGGAAGCAGGGATTAAATCATGTGCTAGAGCTTTTAGGTTTTTGAAAGCATATAGAGATTGCATAAAATATTTGATACTCCTCCCAACCTTGCTAACACAAGCCATGGCTAACCGAATCCTCGGGTGCCTTCCATCAATCACATACCATGGAGGAGTATCTATTTTTGAGAGGTGTTTGTTAATTGTCAACGAATGGTAGCGGGTGAGAACAGTATTCTACCTGTCGAACGGACTTTTAAGAGCGGCTCCCATGAAGGACGTTATTTCTACCAGCAAGGCAGATCATCCCTCTTTCTCTTTGGTTTACACACATTCAGGTATTTCACTGTTTGTCATTGCTTACTGATGAATCAGGGCAAAAGTGTGAAGAGAATTAATTGGTTAAAGTTGTAATTAATTGGGACTGGGCACCCCGTTGCCAGCTCTTTTTGCAAGTTATTGGATAAGCGGATGTATATGCCACTAGTCCAGGTGTAAAAGTCCACTCGACAAATAGAATAAAGAATAACCACACTAATTCCTCATGAGCTAGTAAACATTGACACAAAAAGGGAATAATAACATTTTGAATAATTTAAAGGTAGCACATGAAAAATTTACTTGGAGTGGCAAGGAAATACCACATATAGGTAGTTATGGTGGACACAAATGGCATGGATTTTGGCTCAAGGATTTGGATGCACGAGAAGCATTCCCTCTCAGTACAGAGTTTAGGCTAGCAAGGTTATGTAAGCAAACAAGAATATCAACCCGTACACCAAGTTTTATATGACAAACATATTGCAAACGTTATAAGACTTCATACCGTCTTCCTTGTTAACCAAACCCTGTTATTAGAAAATATCTAGACCTTAGAGGTACCACCGATGCAAACCAAATTTTCAACAAGCTTTACGGTAGTTCTTCACTAATAGGCTTAACTCATGTGATGCACAATTTAATCATGATCTACTTGTTAACTCAAAACAATTGACAAGCATCAAGTTATCCATTTTAGTGATCTACAAGATTAAGCAAGTTTTTCCTTATACCAATTACCACATGCAACATTTTCTGAACCAACCAAACACCAATCAATTTATTTCATCAACTCTCCAAACAAATATAAGTGAAGCAAGAGAGTACTTTCTACAAAAGAAAGCTAATAGCTCTGACAAGAGATACATGAAAACAAGAGCTAAAAGCTGAACACGCTAGATATGAATACTCAACAAATATAAGTGAAGAATAGGAGTATTCTCATGAAAAAGCGGAGCGTGTCTCTCTCCCAATCAAGAATGCTAGGGTCCAGTCAAGCTTTATTGAAAATAAAAGTGCAATACTGAAAATAAAAAGCACACAGACGCTCCAAGAAAAGCACATATGATGTGAAAGAATTAAAATATAGTTTCACTAGAGATGACCTGATAATTTTGACGATGAAGAAGGGGATGCCTTGGGCATCCCCAAGCTTAGACGCTTGAGTCTTCTTGAAATATGCTGGGAGATCCATGGGAGCCTCCCCAAGCTTAAGCTCTTCACTCTTCTTGATCCTATTATATCATCCTTCTCTCTTGACCCTTGAAAACTTCCGTCACACCAAACTCAAAGTAGATCTCATTAGAGGGTTAGTGCATAATCAAAAATTCACATGTTCTATAAAGACGCAATATGATTTGTTACTTTAAACATTAGCTACAGCCACTGATGTTATGTGAAGCTCTTCCACCCAAAAAAGAATTTCACTCAACACTAGTAAAAGAGAGAATGCGAAAAATAAAAAGGCATAATCTGTCTAAAACAGAACAGTCCGCAAAGACGAATTTTTTCGAGGCACTTACGACGCTCAGATCGAGAAACTCTGAACTAATGAAAGTTTCAGACATTCATAAAGATTACGCACAAAAATTTCAGATTTTTAACAATCTGGTGATTTTAGGAATTTCGTACAGTGAACAGCAAAAATCTGTTTCTGCGCAGCAATCAAAATTAAGCATCATCTTATCATTAGAGGCTACTCTTGGCACAACAATGCGAGAAAATAAAGATACAAAGGAGTTGCTACAGAAGTAAACAAACTCCTTGACTCAATAAAAGAAAAATTGCAGAAAAATAAAATGGGTTGCCTCCCATAAGCGCTTTTCTTTAACGCCTTTTAGCTAGGCACAAAGCATGCATCAAGTATTACCAAGTGAAGAAGCATCAACATTCTTACGCTTAGCTCTCTTACCTTTACCTTTATCTTTAGGAAATACTTGGTTACACATAGGTGAAGAGGAGAAATTCATAGTGCCTTGGCCCACATCTATTATTGCTCCAAAGCGTTTCAACAGGGACCTTCCAAGCGTAATTTGTCCTACTCCTGCACATTCAATGACAAGATAATCAATAGATATTGTTATCCCTAAGAGTTTTGTAAATACTCCTTCGCTACTCCCCTTGGTAATTTAATAGTATTATCACCCAAAGTTATACAATCTTCGCATTTGGAAAGCTCCCAAAGATTTAAGGAATCATAAATATTCTTGGGCATTAAACAGAATTCAGACATAATATCACAGCGAGAATGAAAAGTTTCACCATTTATAACAACTTTTACTGAGGAATCCATCCCGATGGTTCAAAATTTACTGGCACATTATCATAATGTTCACGAATCTGATTATACCCTTCTCTTAGACCAGATATGTTCGTTTCAAGAGCGTTAAGTCTATCACTTATGCTTGTCAAAGCCAAATCAATTTTAGTGATTGGGAGCTAGAAATTGTAATCAATTTTTTTATAGCATTAAAAGCTTGATCCCCATCATAACGAAGGAAATCTCCTCCTACCACAGCATCTAAAGCATATCTATAGCAAAGAACAAGACCAAAATAAAAGCTACTAAGAAGCAGGCTTAAAGTCATTTTAGGTTCAGTTTTAGCATAGGACTCAGATATTCTAGACCAAGCATCTTTAAAACTCTCCTCACTCCCTTGCTTGAAAGTGAAGATCTCTTCTTCAGGTGACATTACTACTGGAACAGGGCTAGACATGACTAACAGAAAACAAAACTGAAAATAAACTAAATGCAAGTAACTAATTTTTTTGTGTTTTTGATAATTGAAAGCAAACAAGATAAAATAAAATAAACTAAGCAAGACAAAAACAAAGTAAAGAGATTGGAAGCGTGAAACTCCCCTTGCAGAAGACTGCTGTCTCCCCGGCAACGGCGCCAGAAAAATAGCTTGATGACGTGAAACACACGTTCGTTGGGAGACCCCAAGAGGAAGGTATGATGTAGTCAGCAGCAAGTTTTCCCTCAGAAAGAAACCAAGGTTATCGAACCAGTAGGAGCAGCAACTCTTCAGAAGGTTGTCAACGGCGCCAGAAAAATAGTGTTGAGGGAGTCTGGACTGTTGACGTGGAATCTGCACACAACACAATCAAACTACTTTGCCCCAACGAAACAGTGAGGTTGTCAATCTCACTGGCTTGCTGAAAACAAAGGATTAAACGTATGGTGTGGAAAATGAGTATTAAATTGCAGAGAATGAAAAAGGAACAGTTTGCAGTTTGTGGTTGTTTAATCAGTGTAAAAGAATGGACCGGGGTCCACAGTTCACTAGTGGTGTCTCTCCATAAAAGATAACTAACATGTTGGGTGAACAAATTACAGCTGGGCAATTGACGAATAGTGAGCGCATGACAATGCATATACATGACATGTTGACTACTATGATATTTAATTGGGCATTACGACATAATACATAGATCGTTATCCAACAGCATCTATGACTAATAATCCACCGCCGGGTTGTCATCCGAGTCCCCTTGGTATTAAGTTGCAAGCAACGGATAATTGCATTAAGTAAAGTGCGTAATGTAAACAAACACATATGTCCTGGACATAGCATCGTTAGGTTATCCCTAGTGGCAACAGCACATCCACAACCTTAGAACTTTCTGTCACTGTCCCAGGTTAAACGGAGACATGAACCCACTATCTAGCATAAATACTCTCTCTTGGAGTTACAAGCATCTACTTGGCCAAAGCATCTACGAGTAACGGAAAGCATGCAAGATCTTAAATAACATATAAGATAGATTGATAATCAACTTGACATAATATTCAATATTCATCGGATCCCAGCAAACACAACATGTAGCATTACAATAATATGATCTTGATCATGTAGGGCAGCTCACAAGATCTAAACATGATGGCACAAAGTGGAGAGACAACCATCTAGCTACTGCTATGGACCCGTAGTCCAAGGATGAACTACTCACGCATCACTCCGGAGGCAGGCATGG
Organism: Poa pratensis; assembly: GCA_947311845.1. NCBI lineage: Eukaryota > Viridiplantae > Streptophyta > Magnoliopsida > Poales > Poaceae > Poa > Poa pratensis. The sequence continues at coordinate 59,740,591 of CAMZMU010000117.1, forward strand.
CGATGTAGAAGCCTCCGGTGACGATTCCCCTCTCCGGCAGGGTGCCGGGAAGAGGTTCTGAACCCTCCCGAGCTAGGGTTGACGACGGCGGCGTCTCTGGAACTTTTCGTATATTTGCTCAGGTACTTAGGGTTTTCGCGTCGGGGGGAATAAGTAGGCGAAAGGGCGGCGGCTGAGACCCGTGGGGCCCACACCACCCCAGGGCGCGGCAGAAGGGGGCCCGCGCCCTGGCCACGTGTGGGCCTGTGGCTCCTCTCCTCGCTCTTTGGTCCGTCAGATGTGTCTGGTAAAATAGGGACTCCCGTGTAGTTTCGTCCAATTCGAGAATATTTCCAGACTAGCTTTTCTGGAATACAAAAACAGCAGAAAACAGGAACTGGCACTTCGCATCTTGTTAATAGGTTAGTCCAAAAAATGTATAAAAGTGATATAAAGTAGATGCAAAACATGTAGCAATTGGTATAAAACAGCATGGAACATCAAATTATAGATACGTTTGAGACGTATCACACCTCCTCGCCAGATTGATCTAAACTGGGAGGCCATAAACCCTGGCACCGCAGATCTTGATGATCTGGCACTCTCCTTCTCTGTGGAGGAAGTCAAGCTCGACATTGATATATGCCGAAAGACAAAGCTCCGGGCCCAGACGGATTCACAATGGCTTTCTTCTCCTCATGTTGGGAAATAATACAACCGATCTTATGCGAGTGATCGATGCCTTCTTCGAGCTGACAGTGAACAATTCCATGTCATCAATTCGGCCAACATCGCCCTGCTACCAAAAAAAGAGGGGGCCGACTCGATCTCTGACTTTCGCCCTATTAGCCTGATTCGCATCATTCTGAAGATCATTGCCAAAGCGATTGTGCGTCGCCTCAGCCCCAAGATGAATGACTTGGTCTCCCATTGCCAGAGCGCCTTCATTAAAACCAGAAGCATCCACGACAACTTCATGTACGTCATAAATACTGCAAGACACCTTCATCGTGCTCGGTCGCCTACGCTTCTTCTCAAGCTCGACATTACCAAGGCTTTTGATTCTATGCGTTGGGACTATCTACTCGATGCCGTGCGATGCCGAGGTTTCTCCCCTAGATGGAGAGCATGGGTCTGCATCCTCTTCTCCACCGCCACATCGCTGGTCATGCTGAGCGGCATCCCAGGCCTTGACATCATCCATGGCCGGGGACTGAGGCAGGGCGAACCTATGTCCCTTCTGCTTTTCGACATCAGCATTGATCCTCTAAACAAAACTCTCGAGCTGACCACTGAGGAAGGACTTCTGCAACCTTTACTGGATCGTTTGGAAACTTTGCGGGTTTCGCTGTATGATGATGATGCGGCCATATTCCGGTGCCAACCGCAAATGACATCTCCAACCTCGCCTACACGTTACAAAGCTTTGGAGAGGCGACCGGTCTTGTCACGAGCATCGCCAAGAGCTCTATCTCCCCAATTCGTTGTGAAGACATTGACCTGACCACAATGATGGCGGACTTTCAGGCGACGATTGCCCAGTTCCCATCAAATACCTGGGGCTCCCTCTCTCTTGGCGGGCTGTGACAGGCCGATCTTCAACCATATATCGACAAAGCTGTGTCTCGCTTGCAACATTGGAAAGGGAAGTTTATCAATCAGGCTGCTTGTTTGGAGCTCGTCAAGTCGGTTTTATCCTCAATGCCAATTTTCCTCCTCACAGCCATCAAAGCTAACAAGCGGAAGCTAAAAGCTTTTGATAAACTCAGACGGGCATGTTATGGAACTACAGTGAAAAAATTAGTGGGAGCAAGTGCAAGGTGAGTTGGGACAAAGTGTGTCGCCCAAAGGTCCTCGGTGGTCTCAGAATTCTCAACCTTGAGAAATTCTCTAGGGCTCTAAGATTAAGGTGGCAATGGAATGAGTGGGCATCTCTGGACAAGCCTTGGGTGGGTTCTGAAACACCGAATGATTGCACTGATATGAGCCTCTTCAGTGCGGCAACCAAAGTTACGGTGGGGAACGATATGAAGGCCTTGTTTTGGGGTCGTCTTGACTCGATGGACTTACCCAAACAGTTATCGCGCGAAGCCTTTTTGAGGCCTCCTAGCGCAAAAAAAGAAATGTCCACGACGCTCTGACGGATTTCAAGTGGATTTTGGACCTCGATGTGGGCAACTTTGAAAGTGCATGGCCCCATGTGTGGTTTTGGTAATTAATGACAATCCTTATGGACTAATGTTTGCATTGAGATATACTTGTAGATCTTGTCCATAGGAAAAGATTGGAGTTCATGTGTTGGACTCTAGAAGATTAAGTGATGATCAATGCTCTATTCAAGGGTTTATATGAAGAATGTTCATGTGTAGAGTTGAGCATATTACAAGTATGTCTTGAAGGATTCAAGACATCATATTTGTGAAGAGAGAGAATATTATGAAGTGCAAGTTCAATATGATCCATCTCGGAAGATATCATTTTGATTGAAGCTTGCAATGGATACATGAATATGGAGCTTAGCGAGGCTCTCCCATAATGGAGTATGGGGGAGTATTTGGAGAAGTCTTCATCAAGCATGTGCTAGCAAGCACAATCAAGAAAGGTGTTCCACTTGAAGAGATCAAGATCGTCATCATCTAGCTCAAGTGGAATGCGCAAGGCAAAGGTATGATCTTGATCGGGTTTCTATTTTACCGGTCTCATGGTGTCAGTGGGAGACCGGGTTATAGGATAGACGGCGTACTATTAAGAGGGGCTCTCAAGTGAGTAACTTGATCACATCTTGTGGGGAGCTCAAACCTTTGCATTCTCGGCATATCATCTTTCTTGGTTCGTATTTGGCTTTTATCCATGTGAGAATTTAGAGCTTGTGTTCATCTCCATACAAGCTCTAGTTCATTAAAAACGGATTTCATTCGAATATCTTGTGATGTTTTGATGTTGGAGGTTTTACCGGTTCGTCTTTTGTAGAGAGGTCAAACTCTCCTCTTGTGTTCTCCTCCTCTCATGATGGACTATGATGTGTATATGCATGATCTTGTAGAGATTGTGATTATCTTCGAAACAAGCCCAAGATCATAGAAAACGGAGTCCGGATGAAAAACTTGTTGAGTTTTCGTGTTGGAAATATTATCGGTTTATCCTTGAGGAAAGTTCCACACCTTCCATGGGAGGTGACTTTACTCTATTATGGTTCTTAATATTTCCAACAAAATTGGTTTCATCCCATTTGGAGTTCTCTTGCAAAAGTTATTGGGTTTGCAGTTTTGCTGGTTTTCTAGGCTGGAGTCTCCGGACTCAGGGGATTCAGTCGAAGAGGCTCAAGTTGGTTCACTCCCTGGACCCTGTCCGGAGTGTTACCGAAAGTTACCGAAGGAAGGGCGGAGTCTCCGCCCCAGCCCGGAGTCTAAGGTCCCCTATATATCCCCCAATAAAGTAACTTCATGACTCGGTCTCAGGTTTACATGTCCTCCCAAGTCTCCCTCACTCCATTACATTACCGGTGATCACCTTACATGCATTCCCCAACATATGTGTGCACTCATATTGTACATAAAGACAATCATAAAAGATAACAAAACTTGTATGCAACAATCAACGAACTATTTCACTATTGCCATGAACAAATCACTTCTCAAACATAGATGGGGAGACACAATAGATCAAAGGAATAGTATATTGTATCATATATCATGTTTGCCAAGAGTTTACAGTGGAGAGATGGAGATGATCTTGCTGTAGATGTTGATGATGAACACGCCGAAGGGGGGAGCCCTCCGGAGGTGATTCCCGGCGGCGTTTCCCCCCCTCCGATCTTCTCTGGCGGCAGCCTTCTGACTCTCTGTTTCGTGGTTTTGTGTTTCTCCGCCGCCTCCTCCCGAAACTCCCTGGGGGACTATTTTTATAGCCGGTTTTAGGTCAAGACGAAGCCACGGAGACGAAAACCGACGGCATCGGAGCCACGAGGGGGAAAAGAGGGGTCCTCATGCGGCCAGGGAATCTGACCGCGTGGGGCCCTCTAGTTTCCAGCTGGTTGGGCTTCTGGTCTTCATTTTCAGTCCATTGCGTTCGTCTCGAAAATTCTGAACCGTGCTCTTTGCCCTTGCCCTTTTTGGAGTCCCGAAGCTCCCGGAAAGTCCGAAACACTAAAAAAAAGACGTTTTCTGGAAAACAGAGTAGAACCAAAAGAGGGGGGATTGTTTAGAAAATCCCCGAAATCATTATAAAACATAAATATAACATCATATAAGTTGCAAAAATGTAGGAATATCTAGTAATAACATGCAAAGTTCATGTATGCATTTTACATGCATAAATACTAACCATGTAGAGGAGTTAAAAGAGCTCAAGGCCCAAATCACTTCTTTGAAGAAAGACTTGGAAAAGCGTCATGTTGGGAGGTCCACACTTGACAATGTGTTGAGTGCTCAAAGACACCCCAATGACAAGAGTGGACTTGGATTCAACTCCATTAACAAGAACAAGTCCAAGTCTATCAAGAAGAACAAGGGCCAAGAAAAAGTTAAGGATTCGACCAAGATCGTTTGCTTCAAGTGCAAAGTTGAAGGGCACCATGTTAGATCTTGCCCTTTGAAGAACAAGTCCCTCGGTGAGAAGAAACAAGGGAAGAGGTCTCAAGCTCAAACTCAAGTTCCTCAAGTTGAAGAACGGCCACTTCTCAAGAAGAATCAAGCTATTCCGCTCAAGTTGAGATTTCAACTAAGAAGAAGGAAAAAGCTAATGTTGCTACTTATGCCGAGAGAAGGGCCACTTTGCTTCTTCATGCACTAATGGTACCTCATCCAACCCTATTATAATTGATAATGTTTATTCTCTTCGGAAGGATAAGGTTGGCAATGTGTTTTCCAAATATGTTGGTACTCAAAGTGGTGTCAAGAAAAGAACCATTTGGGTTGCCAAGCCTATTGTGACTAACCTCTTAGGACCCAACTTGGTTGGAGACCAACAAGCTAAAACTTCATCAATAGGTGTTGTTGGAGGGCATTGGAGACTTGGCTACATCATGAAAAATTAAGAGACCTTCATCAATCATATTCTCTCAAGCCAAGTCATTTGGGTTATATTGTTCTTTCTCTTATCCAATGTTCCTCCTTGCGGTAACTTTTGCTTATATCATCTATACATTGAAAGTTGCTTGCACCCTTGCATGTGTTTGGTTTTGTACCTTGCTAGTGTTTTTATGTGTTGTGCTCTTGATACGTCCATTTTGCATCACTATTTTATATCATAATTTACTGCTATTCATTGATATATTTCATATTTGGATATGATACTTATGTTATTTTATCTTATTTTGCATGTTTGATGATTATTGGAGAATTAACTGTCGGAGTCAGGATTCAGCTGGAAAAAGCATCGACAAGACACCCTATTTCTGAAGATCGTCAATTCAGGGAAAATATACAGAAGTTCCTATTTTATCAGATGCCGGAGGCAGCCAAAAGGGGAGGCTGAGATGGGCCACGAGGGGCCCACGCCACCCCACGGCGCGGGTCCCACCTTGGCCGCGCCGGGGCCTGGCGTGGATGCCCTGGCCCACCTCAGGTGACGCCCTTCGCGTACTTCTTGTCCTAACCCTAATCGGTCGAGGGAGAGCCAGAGGAAATATTCTGCCGCCTCCACGAGGCGGAAACCACAGAGAGAGAAAGCTCTCCGCAGGGAGAAATCTGCCGGGGAAATTCCTTCCCGGAGGGGGAAATCATCGCCATCGTCACCATCATCACGCTGGACTTCATCGGGATCATCATCATCATCTCCACCACCGTCACCATCATCTCCACCGCTCCACTTCGTTCCGCTGTAACATCTAGGGCTGTACTTTGTCTAGTTCATAGGGGAACTTTCCCGGTGTTAATTACTCCTTGTGGTTGATGCTATTAAGTTTTATCGGTGAATTAAGTTATGTCCAGATTGTTATTCATCATTATATCACCTCTGATCATGATCCATATGATGTCTTGTGAGTAGTTCGTTGTTCTTGAGGACATGGGAGAAGTCATGCTGTTAGTAGTGGAATTATGTTGAGTAATATTTAATGGTTTGATATTTAAGTTGTGGTGTTATTCTTCTAGTGGTGTCTGTGAACGTCGACTACATGACACTTCACCTTTATGGGCCTAGGGGAATGCATTGTGTATTTGGCTACTAATTGTGGGGTTGCCGGAGTGACAGAAACCTAAACCCCCGTTAGTAAACCGGTGCATGAGGGAGTGTAGGATCTCAGAGTTTAAGGCTGTGGTTAGATTTATCTTAATTACTTCTTGTAATGCGGATGCTTGCAAGGGGTTTAATCACAAGTATGTATTAGTCCAAGTTAGGGCAGTGCATTAGCATAGGTTCACCCACACAACACTTATCAAAACAATAAAGATTAATCAACTGTAGGAAGCGAAAGCACTTGACGAAATTCCCGTGTGTCCTCAAGAACATTTTGCCATCATAAGTAAACCAACCGGCTTATCCTTTGCTCTAAAAAGGATTGGGCCACTCGCTGCAATTATTATTACTGTCTTTTATTTACTTGTATTTTATTTATCTGCATATCAAAAACCCCTAAAAACTTGTCTGCTAGTATTTACAGTGATTCCTTGATCAAAACTACTTGTCAACACCTTCTGCTCCTCGTTGGGTTCGACACTCTTATTTATCGAAAGTACTACGATACACCCCCTATACTTGTGGGTCATCAAGACTATTTTCTGGCGCCGTTGCCGGGGAGTGAAGTGCTATTGGTAAGTGGAATTGGTAAGGGAAACCTTTACTGTAAGTGCTGTTTTTATTTCTGCTTGCTGCTTTATTTTATTATGGAGAGATCTCCATTCGAATCCCTATTTGGGAATACTACTGCCACTGCTAAGGTAGTAGATGAACCGCCGCCTGCTGAATTAGATCCATTTAAAATACCTATGAAAATTGTTGAACGTGTTATGGATAACCGCTATGTTGGAGATGGAACCATCCATCCTGGTGATCATTTACTTTTATACATGAATTATGCGAGTTGTTCAAGTGTGCAGGTATTTCAATGGAAAAAGTCAAGAGGAAGTTATTCTCTATATCACTGAAGGGCGAGCTGCGGAATGGTATAAGATGCTGAAGAATGGCCGATCTATTGGCTGGGAGGAAATTGTACCTCTCTTTTATTCTAAATTCTATCCTCCTAGTGAGATTCATCAAGATCGAAATCATATATATAATTTTTGGCCTCATGATGGAGAAGTATTGCCCAAGCGTGGGGGAGATTGAAGTCACTAATGCTCAAATGTCCCATTCATGAGCTCCCAAGTAATATTGTTATCAATAATTTTTATGCAAGGCTTTCTCTTCATGATAAGGATTTATTGGATGCCTCTTGTTCTGGATCATTTACACGTACTGAAGAAGAAGTTAAATGGGACCTTCTTGACCGTATTCAGGAAAATACTGAAGGATGGGAGAACGACAAAGGTAGAAAGTCAGGTATAAATTATGATTATGAATGCATTAAATCTTTTATGGAGACTGATGATTTCGTAATGTTAGTGCTGTTTATGTCTTGATTCTCAAGTTGTTGCAAATTATTACAAAGCTTTTGCCTCTTATCTTGATGTGCCTAAGAAGGATTTGAATAAATATCATGAACCTTATAAAGATAAAGCAATTCGGCCATTGTAAAAATATTGAAGTTCATACTGTTGATCACATTTTGCCAGAACCTTATATTGAAAAATACCTTTTCCTGTTAAAGTCAAGGAACATTCTCTGATAGCTAGTGTGGTTAATAAAAGTGCCAAGAAAGCTTAGAGCCTGATGAACAAATAACTGTTGAACCTGAGTAGCAATATAAAGGATTTGTCGAAAATAGAAGGAGGACATATTATCTTTTGTGAAGATGCTTCTAATATTGTTTCGCATCCTGGTAAATCTAGGAAAACAAGTGTTCCTGTGCTTTCAGTTAAATAGGAGAACATTGCTATTATGGTTTATGTGATATTGGTGCAAGTTCCAGTGCTATTCCTTTTGAACTTTACAAAGAAATTATGCATGAAATTAGTCCCTGTGAACTTGAGGATATTGATGTGGTTATTCAGCTTGCCAATAGAAACTATCTCTCCCATTGGTATTGTGAGAGATGTTGAGGTTTTATGCGGTAAAACTAAATATCCTACTGATTTTCTAGTACTTGGTTCTGAAGCTAGTAAAACTTGTCCTATTATTTTCGGTAGACCTTTCTTGAATACATGTGGTGCTATTATAGATTGTAAGAAAGAGAAAATTTACACTAAATTTAATGGAGAATCTTATGAGTTTAATTTCTCTAAGTTTGGTAAGAAACTTTATGAAACTGATTTGCCTAATGAGGATTCAAAAATTGAACAACTTGCTGCTATTGCTATTGCTCCTAACAATGCTTTGCAGCAATTTATGGAGGAACACGAAAGTGAGGTCTTTATGGAGGAGGAATGAAATTGACAATATCTTTCTTCATCAACCACCATTACTTAAGCATAATTTGCCGGTGGAAGATTTGGGTACCCCTGCACCTCCTAAAGAAGATCCTGTTTTTGATTTAAAACCTTTGCCTGATAATCTTAAATATGCTCACATTGATGATAAGAAAACATATCCTGTTATTATTAGTTCTAAACTTTCAGGTACTGAAGAGGCAAGGTTATTAAGTATTGAGAAACACCGAGGAGCTATTGGATATACTCTGGATGATTTAAAAGGGATTTCTCCTACTATATGTCAACACGCCATCAACATGGAAGATGATGCAAAACCTGTTGTGGAGCACCAGCGTCGTTTAATCCCTAAAATGAAGGAAGTGGTAAGAAATGAGGTATTAAAACTCCTCGATGCTGGTATAATTTATCCTATTGCTGATAGTAATGGGTAAGTCCTGTGCATTGTGTTCCTAAGAAAGGAGGAGTTACTGTTGTGCCAAATGAAAATAATGAACTTATTCCTCAAAGAGTAGTTGTTGGATATAGGATGTGCATTGATTTTCGAAAGGTTAATAAAGTTACTAAGAAAGATCACTATCCTTTACCTTTTATTGATCAAATGTTAGAACGGTTGTCTAAGAAAACTCATTTTTGCTTTCTTGATGGTTATTCTGGATTTTCACAAATTGCTGTTAGAGAAAGATCAAGAGAAAACTACTTTTACTTGTCCTTATGGAACTTATGCTTATAGGCGTATGCCTTTTGGTTTGTGTAATGCTCCTGCTACATTTCAAAGATGCATGTCTGCCATTTTTCATGGTTTTTGTGAAAAATTGTGGAAGTATTCATGGACGATTTTTCCGTCTATGGAACTTCTTTTGATAACTGCTTGCAAAACTTGATAAAGTTTTGCAGAGATGTGAGGAAACTAATCTTGTTCTTAATTGGGAGAAATGTCACTTTATGGTTAATGAAGGGATTGTTCTTGGACATAAAATTTCTGAAAGAGGTATTGAAGTGGACAGAGCTAAAGTTGAAGCAATTGAGAAAATGCCCTGTCCCAGGGATGTTAAAGGTATTCGTAGTATTCTCGGTCATGCGGTTTCTATAGAGGTTTATTAAAGATTTCTCTAAAATTTCAAAACCTCTTACTAATCTTCTCCAAAAAGATGTACCTTTTGTTTTTGATGATGATTGTAAAGAAGCTTTTGAGTCTAAAAAAGGCTTTAATCACTGCTCCTGTTGTTCAACCTCCTGATTGGACTTTACCTTTGAAATTATGTGTGATGCTAGTGATTTTGCTGTAGGTGCTGTTCTTGGACAGCGAGTAGATAAGAAGTTGAATGTTATTCATTATGCTAGTAAGACTCTTGATGCTGCTCAAAAGAATTATGCTACTACTGAAAAAGAGTTTTTAGCAGTAGTTTTTGCTTGTGATAAGTTTAGACCCTATATTGTTGATTCGAAAGTTATATCCATACCGATCATGCTGCTATTAGATACCTTATGGAAAAGAAAGATGCTAAGCCTAGACTTATAAGATGGGTGCTTTTATTACAAGAGTTTGATTTGCACATTGTAGATAGGAAAGGGCTGAAAATCCTGTCGCTGATAATTTGTCTAGATTGGAAAACATTTCTTATGATCCTGTTCCTGTTAACGATAGTTTTCCAAATGAACAATTGGCTGTGATAAAGGTAAGCTCGCGAGAAAGTCCTTGGTATGCTGACTATGCTAACTTTATTGTTGCCAAGTATTTGCCTCCAACCTTTACAGCTCAGCAAAGAAGGAAATTCTTTTATGACTTGAGGCATTATTTTTGGGATGACCCACACTTATATAAAGAAGGAGTGGATGGTATAATGCGAAGATGTGTTCCAGAATTTGAACAAAAGAAATATTGAGAAAATGCCATGGAAGTGCTTATGGAGGACATCATGCTGGAGATAGAACTGCACAAAAGGTTTTACAATCAGGTTTTTATTGGCCTACTCTTTTTAAAGATGCAAGAAAATTTATTTTATCATGCGATGAATGTCAAAGAGTTGGTAATATAACTAGACGCAATGAAATGCCTATGAATTATTCTCTTGTTATTGAACCTTTTGACTGTTGGGGATTTGACTTTATGGGTCCTTTTCCTCCTTCTGATGGTTATACTCATATACTTGTTGCTGTTGATTATGTTACTAAATGGGTAGAAGCTATACCAACATCTAGTGCTGATGGTGAGACATCATTAAAAATGCTTAAAGATATTATTTTTCCAAGGTTTGGTGTGCCTAGATATCTCATGACTGATGGTGGTTCTCATTTTATCCATGGTGCTTTTAGAAAAACCCTTGCTAAATATGATGTTAATCATAGAATTTCTTCACCTTATCATCCTCAAACAAGTGGTCAAGTAGAATTATCAAATAGAGAGATTAAATCTATTTTGCAAAGACTGTTAATAAATCTAGAAAAATTGGGCTAGGAAGCTTAATGATGCTTTGTGGGCTTATAGAACTGCTTATAAAAATCCTATGGGTATGTCTCCTTAAAAATGGTTTACGGAAAAGCTTGTCATTTACCTCTAGAATTAGAACATAAAGCTTATTGGGCCGTAAAAGAACTTAATAGAGATTTTAAACTTGCTGGTAAAAAAGGTTACTTGACTTGAGTTCTTAGATGAATGGAGAAGTGAAGCTTATGAAAATGCTAGACTTTTAAAGAGAAAGTGAAACAATGGCATGATAGGAGAATCCTAAAGAGAGAGTTTAATGTTGGTGAGAAAGTTCTATTGTATAGGTCTCGTCTCAGATTTTTTGCAGGAAATTACTTTCGAAATGGGAAGGACCTTATGTTGTTGCAGAGGTTTACCGTTCAGGTGCAATAAAAATTACTTCGCTTGATGGTGACAAACTCAAGTGGTTAATGGCAAAGACTCAAGCATTATATTTCTGGGGATTCTTATAACGAAGACGTTGATATTATTCAAGTAGTGACTCCGGAAGATTTTATTAAAAGTCAAATTCAGAAAACTGCAGAGTCCGTTTTCGAATAGGTAACAGTTTTGGTAAGAAAAAGTCGCGTTCGACTTCCCAACTTATATTTTTGTTATTTTTATTAAATATGGAAAATTACAGCCGAAAACGGGGAGGAAACGGTGCCCGAGGGCACCACGCCACCCCACGGCGCGGGCCCACCTTGGCCGCCGGGGCCTGGCGTGGGCGCCTCGGAGCCCGTCTCCGACCCAGTTTCGACCTGGACTTTCCTTTGTTGTGAAACTTTCTGCTATATAATCTACCGGATCCCCCGAGGTCCGTATATCGTTTTCTCGTCGTGTTTTCGTTTCGAGCTGTTTCTGCCAGGTATCATCCTCGGATCTAGAGCCACCATGTCCTCGTCGGGGCCTTCCAAGGATAGCTTCTTCGTGAACGTCGTCAACCCGTACATCAATGAGCTGATGATGCATCCCAAGGAGTTGCTACTAAAGGACGGAGAGGTGCAGAAAGAAGATGTTCGGGGTCCTAAAGGAGAAGGAAGCTTGGAAGCCAGGATGGAGGAATTGGAGCATGAAGTTTTTAGGTACAAGAAGATGGCGGAACGTGAAGTGGACATCCATCACAGGATAGTTGCTGAACTTATTGCTGAGCACAAAAAGGAGACCATCAAGCTTTGGGATGATATCTTCTCACTCCACGAAACCACCAACAAATTACAAGCACAACTCTACGACGTGCAAAATCAAAACTGTGAGTATGAGACCAGGTTTAAACGCATAAGCTCTGCTGCCAGTTTCAGGATACTCGAAACCAAGTCGTCATTTTTGGATGGAGAGCCTTTACCTTGGAAGTTCGATGATGAGGATTCACCATCACCACCGAAGGAGTAATTCATCATTGGTATTGGCATCCCCTTAGCTTGTTCCAAGCTTGGGGGGAGTGCCGCGGTATCACCACCATTATCCTTTACCTTTTACTTTTCAGTAGAGTCATATCATGAGTAGAGAAGTTATCATATAGGATGGTTTGCAGTGTGGAAGTATATCTCCTTTAGTTGGTTATCTATGTATCCCTTGGTGTGAGTTGCCGTTATTGGAATATTAATGAGAAGTTTTATCATTTACTTTCTGCACACTTTATTTTAGTTTGCAAATTTCTGTCATATGAATGATCTTGTTGTTAGTATTGGCATCACTTTGGGAGCATCAAGTAAATCTATTTGGTTTTGGCAAACTTAGCATTGGTCAGTAGCAACAATACTTTGAGGCTTAAGTAGAAAAGAGGGGATTGCATGTAGATATATTATCTCATTATCTTTCTTTCTTGTTGGCTCATGAGCTTAGTATTCTTAAGTTAAAATTATTTGTGCCTACAAGGAAGATTGCATGATTGTTTCTATTACATTTATATTTGTTTGTATCCCTCAACTCTTATGCTTGCTACCCAGCCTTGCTAGCCTAAAACCTGTACTGAGAGGGAATGCTTCTCGTGCATCCAAACCTTGAGCCAAAACCCATGCCATCTGTGTCCACCATAACTACCTATATGTGGTATTTCCTTGCCACTCCAAGTAAATACTTCATGTGCTACCTTTAAACTATTCAAAAACTATTACTCCTTATTTGTGTCAATGTTTACTAGCTCATGAGGAAGTATGTGGGTTATTCTTTATTTAGCTTGTCAGACAGACTTTCACCACCAGACTAGCGGCATATACATCCGCTTATCTACTAATTTGCAAAAAGAGCTGGCAAATGGGGTGCCCAGTCCCAATTAATTACAACTTTAACCGCTTAATTCTCTTCACATTTTTGCCTGATTTATCAGACAAGCAATGATACCAGTGAATAACTGCATGTGTAAACAAAAGAGAAAAGAGGGATGATCTGCCTTGCTGGTAGAAATAACGTCCTTCATGGGAGCCGCTCTTGAAAGTCTGGTTGACAAGAGAGATATTGTTTTCACCCACTACCATTCGTTGACAATTCTCATACACCACTCAAAACTTATATTTTTATTCTCTATATGATTTCAAAAACTTAAAAAGCTCTAGCACATGATTTAATCCCTGCTTCCCTCTGCGAAGGGCCTTTCTTTTACTTTTATGTTGAGTCAGTAAACCTATTCCCTTCTTTCTTAAGCAAGCATTTGAGTTGTTGTGATTCAACCATCTATATATTGATATTTTCAATCATGTCTTTTATCCTTCCTTGTTTAAGCACAAAGTCTTTTATCTGAAGGAATATAACTTTGAAAATTATCAATGACTGTAAGGAAATTGTGATGATTGAGCATGTAAGTTCTGCAATATAGCTCCAATATAAGGACTCTACTCGAAAGATAAGTACAATCTGTTAATTGTTCTCTGACCAAGAACGAAGTTTGCCATCACCAAACTATGATTTTCTCTATGCACCTTTATTGTGATTTCCATTACTCGTTTCAAGATAAATTATATAAGGGGAAGTTGTTGTCTAAGATGATTTGTGTATTAATAAATGTTGATGCTTCTTGTACGTATTCTTTATTATCGACGCTTCACTCCATAAACCTGTGGTCTTGTTTACCGAGCTCAGCTTTCGCTTGCGGACAAGCGAGGTCTAAGCTTGGGGGGAGTTGATACGTCCATTTTGCATCACTATTTTATATCATAATTTACTGCTATTCATTGATATATTTCATATTTGGATATGATACTTATGTTATTTTATCTTATTTTGCAGCTCTCTACTTACTTATCTTGAGAAATCAAGTATGTGCATGTTGGTTTGCATACCATTTACTTGTTTTGAGCCTTATTGCTTTTATTTGCTATCTTTTCTTGTTGGCTCCCTTTGAGAGATTAATGGACTATCCCATTTTGGGAAAGTGATACGCTTAGTGCACTTCACAATCCTAAAAATGTGTTTACATGAGGAATACCACTTAGTTTTGATATATTAATATTATCTACTATCTATGTGGTATGTCATTCTCATGAGAAATTCAAATTCTATAATGTCCATTAATTATCTCTAGTTGGTTTTGTTTGCCTCTTGTTTTAAAAGAAATGGATTATCACATTATGGGGGAGTAATAAGCTATGTGCATATTACAAGCCTAGAAAATGTGAACATGTGAGGTTTTGCCACCTAGAATTGATATTGTTAATTATCTTGTTCCTATGTGGCATGTTTCTCAAACAAGTTCCATATTTGCTTAAATGCTTTTTGTCTCTCATCTTTTGGATCTTGTGTGTGAGAGAGTTTCTTGGTGCTTTGCATGATCGTTGATCTATTTGAACCCGTCAAGAATCTCTATATAAGCATGTTTTTCAATTCCTATCCTTTGCCATATGCTTATTTGTTGTGAAGTTGGTCTTGAATATCATTCCTACATACCACCGAGAAATATCTCTATATACTCCTTGTCCATGACAAGTGATACTCATAATTGTGGTGGAATTTGTAGACCATCTTCATATTGGTTCTTGCTTTGAATTGCCTTATTTTATTGCCAAGGATTTGTTTTGATCTAACTCTCTCTTGTCTTCCTTGTATCTTTTGGATCCTTGTTGCTCTACTCAAAATTTGTTTTATGCCTTCTTGAGTTAGGAAAAGCAATGATCCCATTCTTGTGCATTTACGTTCAAAGTCATACTTCTAGATAATGCACTATTCTTGGGGAAGCAATCCTACATTGAGTAGAACAACATTCCTTAAAATTGGTTTTGTATCTTATTGCTTTCCTTGAACTTGACTAGTGTTTGAATAATATGTATGGAGAGTGATGATCCCATTTGTGTGCATTTTGTATTCAAATGCAAGATCATAAATAATACACAAATCTTGGGGGAGCAATCCTATATGCTTTTGAACATTAGTTGTCTTCATTTGGTATTTGATCCCGATGACGTGTCTCTTTGGAAGACAAACATTTTTCGTCTTGGTACTTTATGCCATCATGAAAAGTTTAGAGGGTTTGGTTTATTCCTTGATGGTATTTTCATCTTTTGGTATATTTTCAAAGTGGTATCTTCAATCATGTGTTGATTTGGGTCTTTGATATAGTTTGGGCAATTCGCTTTCTTGTCACACTTGTGTGTGCTTTCTTGGTTTAATTGGTGTTTTGTCCAAATTGTATCTCGTTTGGTTCTTGAAAGTCTTGTGCATGCATATTTACTATATGTATATCTTATGTCTTGCTTACTTTCGTTGATCCAATATATAGGATAAACTCCATCAAATCCTAATTGGGTAAGATGTGCATGAAATTCAATTTCATATCAATACACACATATTTATGTGGAGTTTGCCCTATGTAATGTAGTTGCTCTAACTACTTTGGACCCGATTAGTTTGGGTACCATGTTGTACTTAAATTTGTTTTAGGTACATTGGAGATGCATTGGAAGCTTGTCTCATCTATAAGGAAGGTGTTGCCACCATGTGCTTATTGGATCCAAGATTGGATGATCATGAACTTTTATCTTCTACGTCACCCAATGTTATCTCGGTAACAAGTATCTACCTCATGCATACTTTTCTAGCTTTCAACCTTCTGTAGGTTGTTTCATGACATGACTCTCTTTTGTTGCAATTCATTTGGTTCTTGCAAAACAACTTTATTGCAAATGTGGGCAAGCCGGGATGATTACATATCAAGGGGAATATATATATAATCATTTTCATGATTCACCAATCCTAAATATGTTAATCTAGCACTTTCTACTCTATGTCTCGCATATGCAATATTGATGTTTCTTCAAAATCATTTGCCTTTTGCGATACTTGTTATGTTTCTCGGAGCATCCCATTTATCACCTTATCCCTTATGGATATTTTTGATGCTATGCCTTTAAGATAAATTTGAGCTTTGTGCTATGCTTTTAAGCAAAGATCTTATTGGTGTATGTATGACTTCCTCTTGGATATCATGTTCTTTACCTTTGTAACTATTTTGTGTGTGCATGTTTATTTGTGGACTTATATGTTCCTGATTGGTGTCTACTTAGAAACTTATACACATGAGAATAGTTACATCTTTAATTGGTATTTCAACTCATTAGTGACCACTTTTTATTGCCTTTGATTCTTTGGTGGTTTCTAAAAGACACAAGCTTTGTTTTTCATTCGGTATTCCTTTTGCTTCTTAATAAGCTTGTGGACCTATTTGCTACACCTTCTTTGGTTTGTGTTCTAGATTATCTAGGAGGGAGTGAGGATTCCATGTTGTGCACACCATATTTAAATACAAATCCTTATTGTGCACGTACCTTGGGGAGTTCCCTCTTGATTGTTAGAACACTTGGTTGATCTTATCATAATATCTTCTTATCTTCAATTGGTTTTTCGGATCCTTTGATTGGTTACTTCTTTTGTCGAAGTATCTTTCAATTTGATTTTCCTTTGCAATCTTTGGATCCTCAATATAGTTTGATCTCCTTCCCAACTATTCATCATTGGATATGTGCATTTGATTTC
Organism: Poa pratensis; assembly: GCA_947311845.1. NCBI lineage: Eukaryota > Viridiplantae > Streptophyta > Magnoliopsida > Poales > Poaceae > Poa > Poa pratensis. The sequence continues at coordinate 59,757,466 of CAMZMU010000117.1, forward strand.
ACTCATATTATGAGAAATGCACACAATATGGGGGAGCTCTTACTATATTGGCCTTCTAAATTATTCCTCCCATTTCGGCAATCGATGCCAACGGGGGAGAAGTTTAGAGGGTTTAAGAGAATTTGGTTTTATGCTTTAGTTTCGTTCTTAAGCATTTGCCTTTCATGCTCTTGCATCCTTGCTCTTTGTTGTGCATGGTTGCTTAATTCATTATATAAACCCTCGTAAAAGGGATTGTCATCAATTAACAAAATGGGGGAGATTGAAAGTGCATGGTGCCCCCATGTGTGGTTTTGGTAATTAATGACAATCCTTATGGACTAATGTTTGCATTGAGATATACTTGTAGATCTTGTCCATAGGAAAAGATTGGAGTTCATGTGTTGGACTCTAGAAGATTACATGATGATCAATGCTCTATTCAAGGGTTTATATGAAGAATGGTCATGTGTAGAGTTGAGCATATTGCAAGTATGTCTTGAAGGATTCAAGACATCATCTTTGTGAAGAGAGAGAAGATTATGAAGTGCAAGTTCAATATGATCCATCTCGGAAGATATCATTTGATTGAAGCTTACAATGGATACATGAAGACGGAGCTTAGCGAGGCTCTCCCATAATGGAGTATGGGGGAGTATTTGGAGAAGTCTTCATCAAGCATGTGCTAGCAAGCACAATCAAGAAAAGTGTTCCACTTGAAGAGATCAAGATCGTCATCATCTAGCTCAAGTGGAATGCGCAAGGCAAAGGTATGATCTTGATAGGGTTTCTATTTTACCGGTCTCATGGTGTTAGTGGGAGATCGGGTTATAGGATAGACGGCGTACTATCAAGAGTGGCTCTCAAGTGAGTAACTTGATCGCATCTTTGTGGGGAGCTCAAACCTTTGCATTCTCAGCATCTCATCTTTCTTGGTTCGTATTTGGCTTTTATCCATGTGAGAATTTAGAGCTTGTGTTCATCTCCATACCAAGCTCTAGTTCATCAAAAAGGGATTTCATTTGAATATCTTGTGATGTTTTTGATGTTGGAGGTTTTACCGGTTCGTCTTTTGCAGAGAGGTCAAACTCTCCTCTTGTGTTCTCCTCCTCTCATGATGGACTATGATGTGTATATGCATGATCTTGTAGAGCTTGTGATTATCTTCGAAACAAGCCCAAGATCATAAAAACGGAGTCCGGATAAAAACTTGTTGAGTTTTCGTGTTGGAAATATTATCGGTTTATCCTTGAGGAAAGTTTCACACCTTCCCATGGGTGGTGACTTTACTCTATTTATGGTTCTTAATATTTCCAACAAAATTGGTTTCATCCCATTTGGATCTTTCTTGCAAAAGTTATTGGGTTTGCAGTTTTCCTGGTTTTCTAGGCTGGAGTCTCCGGACTCAGGGGATTCAGTCGAAGAGGCTCAAGTTGGTTCACTCCCTGGACCCTGTCCGGAGTGTTACCGGAAAGTTACCGGAGGAAGGGCGTAGTCTCCGCCCCAGGCCGGAGTCTCCGGTCTTTCGACCAGTAGACTCCGGTCTTAGCTGCTCCAAGCCTCAAGGTGGTTCAGCCCCTGGACTCAGGCCGGAATCTTGCCGGAATCTGCCCGGAGTCTCCGGTGTGAAGTTTGCTGCAACGATCATATTTCGTGGAGGGGTATAAATACCCCTCCACTACCTCCAGCCAGTAAGCTTCCAAGCACAAAATTCCCCACCATTGTTGACCTCTTGAAGCTTTGATTTCTCTCTATTCCTCCATGATTCTTGCCTCAAATTAGAGGGAAAAGAGAGAGGAGATCTAGATCCACATTTCCACCAATCCATCTCTCATGTAAGTGAGGGGAACCCTTTAGATCTTGATCTTGGAGTTCCATTTGTTGAGTTCTTCTTTGTTCTTCCTCTCTTCTCCCCCCATAAGCATTAGTTGCTTTTGGTGGGATTTGAGAGTGAAGGATTTGAGCACTTGTGCTCTTGCCATTGCTTTGTGCATCGGTTTGTGCTCTCCACGAGGATTCGTGAAAGTTGAAAGTTTGTGAGCTTGTTACTCTTGGGTCTTTGGACCCTAGACGCCATTGTGGTGATTGAGACCTTTTGTGGTCACTTGTAGCCGTTCGGGAGCCCCCAATCCAGTTGTGGGTTGTGCCCCGGATTGTTGTTGTAAAGGCTCCGGATTCTGCCTCGAAGGATTTCGATAGTGGAAGGTGAACCAAACCTTTTGTGGTGCGGTTCATCGGAGAAGAAGGTGAAGCCTTTGTGGCGTTGAGACCGACCTGTTGTGGTGGCTCACACCTTTCCAACGAGACGTACTCCCCTAAAAAGGAGGAACTCGAGAATACATCCTCGTCTCCGCGTGCCTCGGTTATTTCTATACCCGAGCTCTTTACTTATGCACTTTACATTGTGATACCCTTCGTGCTTGAAGTATTCTATATTGCTATCACATTGTTGCTTGTCTTGCTTAGCATAAGTTGTTGGTGCACATAGGTGAGCCTAGTATTTAGGTTGTTGGCTTGTTAATTTAAACACCTAGTTTTATTCCGCAATTATCAAGCCTAAACCGGAAAAGTTTTAATCGCCTATTCACCCCCCCCCCCCCCCCTCTAGGCGACTTCCTTGTCCTTTCAAACTTTACGGTCGAACATATCTCCTAGTTCGTTTAACTTTGGGAGCTAATCCAGGGGGTCACCCTCTCTCCCGGCGTGGATGACACCGTCACCTGGACCCTATCGAGCCCGGGGGTCTATTCGGCCAAGTCTGCATACAAAGAGCAGTTTATTGGAGCCTCATATTGCTTTTTTATGTCAGTCGTTTGGAACACATGGGCCCCTCCCAAATGCTCCTTCTTCGCTTGGATCGTGGTGCAGAACCGGCTTTAGACGTCTGACCGACTTGCTATCAGGGGATGGCCGCATCAGCCTGTCTGTCAATTATGCAGAGGACAGCCGGAGACGGCAAGACACATTCTGTTCGAATGCTGCTACTCAAAAATGATTTGGATGGAGGCGTCCTCGTGGCTCAAATTCCTGACGCTCATGGAGAGCCTAGGATCCGCCAAGCCCACTATTTTCAAATACTGGAAGGAACTGGCCGCCACGCCTTCGCCCACCCACATGGGCCTGAAAACGGCAATCATCCTAATCACGTGGGAAATTTGGAAGGAAAGGAATGCGAGGGTATTCAACAACACCTTTGCAATGCTCTCCATCCTTTTCCAACGCATTAAGAGCGAAAGCAACAACTGGATCCTAGCTGGGGCAAAGAAGTTGGCGGAAATCGTGGGGTAATAGACTTGATGTAAAACTTTTTTTTTTTCCTTTTTTGGGCCTCGGCCTTGGCTTGTCTTTGCTCCTACTATATCAATATAAAAGGCAAAACTTTTGCCTTGTTCAAAAAAATCTCATATTCGCAGTACCGGAGGTAAGCTTTAGGATGTACCGACTATTGGCATGAGAGAAATTTCATGTCCAACCGCCGCGAGACTAGTCCCGATTCCGACCAAATCCACCACGTCGGCTTTATTCCGGCCAAATTAAACTCCTCCTGCTCTATGGATAATCTGAGAAAAAAGGCCTTGAACATGAAGAACATGTAGATATATTCCTGCCTTCTCCTTCAAAGATATTCTGGCCATATTAAACTCCTCCTGCTCTATCGATAATCTCCAGCAGCCAACAACGACAGAATTATTAAAAAAACTCACTCTGTTTGCCATCCAGTAGCATCTCAATAATGTCTAAATCAGGGTTCCATTCATGATTAAGCTTCCACCAGAAAGTTTGAGAAAATTCACACTCATATATAGATGCATCATGCTTTCATTGATATTATCAGAACATAGGACACATTACATGCTTTCAACATAGAAAATTTTCCTTTGCCATTAGATCCTTAGTGTTGATTCTGTTCTGTATCATGAGCTAGTACAAAACATTCTGCTTTGATAACGAACAGGGTTTCCAAATCCATCGAAAAGGCTCACTAACTTCAGGGGCATTGAGCATGCCATTACATACCTTTCTAGTGGAGTAAGCCTGACTCCCCAAGCAAATGACTGTCCATGTCAGTAATCTGACATCCATTATTCAGTACCAGATGCATCATTGCAGTGTACAGAGCCTATGACAGAAATAGGAATATGCAACATATCATAAATATTCTCATCAATTATATTTCTGGCTTTGGAAAGAGATATATCTTTGTCCTTGGAGAAAGAAAATAAATGGGGGAATTGATCTTGGAGTTGACTCCCTTGCCATTCATCATACCACGTGAAAATAGATGAGCCATCACCAAGTTTGCATTCAGTCATATTGTTGAATTCATTGATTAGAGCAGAGCAATCTTTCTTGAATTCATTAATTACAGAAGGAGCCTTTGTTGGACTGAACAGGAACAGAACCATCCCGATAGTGATCTTTTCATACAAGATGCACCCATGGAGTATTATGATGATTGATAAATTCGAAAAGGTTTTTCATCTGAAGTGCTCTGTTTTGAACTCTTAAATTTAAGACTCCAAGCCTCTCGGATTTTTTGGGTTTAGCAATTTTCTCACACTTAATTAGAGATTTACAATGCTTCTGTGTGTCTTCACCATGCCAGAGGAAGTTCCTTTCAGGTTTTTCAAAATCTAAGTATTCTATACCGACATATTTCCATGCCTAGAAATACTTCAGTTTTGGAAAAAAGAGGCCCGAGCTACTTTTTCTTATAATGCGAAAGTACTACAGTTTTTGATAATACCATGTGTTTAACAGTGCAGTTTTTGCTAAACCTAAACACTTTAAAGTATTTAAAACCATGGTATTTTCAGAAACCAAAGTATTATTAGAATACTTTATAAGCCTTTGATGCCAAACGCACCCTGAACCATTATTCACAACCCCAATGAATCTTTTCATCACCATTAAGACATGATCATATAAAATTGCATGCTTCCTCAAAGGAGGATTCATTGAAATGAAGGATATACTCGCATACTCGAGCAGGAAATGGGAATATGGGTACTTATACACAAACTAGTCAAGATCATATAATTTCACATCACACCACAAGGCATGGCGTCTGCGTGGATAGGAACACGAAGAACTGTCCAGTGACAAGAGCGTAGTTCTTATTCCGTGAAAGGCCGGCACCACATTCGGTCGCCTGCAACTGCACAATGGGCGCCCGAGATGGCCTGGCTTGCATTGGTGCCCGGGTTGACCATTCAGGTGCAACCACCGCCGCAGCCGGAGCCGCAACCTGAACCGCAGCCACTGGACTTGGAGTGGCCGGTCTTTGAGCTTTCCATGACCATGCCACCGCAACCGCCGCCACAACCAGAACCGCAACCGGCTGACTTAGAGTTGACAGTCTTGGAGCCTTCCATGACCATGCCGCCACAGCCGCCGCCCCCGCAGCCTGAACCACAACCACTGAACTTGGCATGGCTGGTCTTGGGACCTTCCATGATCATGCCACCACAACCACCGCCACAGCCCGAACCGCAACCGCCTGACTTTGTGTAGCCGGTCTTGCCTTCCACGACCATGCCGCCACATCCGCCTCCACAGCCCGAACCGCAGCCACCTGACTTAGCACAGCCGTCCTTGGAACCTTCCATGACCATGCCGCCACAGCCGCCGCCCCCGCAGCCTGAACCACAACCACTGAACTTGGCGTGGCTGGTCTTGGGACCTTCCATGATCATGCCACCACAACCGCCGCCACAGCCCGAACCGCAACCGTCTGACTTTTTGTAGCCGGTCTTGCCTTCGACGACCATGCCCCCGCAACCACCTCCACAGCCCGAACCGCAGCCACCTGACTTAGCACAGCCGTCCTTGGAACCTTCCATGACCATGCTACCACAGCCGCTACCGCAGCCAGAGCCACAGCCCGAACCGCAGCCGCTAGACTTTGTATAGCTGGTCTTGGAGCCTTCAATCACCATGCCGCCGCAACCGCCACCGCAGCCCGACCCACAGCCAGAGCCACATCCACTGGACTTGACAATGCAGGCCTTGGAGCCTTCAACTTCCATACCACCGCAGCCTCCTCCTCCACCACAACCCGAACCACAGCCACCTGACCTGGTTCTCCCCTCCCCCATGGAGCTTTCAATAACCATGTTGCCACCACAGGAACTGCCGCATCCGGATCCACACCCAGCAGATTCAAGATGGCCATTCCCGCCGCTTGCCACAACGCCAGTACTTGCATGACCGTCCTTGGAGCTCACGGTCACAATGGAGCCACCGCAGCCACCACCACAGCCAGATCCGCATCCACCGCATGTAGAATCAGCCACCTTGCTGCTTACGGCGACAGCTCCTTCACAGCTAGCATGAACATCCTTGTCACTTGCCATGACCAAGTCACCGCCACTGACCGTACCACAAGTGCCACATTGTGCTGGAGTAGTGATGGCACCTGCTGCTCCACCTTTCTCCATTTGAGAAGCAGTGGTTGTATCAGGCTCAACAATTGCACCCTTCTGAACCATGGCCCCTTCAATGAGTTTCGCGCCATCTTTGCCAGGGGCATTCAGGAACCTGATGGAGGGAGATTTCGCTACTCTGACAGACTCGCGGCGGACTGGAATTTCGGCTGACTGGCACCACCGCCGCTCCTCTATTTATACAGGGAGGGAGAGGGGGAGGACGGTGCACGCCTAAATTATTGACGCACTGAAATAGCAACGATCGCCATCCACAGCGATGAGATCACAACCCCTTCGTTCGTGGATGAGCTTTCAGTTCAAAGGCCGGTATATGTAGCGTGTGTTGCGGAACTCTGCAACACTTTCTGAACCGATGGCCATGAACTTTCTTGCACACTGGGAAACAAATGCATTCTCTACCAGCTCTCCAACTTCTTAAGAAAATCACCCATGCCCAGAGTTCTGGTGGTAGTACAGTATGTTCTGGTCAGACTTGCGATTAATCTCTGAATATGGCATATTTGGTTCTTAATCATATCCTGACAACATCGCAGATGTGTTATAACTGTTGATGACTGCTTACTGTTTCAGTGTGGGAACGGTTGTATCATGCCATAGTATTTAGGAAGCCATCGCATGTCCTCAAACCCGTACTTTTGACAGACGTTAACAAAGTTGTAGCAACCAATTATTCAGCACATTATTTTGGCATTTTGCTTGGCAAATTTTAGCCAAAATAGAGTGTGTCGTACATCTGCTTACGTAACGATCAACTCCTTGCAAGCTTATCACTACACGTTACACTTGGATTATTCAATTATGGAGATGCCCTGCCTGTGTGAATCATGCCACTTCCGAGATCATATGCAGTACGGTCGTACTACAGGCGATGAAGCTACACCTCATGTGTATGTGTAGTACACAGCTGAATGCGTTTGATCGTACGACAACAACTTTCTTCCTGCCATGCCATCTACTCCCTCCGTCCATAAAAGGATGTCTCAAATTTGCATTTATATACACAATAAATCATGTTTAGATACATTCAAATTTAGCTTAGGTTGAGACATCCTTTTGTGGACGAAGGGAGTAGTTTGGATGGTCATGATCAGATGCACCGGCCGATCCAGAAACTTATCTAAGGTTAATCAGATGTGCTTAAAATGTCTTTTTTTTGGAAAGAATCGTCGTAGAAAGCCACGTAGAAACAAGAAAATTTGGAGAAAGATTGTGGAAAAATTGGACATATTTTGGAATCGGTTTTTTCTGCTCCCTTAGTTACAATGAATAAGTCATATAAATTTAGTGAAAAATCAACTTCGTCTAAGTTTTGACCGATGTTATGGAAGAACTATAAACATCTACGATACCAAATCAGTATCAATAGATTAGCCATACCATATATATTCATTATCTATTTATTTAATATTATAGATGTTGATATTTTCCCCAAATATATTTGGTCAAACTTAGTAAATTCTGACTCTTGACTAAATTTATACGCCTTATTCATTGGAACGGAGGGAGCATTAAACAACTACCATGAGCTATTTATGGCCCAAGATGGTTTTACATGATTATTATCCTAGGAGATCCTGGTTAAACAGAAAATAAAGAGTAAAATACATCCCCATTATATGAACTTGGCAAAGATTCACTGGGTATCATAAGTACCAATCAGTTTAGTCCAAAGTGGGCACGATGGCGCTTTCAATGAGGTCTTTTTGGCGACGGATGTGAGGGGGATGCTTCCGACTTCTGTTTTATGCAGAAAGGACCCTAGATCATAGCTTAGCAATTTTTTAATGCCACAATATGCTTGCTCGGCATACTATGATCCTGATACCCTACTTTAGGTTTCTGCCTCCACGACGTCGCCTTCGTTCCGTAGGCGATGTTGTAGTCCACCTCTTCGACTACTCCAAAAACTTCTGGTGATGCGTAGTAGACCTCCTCTTCCTCTTGCTAGACTTGTTGGTTATCCTTCTCGTTACCCTCAAAGCCTAAAAAATATTTGATGAACTTATAGGGGTGATCAACACGTTCAGATAGGACATAAGTGCCTCGAAAGCTCTATTTACCACGATTATCATAGATCAAAGTTTGATAGGTTGTTTTATTCAGAAGAACTATATCCACCGCGTATCACGTGGTATCGGAACATCTTATTGTTCTTTTTCCCGCATTCATCGTAGTTCTTCCTCAGAATAAGGAGTGGTTTGCCATGATTCTTTCTCGTAACTACATCCGCTACGTACCGAGTTGTACAATGTTTTTCCATAAAATCTTTCGGTAGACCATTTGCTTGGTTGTCTTATCCAGCGAATGCTTCTACCTTGGGGGGGGGGGGGGGGGGGGGGCTAAAGAGGGATGCATGCTTCACTACCAAAACCAGTTAGGGGCACAACACCAAGAATAGGCATAACCCCGTCGTCCATGAGAAGAGATTACAAACGGTGAGGATGCTGATGAGGAGGAACGAGGAGTCGAGGACGGTAGTGGTGACCATGGAGCGGGGGAGTGAGACGCAATAGTGGAGCAGAGGAATGTGGTCTTAGCCATCAAGCGAGATAGAGTAGTTACATATCCGAGACGTGGTTGGAGGAGGAGCAAGCGGAAAAAGAACGAGGGGCAGGTGGAGGGAGAGAGAAAGAAAACGTCGAAGTGGTGAGAGATAGACCGAGAAAGAAGAGAAATATGTTTGTTTTTGTTTATAATACTCTGACCCGATTATTATTTTTATGTGATATTCAAATTATTACCGTGAAAACTACATGTCAGTATTCCAAAATACCTAGGCAAATATATTACAGTGGTGAGTAATGTTCTGCGCATATGTTCGTTCTTCAGAAATGCGCAATCACAAGTGGACATGGCGATAAAATCGCGCCATTAGCTGGAGGCCGGCAAGCTTGGTTGGTGATTCAAGCTTGACTAACCAAAAAACAAATACTCCAACCAATTATTATTTGCACAAACTATTTCTGATGTATTTAAGCTTAGACAGAGTCTGAAAGTAAATCACGAAGAGAGTGAAACATTCCAGGATCATGCATGGATGCGAGCTCACGACGCAGTTGCTAGCGAGACAAGACGAATCCATCAGTCTTGCGAGCCGGAGCGGGTGATGAAGAGGACGGCCAGGCCGCCGACGAGCGCCGTCACCACCAGCGCCAGCGCCGGCGACGGCGTCTCCACACCAAAGTTCTGCAACGACAACACGTAGAAACGGGCAGAGCGCTCAGTCGTGAGCACCTAGGCAGCAGAGCAAACGCACACACAGGTATATCTATCCGTGGGCGCGTACCTCTACGAGGCCCTTGCCGGTGGACACCTCGGCGACGACCGCCGCGGCGAAGCTCATCATGGCGAGAAGGCTCGCCCACACGTCGACGACGCTGCCTGCCGGCTTGCTGCTCTGCTCGCACCTCACGGACAGAGACGGCGCGGCCCTGGAGCTGACACGTAGCACGTAGACACCGTGGTTGGACCGCAGCATCGGCCGGCGAGAAGAGGCCGCGGGGACGGCCACCGGAGACGAACGTAGGATGGAGATGAGCGCCATGAGATTATTGAGATGTCCTGGCTGGCCTGTGCTGGCGTTCGCTTCTTGGTTTTGGTTTGTGTTGCAGGGGTTGGGGAACTCGGAGCCAGCCGAAGTGAGTGGCCGTTGCTTGGCCGTTTGGACGGCGCTCTATCCACGGAAAAATAATCTGGAGCGACCATGGTTCCACCGGGTACTCCTGGGCTTTCTTCTGCGGCTCGTCCTTCCGTCGCCTGGGCTGGCCTGGGCTTACCATTATGCTTGCGTTTAAACTACTCCCTCCTATCCATTAAATTTGTCCGAAGGTATTAGAGCTGCGCTCGCAAACATGTAACTATTATTTCCAATTAATAAAGCGTGTCGTGGTGGCTTTCCATAAAAAAAAATACTCCATCTTTGTTTCTCAGGTAAAAAACTTCCGAGTTCTCAAAAGAAAAAAAAGGTAAAGAACAACTAAGACTAGTCACAATGGGGAGTATTGTCGTAGGGTAGATAACACGGCAGATGCTACCTTGGGGTAGCTTGAGATGATGGGTAAGGCGACTCTGGTATCTGAGAGATTGTTTACCTCTGCAGGGACAAAAGGTTTACCCAGGTTCGGCCTCTCCATTGGAGATAAAGACCTACTTACTGCTATCTTGTTATTGATCTCGATCTCGATGACCCGGCTACGACAACAGAGCCGGATCTCGATCTAGGTTACAAGGTTCGTGAGTTTCTCTCGATGGTTCTCTCCTAAGCTTGGATCGTAAAGGCCCTCTCTAACTAGGGCTCAGGGACCAGTTTATATAGATGACCGGGTCTCCTGGCGCTTTACAAGATGAATCCGGGTTCTACCCAGACTCGGAATCCTACTCTATCTCTTCTGGCCTTCGTGTCCTCCAAGTCCTGAACCGCCTCTGGTCTTCTAGAACCTTTCCTTCCTGAACCGGGTCACCGCCAAACTCACTGGCCCAGCGACATAACCCGGCCCATGCTGATGGTTAGCGGGCCTGGCCGGGCCTCCTGCCTGGCGGGTCATGCTTCCCTTTTCATGGGCCTACCGGGTTATTATCCCCCCATCAGTAGCCCCCAGATTAACCTGGTTGCCAGGTTGGCATGCTCTGCTCCTATTCTTGAATATTGCTTCTTTGAGCAGAACTGTTATCCTGGCCAGCCTGGTGTAACAGCCCAAAGTTCGGAAACCTAAAAACCCGATTAAAATTTCCGCTTTTGTGTTAATTGCATCATGGCACCCATGCATAAACATGTCTCTTTTGAGTTAACACAACATTGTTATCGAAATGATATGAAGTTGCTAAAACCAAATGCCAAAGTGCTCTAACAAAACTTCCACACAATGAAAGCACTCAAACTTGCAAAATACAAATCCTTGTCATCTTGTATTTGTCAAGGAAGTTCTAAGAGTTCAAAATGTCATTTTGGACTTGCTCTAAAATTACTAAAGGATTATAATTTGGGGATTTTAGAAATTGCCATATTTGACACCTATGAACAAATGTGGTCCAAACAAATTTATTTTGAGGCACAAATTTTTTTGTGGAGCTTCCACAGGGTACAAAAAGGCTACACAAATTATTTCATATTTTTATAAAATTGTTTAGTGCCTTAATAAAATCCTTGGAGTTACTGCTGGTTTTAAAAGCTGGACAGGGACCTATCCGTGATGGCAGCAAGATTTCCAGGGGCAAAGTGTAAAATCGCCTTCTTCCATCTCCCTCTGTAGCGACCGTGCGGGCGCTCGAGGTTGCGCCGGACCACCTCGACGCCGTGCTCGCCGGCCCCCCCCCTGCACTGCCTCCACCCGCTGGAAGAGGAGCACCCGAGACCACGTGCTGCCCCCATTCCTCGCTCACCTGCCCGCTGTCTCCTCTCTCTTCCCCACGAGCCGCCATGGCCGCCGTAGTCACTCGCCACAGTCGCCGTCGACTGCGAGCTCCCCGTCCAAATCGAGGACAGCCAGAAGATCCGCCGTGCCGTGCTCCACTTCCTCGCCAAGGGAATCGAGCCGGGGCTCCCACGTTCGCCGCCGCCGCCCCGTTTCCTCCGACCACTGCCGCAGCGTCGCCGCCGTCGTCGCGGTCGATTCCTGCCATCTCCGTTCACCTCCGGCCACGCCGTCGCCTTGCACGAGATCGTGGTGAGCCTCCCGTGCTGTTGCCCTTCTCCCCTCTCCTCCTAACGCCACGAGCCGCCGTGCTGTTCGCCGGAGTCCACGCCGTTGCCACTGTCGAGGTTCGTCGCCTCGCTCGCAGCCCGGCCGTGGAACCGGTTAAACCGGCCACAAGGCCGTTTCTCTCGGGCCCATCGCCGGCCCTGGAGCCGGCCCAAGCCGGGCAGGAGGCCGGTTGCCTCTGTTGGCAGGCCGGCTAGAAACCGGCCCAACTGGGCTGGAGGCCGGTTGGTCTGTGTTTTTTTTCCTGCGAATCTTTTTCCTTATTCTCCCTTGTAACATATGTCCCCCGCTACTCCCTCGCGATGTTGGGTTACCGAACTCCGATGATTCCACTAGTTCATTCTTCTCTCGACCTCGAGTAATTAAGTTTTGTGCTGTTAAAAAAAATAACATAATTAAAATAATAAGTTTAAAAGAGGAAATTAAAAATATAATAACTTTTTATCGGGACCTCGGAAAAAGGTGTTCGAGATACCAAAATGCTCAGAAAAATATGAATCACCTAGAATCATCAACATCATGCATGATTGACCACAATTACAATAATGTGCTCTAGTAGTAATTATAATCACTAAGTTTAAATATGGGGTATATTCCAAATAATGCAAATAATATAATGGGGACCCCATTTAACTTGTTGATCATGTTCAATGCTTCTAGGGTGCATTTAAAATGTCATATCATCATTTTTGTATGCATTGCACAATTGCCATGTGTTGATTGTTGTTTTTGCTTTCCGGTGTTGTTTGCTCTCCGGTAGATCACGAGTTCGGAGTTGAGCACCATTACTCCGACGAGCAGTTTGACTCCTCCGCTCAACAAGGCAAGCGTAATCCCCCTCTGAGCATATCTTATCCTATGTTTCCGCAAATATTTTCTCCACTATAATATTGCATGCGGTTCTAAATGTCAATTTTCAGGGATTAGAGTATCCTATAGTTGCATTAAGTTTCCGATGCCAATACCTGTTTTCCCTCCTATTATCCATAGAATTGTATTGTTGGCCGAGATACTTACTATGCTATGTTGATGCTTAGCCGTGCTTAGTTTAATTGCATAGCTATATGATGGATGGTTGGTGTTGGAAACAGGTGATGAGATAAATGGTTGATGGTGGAGGAAAGTGTGGTGAAGGATAATAAAATGCTTAAAGGTGGGGATGAGAGGCCACTGTGGTTGTGGTGTTTTGTCTCGTTCTCGCCGCCTAGGAGCGAGTTCTATACCTCTTGAACCAAGACTGAGCGTGCAACCATGCGTGAGGCCTATGCATTTGCAGGAACCCTCATAGACTAAATAACTCGAGCGGGGCTAGCCAGGGTCCTCTAGTTCGGGCTTCCATTTGCGCGTGCGTGATGATGGTGGGATGAACTGAGATGAGGATTGTGGCGTTAGGAATATGAGTGGCCACGGGGCACGGTGTCGATGATCCGCTGCTCCGTCCTCACTGATGATCCTGGGTTAGTCCTTAACGAGGGAGAAGTCGACACCGCTCCCACCCAGCCGGCATTCCAAGGAAGAGAGCTAATTGTACAGGCAATGGGCCGGACGGTACGCGTGGCGAAGGAGCTGGGGCCCCTCGGGACTCCGGGGACTTCCACTTTGTACACCCCTGCAGGGTAAATCTTTTCGAAAAGCCGTGTCCGCGGTTATGGACGAACTTGGGAAGTGAAGGTAGGATCATAGAATAACTTTAACGGAATGATTAAAAACTGGGTACTAGAGGTACCACTCACAAATGCAAGGTGAGCTTCCTCGAGGGTGATTCGGGGAGGTGCCTTTGATGAACAGGTACAATGTTGATGATGGTGATGAATGGTGAGAAGTGTGATTCAAGAGAAAAGAGTTACTTCTTACCCCTCTTTTAAAAGTATTCTGATTAGACGATGCCATGGAGTCTTGTTTTACTAAATAAAATCAGCTTTATGCAAAAGGGCCATAAAACTTTGAAAGCCTCATCGAGCATATATTAGCTCTTAATCTTGCGAGTTCGTCGAACTCAACGTCGTTTGTTTTGTTTCAGAGGAGGAATTCACCGGCCTCGAAGGTGGGTTCTTTGTGGACGTCGACGAGTAGTCTGGGGTTCCCAGGTGGCAGCTTGGGACATCCCGGAACAGCTGGCGCTGTGATGTTTATCTGTAGGCCTCTCAGGCCATATTTTGGATCTTGTTGTTTAGAACAACCTAATTCGCTTCCGCTTGTTGTAATGTTGGGTCCGTGACCTCTCGTTGTAATTTGCTATCTTTCTCTATTATAAGAGTTGAACTATATGATTTTGAGTCGTAGAGTCTGTGATGTGCCAGTTGTTCCACAAGTCTTGATCTCTCTATTATACATTGAGGGTTGTGCCTATGTTAAGGCATCAATCGGGGTGTTGCGTTGCCGATGATCCATTCCGAGCAACGCCTGCCAAAGGTTTTGGCCGGGGATTGGTAAACCCGTAACCTCCGGTTGTATCGCTTAACCGGTGACACACAGCATCACTGTATAACAGTCGGGTCGGGGCGCCACAAGTTGGTATCAGAGCAGTACTGCCTGTAGGAAACCCTTCTACTGGTCGATGTTGAGTCTAGTGTTTGTGAAAATATTTTAACCTAAAAATGAGTTGTGAAAACCATCTTAGGATTCTTTTTACTCCTTACCTGGTTACACTCTAATCTCGGAGCAATCTTACCTCGATTTGAGTTTAAAGGTTTTACTCCTCGTCTGTTACTTCAAAATGATTTGAAACGGGGTTGGGTTCGACCTTTAGTGTTATGTGTTCCGTTGCTCCCGCTGCGTTGCAATCCCAAATCAATTCAGATGTTCGAACACTGTTATTCCTACCAAGTCTAATCATTGTTCCTTTCTCCGGGTGTTAGCTCAAGGTCTTGAACAGAAGGTCCCAGATTGTGCTGTGATTCTGGTATGAGGAATTGTGTGGGTTGTTACCCATGTGATCGTTATGCTACTTATGATTCTCGGCACATGAAGCTGACCTTTAACCCAAGTCCTTTATGTGGTCTGTGTGGTAAATGGTTAAACCTTAATTTCCCACACCTCGGATGGCTATGTAACTTTAACTCTGCCATAGCTGGAGATTCTGTCTTGGAATCATCCGGGTTATGACCAGAATTTTCTAGCGAATCCCCCATCTATGTTCGTGACTCTGCTGCATCTCTCCTTTTTGGGCATGGTTATCACAATTGAGTAATAACCGGTGCATCTTCAACATCTTAGGATTTCTCCTGAGCATGTTTCTTACCCTGATCCGCTTTCCAACATTTGTCTGTCTGTTGACAGTAAAGTTCTATCGTGCGTTGGTATGTTCCGATGCAAGTTCCTCTTGTGGTTTGTCAAGGCTCTCCAATTCGTCTTGTTAGGAGAAACAAACTCCCGTACCTTGTCCACATCTCGGGCTAGGCCAAAGTTTTGTATTCCACAGAATAAGAGGTTTACTAGTCTCTGTTTCTGTTCCATCTTAGAGAAGCACGATATCTTGGTATAAAGAGTGTGCACTCCTGCTGAGTATCATGATCCTCTTGATGAAGTGATGCTCTTACTCCTCGTTACTCTCCGTGTTCCGAGTGACTTGTTACTCGAGAAGGATAAGTCGTGAGCAATGATGTGGCTATCGGATATTCTTAGCAGTTCTTACTGTGCGGAAATCCAGGGATATCCATTGCCCTCCTTAGCATGATTGGTTAGCAAATCAATAAGTTGAGTTTGACAGTGCTACCAAGTCAGTTGGCTCTGATGCACTCCCTCGGTCAAAGAGCTAGGTTCGTGCCGAAGCTCCCAAGACCACCTCGTTTTGCCTTGAAAGGCATGATCCTCTCTTGAACTCAAGATCCACCGGTATGTCGTGATATCCTATATGTGGATCGTGATATTCTCGAGGTCTTTCCAGAAGTATCGCCAGGTTGTCACCTGATCGTGATGTTGAGCTTATGAGTAAGCTGGTTCTCTGAACGACTCCCTTCTCCAAGAAAATCGTGCTGGATGTCCTGAATTATTTGGTTGAGCTTAAACAACTTGGAAGAGTTGAAAGACAAGAGCTCAATCCCGATATAGTTCCTTTTCAATGGGATGTCTAATCTGTCCGTGTTGAAGCTAGGTGGTATCTCCTCGGTGGATATGCCATCCTACAAAATCTTTGATTTGAATTGGGCTATCGTCAAATCAAACTCAGACCTACCTACCTGAATGTGTTCGTCTGACCAATACTTATGCCCCGTTCTGGTGAAATATGAGTCTACCGTCTTGGAGTATCTGGATAAGTTTGTTGTTGAGCCCATCAACTACCTTCTTATCTTCTCCATGATTGAGGAGATTTATGCTAGATATTGGGCGTTAGCATTGGAAAATTGTTGGAACTAACTTTGTGTCTTCACAAGGTATGTGTTCTGAAGTTAGAAGTGACTTTCCCTGGTTCACGTGCAATTGCTGAAAGATGTCGCCGTGGATCTGAGTGAATTGTCTGGTTTCCCCGGAATCATTTCAACTCGATCAAGCATGTGTGGAATATTCTCGGAATGGTATGTTGTTACCTCCATTCCTTCAGAATTTAGTCTATGCATCCAAGCCACTGATTGAATTGTTCCAGAAGGAGAGGAAGTCTGAGAACTTCTTTTGTCTCCATCGGTGTTTCCCTAGCAGAGACTCAATGGTGTATTGTCACGAGTAAATCAGGTAGGGCAGCTGTCTCCTGACAAGTGGCTAATACTTGAGTCCCGCAATCTCGTTCCTCCTTTGGAGTTGGACCTTCTAGTCCCGCTCCTGGGGTTCTAGCAAAAGTAATCCGGTGGTATCTGTGGCAAAGACTCCCTATTCATCCATGTTGAAGCTGGAGTATCTCTACACCCGATCAGATCTAAATCTCAAACAGAAACGATAGTTGGTGATCCTCAAGAAGTTTGTCCCGATGTCTGGAAAATCAAGAAGTGTTCCCAATACTACGATTGCGGAGTTTCTGAAGTTCTCTCGATCTAGCTTTCCGACCCTCCTTCTGTGATCTGAAATGCTCCTCCGTGAGGAAAGTTCTACTCAAGCCGACTAGTACAGGTTATCTCCTCATCCGTTGGAAGCTTGTTTCGACACTCTCCCTCAGAAATTTTGGGCCTTGTGCAAAGTTCATATTCTGAATCTTTGGGAAACAGTTGTCTACCAACCGGAAACTCCTTATCAATCTCCGTGAAACGCATGTGTCTCCGAACTGTCAAATCAAGGGATGCTTGAAATCCCATTCTAAGTTCTACTAGGAGGTACCTGATCGTGGTAGATTCACCAAGATCCATCCTCCCGGAAAAGTTTCCTTCTTCCTATGAGGTACTTTGATAGTGAACTCGAAGTGAAGCAGATGAAGATCTTCATGATGGCCTCAGCCAACCTCTTCAAGAAAGAAGCTACCTAAAGCAAGAAGATCGTGTAGTACCGTTGTGACCCTTTTTCCCTCTTTCCTACTCTAAGAATCTCGGGACGAGATTCCTGTAAGGTGGGTAGAGTTGTAACAGCCCAAAGTTCGGAAACCTAAAAACCCGATTAAAATTTCCGCTTTTGTGTTAATTGCATCATGGCATCCATGCATAAACATGTCTCTTTTGAGTTAACACAACATTGTTATCGAAATGATATGAAGTTGCTAAAACCAAATGCCGAAGTGCTCTAACAAAACTTCCACACAATGAAAGCACTCAAACTTGCAAAATACAAATCCTTGTCATCTTGTATTTGTCAAGGAAGTTCTAAGAGTTCAAAATGTTATTTTGGACTTGCTCTAAAATTACTAAAGGATTATAATTTGGGGATTTTAGAAATTGCCATATTTGACACCTATAAACAAATGTGGTCCAAACAAATTTATTTTGAGGCACCAATTTTTTTGTGGAGCTTCCACAGGGTACAAAAAGGCTACACAAATTATTTCATATTTTTATAAAATTGTTTAGTGCCTTAATAAAATCCTTGGAGTTACTGCTGGTTTTAAAAGCTGGACAGGGACCTATCCGTGATGGCAGCAAGATTTCCAGGGGCAAAGTGTAAAATCGCCTTCTTCCATCTCCCTCTGTAGCGACCGTGCGGGCGCTCGAGGTTGCGCCGGACCACCTCGACGCCGTGCTCGCCGGGCCCCCCCCTGCACTGCCTCCACCCGCTGGAAGAGGAGCACCCGAGACCACGTGCTGCCCCCATTCCTCGCTCACCTGCCCGCTGTCTCCTCTCTCTTCCCCACGAGCCGCCATGGCCGCCGTGGTCACTCGCCACCGTCGCCGTCGATTGCGAGCTCCCCGTCCAAATCGAGGACAGCCAGAAGATCCGCCGTGCCGTGCTCCACTTCCTCGCCAAGGGAATCGAGCCGGGGCTCCCGCGTTCGCTACCGCCGCCCCGTTTCCTCCGACCACTGCCGCAGCGTCGCCGCCGTCGTCGCGGTCGATTCCTGCCATCTCCGTTCACCTCCGGCCACGCCGTCGCCTTGCACGAGATCGTGGTGAGCCTCCCGTGCTGTTGCCCTTCTCCCCTCTCCTCCTAACGCCACGAGCCGCCGTGCTGTTCGCCGGAGTCCACGCCGTTGCCACTGTCGAGGTTCGTCGCCTCGCTCGCAGCCCGGCCGTGGAACCGGTTAAACCGGCCACAAGGCCGTTTCTCTCGGGCCCATCGCCGGCCCTGGAGCCAGCCCAAGCCGGGCAGGAGGCCGGTTGCCTCTGTTGGCAGGCCGGCCTAGAAACCGGCCCAACCGGGCTGGAGGCCGGTTGGTCTGTGTTTTTTTTCCTGCGAATCTTTTTCCTTATTCTCCCTTGTAACATATGTCCCCGCTACTCCCTCGCGATGTTGGGTTACCGAACTCCGATGATTCCACTAGTTCATTCTTCTCACGACCTCGAGTAATTAAGTTTTGTGCTGTTAAAAAAAATAACATAATTAAAATAATAAGTTTAAAAGAGGAAATTAAAAATATAATAACTTTTTATCGGGACCTCGGAAAAGGTGTTCGAGATACCAAAATGCTCAGAAAAATATGAATCACCTAGAATCATCAACATCATGCATGATTGACCACAATTACAATAATGTGCTCTAGTAGTAATTATAATCACTAAGTTTAAATATGGGGTATATTCCAAATAATGCAAATAATATAATGGGGACCCATTTAACTTGTTGATCATGTTCAATGCTTCTAGGGTGCATTTAAAATGTCATATCATCATTTTTGTATGCATTGCACAATTGCCATGTGTTGATTGTTGTTTTTGCTTTCCGGTGTTGTTTGCTCTCCGGTAGATCACGAGTTCGGAGTTGAGCACCATTACTCCGACGAGCAGTTTGACTCCTCCGCTCAACAAGGCAAGCGTAATCCCCCCTCTGAGCATATCTTATCCTATGTTTCCGCAAATATTTTCTCCACTATAATATTGCATGCGGTTCTAAATGTCAATTTTCAGGGATTAGAGTATCCTATAGTTGCATTAAGTTTCCGATGCCAATACCTGTTTTCCCTCCTATTATCCATAGAATTGTATTGTTGGCCGAGATACTTACTATGCTATGTTGATGCTTAGCCGTGCTTAGTTTAATTGCATAGCTATATGATGGATGGTTGGTGTTGGAAACAGGTGATGAGATAAATGGTTGATGGTGGAGGAAAGTGTGGTGAAGGATAATAAAATGCTTAAAGGTGGGGATGAGAGGCCACTGTGGTTGTGGTGTTTTGTCTCGTTCTCGCCGCCTAGGAGCGAGTTCTATACCTCTTGAACCAAGACTGAGCGTGCAACCATGCGTGAGGCCTATGCATTTGCAGGAACCCTCATAGACTAAATAACTCGAGCGGGGCTAGCCAGGGTCCTCTAGTTCGGGCTTCCATTTGTGCGTGCGTGATGATGGTGGGATGAACTGAGATGAGGATTGTGGCGTTAGGAATATGAGTAGCCACGGGGCACGGTGTCGATGATCCGCTGCTCCGTCCTCACTGATGATCCTGGGTTAGTCCTTAACGAGGGAGAAGTCGACACCGCTCCCACCCAGCCGGCTTTCCAAGGAAGAGAGCTAATTGTACAGGCAATGGGCCGGACGGTACGCGTGGCGAAGGAGCTGGGGCCCCTCGGGACTCCGGGGACTTCCACTTTGTACATCCCTGCAGGGTAAATCTTTTCGAAAAGCCGTGTCCGCGGTTATGGACGAACTTGGGAAGTGAAGGCAGGATCATAGAATAACTTTAACGGAATGATTAAAAACTGGGTACTAGAGGTACCACTCACAAATGCAAGGTGAGCTTCCTCGAGGGTGATTCGGGGAGGTGCCTTTGATGAACAGGTACAATGTTGATGATGGTGATGAATGGTGAGAAGTGTGATTCAAGAGAAAAGAGTTACTTCTTGCCCCTCTTTTAAAAGTATTCTGATTAGACGATGCCATGGAGTCTTGTTTTACTAAATAAAATCAGCTTTATGCAAAAGGGCCATAAAACTTTGAAAGCCTCATCGAGCATATATTAGCTCTTAATCTTGCGAGTTCGTCGAACTCAACGTCGTTTGTTTTGTTTCAGAGGAGGAATTCACCGGCCTCGAAGGTGGGTTCTTTGTGGACGTCGACGAGTAGTCTGGGGTTCCCAGGTGGCAGCTTGGGACATCCCGGAACAGCTGGCGCTGTGATGTTTATCTGTAGGCCTCTTAGGCCATATTTTGGATCTTGTTGTTTAGAACAACCTAATTCGCTTACGCTTGTTGTAATGTTGGGTCCGTGACCTCTCGTTGTAATTTGCTATCTTTCTCTATTATAAGAGTTGAACTATATGATTTTGAGTCGTAGAGTCTGTGATGTGCCAGTTGTTCCACAAGTCTTGATCTCTCTATTATACATTGAGGGTTGTGCCTGTGTTAAGGCATCAATCGGGGTGTTGCGTTGCCGATGATCCATTCCGAGCAACGCCTGCCAAAGGTTTTGGCCGGGGATTGGTAAACCCGTAACCTCCGGTTGTATCGCTTAACCGGTGACACACAGCATCACTGTATAACAGTCGGGTCGGGGCGCCACACCTGGTTAATCACCTGAAACATAAAATAACACATAATAGATTAAATACCAGGGTACGTCTCTTTTCTCCTTAGCTTGGCCAGCCCTTTTTTTGGCAGTTCACGCCGTAACCCGGTTATCTCATACCGGGTTCATATGCCTCCGGGTTTCACTTTCAACACTTAGCGAAAATTGTCACTCAGCTGTAAACCCGTCCTCAATCCACCTCAACCGTGATCTTATCAATTAATATCCCGTAATTATCTCATTCGGTTTGTCGTTGACTTTTGGTCAAAGATCCTTATCTCTTCACTTTTTACCGCAACACCCCTAGGGTTTTTACTGCGCCTATAAATAGAAGACCAGGAGACACGCAGTCATTTTCCCCACTCCGTTCATCTTCATCGTCCTCCTCGCGCTCGCACTGTAGCAACCGTAGATCCAGTCTCCAATCAAGCCTCCAAATCACTGCGAGAAGATTAACAGGTACGATTCTCCCGCACATCCGTGCTCCGCACTCGATTCCACTCTGAATCACGCCCAGATTTTCTTTGCATTTTCCTCTCCACACATCCGCATCTACAACTAGGGTTTTTCATCGCCATTGTTGCAGCCAAGAAAACTCGAAGCTCCGCAATCATGGTGAAGGACAAGGTGAAGGCTGGGGGTCCCCGTGGCGCGAAGAAACTCACGAAGAAACCTCCCAGCACCCACGCTGGGGGATCTGGCTCCGCCGCCCCCGCTGCTGCTCAGGTCAACTGGGCCAAATCCACTGTGACAAATCTGATGCTGCAAGAGTACGTGAACTGCGGCGAGCTTCCTCCCAAAACAGAGATCAGCTGGCGCGCTGCTGGGGAAGAAATCCGCCCCAGCCCAAAAGAAGGTGAAGTGGTTGTTTTCCTCGATCACGTACAGCGCGGTCTTCGCCCCCTAGGCTCTCTGTTTTTCCGCCGGGTCTTGAAATACTATGGCCTTAGGCCCCAGGATATTGCACCCAACTCTATGCTGAACATCAGCAATTTTGTTGTGTTCTGTGAGGACTATCTGCAAATGGCTCCAAGCCTCGAGCTTTTTCTTGAGTTTTTCTACTGCAACCCATCTCGCAAGGACCAAGTAGTCCCATATGGTGGAGTTGCAATCCAGCGCCGCAGGGAATGCGATTTCCCGGCTCTTCTTTTAGCCAGCCATCCCAAGGGGTGGCAAAACACATACTTTTATTGCAAGGACACCTCACCCGAATCTGACGACGCCCGTTACCCGGCTTTCCGGAACTCGGGCTTGACATATGAAGCCAAGATGAACAGCTATGCTGATGATGTTGAACGGGTCAAGCTCGAGCCCACACTTCGCCGAGCCAGAGCCTTACTCGCCCATGGCCTCAAAGGCACGAACCTTGTCAAGTGCTGGATTGGTTGGTTTATCCAACCACTCAGCATCAGGACCCGGCTATTTTGCCAATACACTGGTGAAACCACAGACAGCATGCGTTATTCTGAGATGACACTAACTGATGATCAGATTGTGAAGAATGCCAAGAGATTGCTTGGTGAAAAGAAAGATGCCATTGCACTAGACGGGCTTGCCCCATTTAGTGCTAAGAACAAACCCTCCACGGTAAAAACCAATCCTTGACCATTTATGCTAACTTTAACCCGGTAACTTCATCCATAGAATGTTACTTACTTTAACTGCTTTTTCTCAGGACTCCAAGTGGTGGAGCGTGGATTTTACTCCTACATCCTCTCCTGATGGGGAGGACACAGAAAGTGAAGATGATGAAGAAGAAGGTGAGCTAGACTCCGTAGTCCGGCTCTTCCTCCAATTGATTAACAACGAAGTTCCCAACAAGGACACTTCTACTGATAACCCGGCAAATCTTATTCCAGGCCCTACTGACCCGGCTTCTGACGTAACGTCGGGTCCCCAAACTGCTGCACCTCCTACGCAAAAGAGGACCCGGGCCACCATTGCTAAGGTACCATATATTAGCTTCTCAATTTTCATGATGAACTCATCTCAAACCCAAGCACAAACACAGGAAAAGGAAGCTGAGAAGGAGGCTGAGGCGAACAAGAGGCGCCGAACCCGATCTTCTACAAGCCACACTTCCCTGAGCCCAGGTATCCCTCAACGCTATTTATCAAGCTGGGCCAAATCCATCCAGAAGACGCCCAGCAAATAGTACCCTTTAGCTGGCAAGATCCGGGTCGCTAAACCATCTCGTTTGTCAGATTCCTCCTCGGATGGTGTTAGCACACCCGAGGATTTCCATATCAATGCCGGGTTAGAAATATTCTACACACCTTTTCCATACCTCCATATTTTACTGCTCCTTTTTTGTTTTACTAAATCACTATCTTGTTCCAGTGCCCGAGCTTTTGCGGATGAAGACCCGGAATCTCCTCCAGCGGCGTCTCCTCCTCCAGCAACAACAGAGCCTTCTCCTATGGAGACACATATTGAAGAGCCGGTGGACAGAAACGAGCCAACGGAGCAAGTAACCCCCGTGTCTTCTCCAAAAAACACAGTTGATCCTGGCCAGAACCCTCTCCAGCTACTCATTCGCCCGGGTTAGGCTCTGGAACTAAAGAAGATGAAGTACAAGTTACTGGAACCCGGCACGTTCCAGTGCAAGGTGCTCCCGAAACTCTTGCCAAGGTGCCAGCTCCAGATGCTAACCCGGCGTCTCCTGCCAAGGGAAAGAACCCGGCTCCTTCATCTGATTTGCCGGCTCTGGATACCATGTCCGTCCCGTCTCTCTGCGAAGAATATTTCACTCGCCTTTCTCACCACAAGAATCTGGAGACTGAACTTGTTTCCCTGATCCAGAAACGATACCAGGTACTCACTTTTTTCTTGCTACCTCTTGCATAACTATACTCTGCCTAGCCCCCAAGCTCCAAGATTATCTCTTGTTGATGAACTTGGTGCTTGAAAAACAAATGCCATAAAAAAATTTCAACCCTGTAGCCCCCAAGGCCCGGGTTGTCTGTTTACAACAAGCTGGGACTTAAAACTTCATCACCTAAAAACTGCTCATCTTTCAGAAGAAAACTTGACACTGTAGCCCCCAAGTGCAGGGTTGCACGCCTGCGGCAACCTGGAACTGCACCTTACACACTGAGAAACTTATCATGTATAGCCCCCAAGTTCCGGGTTAACTTTCCTTCAGCAACTTGAGGCTTAACCACATACTACTCTCTGTTTGTTTGTGAACAGGAACACACGAGCAAAAGCAGTGAAGAAATTGCCCGGCTTCAAGGAATGTTGAAGGCTGAAACTGAAACCCGGGCTGATCATGCAACCCAACTACAAGCCCTAGAAGAAAAAATCACTGCTCTGACTCAAGAAAACTCTGACTTGGAGAAGGATAAGCAGGAGCACGAGGAAAACTTCCAAGAGCAACTGAACACACTGCAAAAGCAGCTGGATAACACCACTAGCGAGCTAGCCCGGCTAAAGAAAATGATCACCTCTATGGTTGAATCCTTAGTGGGTAAGCATTACTCCTTTGGACTCGAACTGAACAGAACAAACATACCAGGTTTTTAAATCTCACTATTATGCCTTTCTTTTCCTAGGCCCTCGTGATGGGAATCTTCGCAAAACTGCTGCAGAGAAGATCAAGTGCATGTACACGCTGACACGTCAGCTGTACTTTGGCAGCTGCGAGGTCATCAAAGCCGCAAGGAATTGGGAGAACCCGCCAAGCGTGTACACTGAAGTCCTTGGGCATCTGTCAACAATGCCACAATGGATACATTTGCTCAAGAGATCTGCATGCAGGGCCGGGGTGATGCGAGGTCTTGCCTTGGCAAAGGCCTACCATCCCCAGCTAAACCCGGCTCCCCTGAAGAACGGTTTTCCCCAATTCAACGCAGATGGCAAGGAATTTGACAAGAAGTGCTACTCCCGGGTTGTGAAGCAAACCCGGCACGTTGCCACTGTGATTGCCAGCAAAATGAAGCTCACCACTTTGCAGTTTGGATACACCGAAAACGATGAAGAGATCATGGATGACGAGCCACAACGCATCGATCTCCTGCAAAGCTACAAGGATTCCATTGATCCAGCAAGACTCCCCTGGTACCTCCACTGCACCCAGCTCTTCTACGCCAATTATTCCTCCTCCATCACGGGCCACAGTTGAAGAAGATGATGAAAACTACTTCCAATCACTTCAACAAGTCACCCGGCGCAAGATCAAGGCCAAGGAACCAAGGAGACCAAGGAGACAGAAGCTAACCCGGCGGCCGCCGAGGAAGATGACCCGGCGAAAACCACCGAGGAACAACCATCCAGCTCGCCTCACCGTGACCCGGCGCCTGAAGCCGAGGCTTGAAAAACTTATGCAGATGCTTTTCTCTCTGCAAAAAACAATTTCATTCGGCCCTTGGGGCAAGTTATTGTAATAACTTAGCACTATTATCTCTTGCTTGCAGTGGTGTAGCAGTACACCTTTGAAACTTTGCTTTATTACTTGAAACTTTTGCTTGATGATACCTCTCTGTGGTTTTGATGACCCTTTTGATTTCTTTAACTGTGAGCCGGCTTTCGCATGGATACCCTGTCGCAACTTCGCTGAGAAAAACAGGGTCGAACCAAGTCCCAACGGGCCTCATGGTTGATTGAATTTCCAGGTGAGCAATCAGGCCATATAATTGCGAGTCACATCAGCTCAACAGCAAGATAACCAAGAATAAACTAGTGGCATAAAAGCCGGGTCTTGGGATTGCAGCTGCAAACTATTCAAGTAAGAGCCCCCAAGACCTGGATCAATGTTTATAAAGTAATGGCTTAACTATGCAACATTACCCCATTGATCCACATACTGGTGGGACACGCTCTCTGGGCGTCCTCAAAGATAACTATAACACTTGTTCTATGACAAAAACATAAACAACTGATATTTAAACTAAACATGCATGCTACTGAATCCAAAATACTAAAGCTAAAAACTGCTCTTACCGGGTCACAAAAATTTCGAGACCCGGATAATCATGAGCCGGGTCTTGGGGAAAAACTTTGCCACCTCAATGACCAGCCCCCAAGACCAAGCTGAACAAAAAACTGTTATGGCATACATTAAACGAAAAATAACTGGCTTGCCAATGTAAACTGAACTGAAACAAGACAAATTTCTGTTCAACCTTTACTTTATTGATAGAAAAGGTTAGGTCAGCAAGCCGCCTCATTAAAAACCTTCCAGCCCCCTTAGGTACCCTGGTAAGGAAAAGAGCGCGTCTGAAACCTGCTGCCTGTTACATCGTGTATTACATCTCATATCTCTTTCTCATGCTAAGTATAGTATGGGCGCAGCTGGGCAATGTTCCATGGCCGCTCACGCTCTCCAATGAAAAGGTAGAGTGCGCTGTGTCATTTACAGACTCGGACTTTTCTCTAGCATCCACCAAATAATATGAACCATTGTTCAATTTCTTGCTTATGATGAAGGGCCCTTCCCAAGGAGGAGATAACTTGTGCATCCCTTCCTTGGATTGCGTCCATCGCAACACTAAATCTCCCTCCTGGAAAGTGCGAGTTTTAACCCGGCGACTATGATACCGCCTCAAATCTTGCTGATATACTGCTGATCTCTCCAATGCTTGTTCTCTGTTCTCCTCTAACAGGTCCACAGAATCCTGCCGGGTCTGCTCGTTTTCTGTTTCAACGTAAGCCGCCACGCGAGGCGAGTCATGAATTATATCACTTGGCAAAACTGCCTCTGCCCCATACACCATAAAGAAAGGGGTCATCTTGGTGGATCTGTTTGGTGTTGTGTTGATTCCCCAAACTACTGATGGCAACTCCTCAACCCACGCTCCGGCGGCTCTGATACACGGGACCCGGAGACGTGGTTTCAAACCTCGAAGCAACTCCTGATTTGCTCGTTCTACTTGTCCATTGGCCTGCGGATGAGCAACTGAAGCAACGTCTAAACGTATACCCTGGTTTCCACAGAACTTTGCCATCTCACCAAGGGACATGTTAGTGCCATTGTCTGTGATGATACTATGAGGATACCCAAACCTGTGTATGATCTTCTTCAAAAACTTGACTGCTGTAGCTGCTTCACAATTTGTAACAGGCATCACCTCAACCCACTTCGTAAACTTGTCAATGGCAACCAAGAGGTGGGTTTTCTTGCAAGGAGACATGCTAAAAGGACCCACCATATCAAGCCCCCAAACTGCAAAGGGCCAAGTCAAAGGTATTGTTCGCAACTCCTGAGCCGGCACATGAATTTGCCTTGCGTATCTCTGGCAACCATCACATCTGCTTACCAGGCGCTCTGCATCTGCCTGGGCTGTGAGCCAAAAGAAACCGTGTCTGAAAGCTTTTGCTACTAAAGACCTTGTTGAAGCATGATGACCACAATCTCCCTCATGAATCTCTTTCAGAATTTGCCGGCCTTCCTTTCCAGACACACATCTCTGAAATACTCCGGAAACACTTCTCTTATATAACTCGCCATCAATAACCACGTAAGCCTTAGCCCGGCGCACAATTTGCCGGGATATAACTTCCTGCTCTGGCAGCTCTCCACGCAAAAGATACGCCAAGTAAGGTTCTGTCCACTCTGGAATTTCATGAGTTACTGCTACCAACTGCGAATCCGGGTCTTCCTGACCCGCCAGTTCTTCCACGTCCTGAGCTTGACTGATGGAGTCCATAGCTCGTCCAAGAAAACATTAGGTGGAACCGGCTCTCTGCGTGAGCCGAGTCTTGACAAAGCATCTGCAGCATCATTTTTCCTGCGATCAATATGATCCACCTGATAGCCTGAGAAAAACCCGGCTACCCTGTCCACCTCTCTTCTGTAAGCCGCCATTGTCGCATCTTTTCTATCCCATGTTCCTGAAACTTGCTGTGCCACAAGATCTGAATCCCCATAGCAATTGATATGCTTGATGCTCATCTCCTTTGCCATACGCAAACCATGCAACAAGGCCTCATATTCTGCCACATTGTTAGAACAATCGAAGTGAATCTGCAAAACATAGCTCAACTTATCACCCTTGGGAGAAGTTAACACAACTCCAGCTCCTGAACCTTGTGCTTGCTTAGACCCGTCAAAGTGCATGACCCAAGGCTTGAGACCCGGGTAAGGGGTGGTGCACTCAACTGTGTCCAATCATTAAGAAAATCAGCCAATGCTTGAGATTTGATAGCTGTGCGAGGCACATAGTCAATGTGGTAAGGCCCCATCTCTATTGCCCACTTGGCAATTCTTCCTGTAGCTTCTGAATTCCTGATAATATCTGCTAAGGGTATTGAACTCACCACTGTGATTGGATGCTCCTGAAAATATGGTTTCAACTTTCTACTTGCCATGAAAACACCAAACACTAGTTTCTGCCAGTGCGGATAGCGCTGCTTTGCTTCTGATAACACCTCACTAACATAATAGACCGGCCTCTGAACCGGGTTTTCCTTGCCTTCCTCCTTACGCTCGACCACCACCACAGCACTCACAGCCTGAGGCCCGGCAGCGACGTATAACAACATGGGTTCCTTGGGACCCGGGGCCGCCAGAACTGGCGCTTCTGATAACTGTTTCTTCAGAGCTTCAAATGCCTCATCTGCTTCCTGATTCCACACAAAGTTGTCTGTTTTCTTCAGTAACTTATAAAAGGGATTGCTTTTTCTCGAGCCGGGATATAAACCGGCTTAGCGCAGCCACACACCTGTCAACTTCTGAACATCTGCCAATTCCTCTGGTTTTTTCAAACTTTGGATGGCTCTGATTTTTTCCGGGTTTGCCTCAATTCCACGCTCTGACACAATGAAACCAAGCAATTTTCCCGCTGGAACTCCAAACACGCACTTTGTAGGATTGAGCTTCATCTTGTACTTCCTCAAATTTTTGAATGTTTCTGTAAGGTCACTAATAAATGACCCGGCTTTTTCTGACTTGATCACCACATCATCCACATAAGCATGCACATTGCGTCCAATCTGATCATGAAAACAGTTTTGAATACACCTCTGATAAGTTGCCCTGCGTTCTTCAACCCAAAAGTCATGGTCTTGTAACAAAAAGCACCAAAGGGGGTGATGAACGATGTCTTTTCCCAATCCTGCCTATTAAGCTTGATCTGATGATAACCTGAATATGCGTCCAGAAAACACAAGAGCTCGCTGCCTGCAACTGCGTCAACAATTTGATCGATGCGCGGCAGCGCAAACGGGTCCTTTGGACAATGCTTGTTGAGACTTGTAAAATCGATGCACATCCTCCACTCATTATTTTTCTTCAGAACCAAAACCGGGTTAGCCAACCACTCTGGGTGGAAAACCTCCATGATAAAGCCGGCTTCCAATAACCGGGCTATCTCCTCTCCTATAGCTTTTCTTCTCTCTGCATTCATTTTTCTCAAACCTTGTTTTACCGGCCTTGCCTTTGGATCAACATGTAAACGGTGCTCAGCGAGTTCAGTCGGAATGCCTGGCATGTCACTAGGTGTCCATGCAAAAACATCCCGATTCTCACGGATGAACTCGATGAGCGCGCTTTCCTATTTATCAGTTAGGCTGGTCCCTATGGCGAACTGCTTGGAGGAATCCCCAGGCACAAAATCCACCATCTTGGTATCTTTTGCTGCTTTAAACTTTGCCCTGTCATCTTCTGTTGTTGGTTTTTTGAGTGCCTTGTTGTCCTGCGGGTCAAGATTAGACCTGTAAGCTTTCAACTCCTCTCTAGCACAAGTTCGCTCTGCCAGGGCTGCATCTCCCTCGTCACATTCTGCTGCAATTTCTCTGTTACCATGAATGTGATGATCCCCTTGGGACCCGGTATCTTCAGCTGCAAATACACATAACACGGCCTTGCCATGAACTTGGCATAAGCCGGCCTTCCGAACAACGCGTGATAAGGACTTGGAAATTTCACCACCTCAAAAGTGAGCCACTCTGACCTAAAGTTATGGATAGACTCGCCAAAAGCAACCTCTAATGAAATTTTTCCCTCTGGTGTAGCTGACTTCCCAGGAACTATACCATGAAACACGTTGACGTTTTCTGTAACTGTGATTCCTTCAGACCCATACGCACAAATGTCTCCCAATACAAGATATTAATGCTACTACCACCATCCATCAAAACCTTCTTTAGCTCAAAGCCATGAACCTGAGGAGCCACAACTAAAGCAAGCAGACCCGGATGTTCCACCACACCGGGTGATCTGCTCTACTCCACGTAATAGCATGCTCTGACCATCTTAAATACCTTGGTACCCCTGCAGCCACTGAGTTAACTGCCCTTTTGACTATCTTTCTCTCTCTCTTGGTCGTGCCACTGGTATATATATGATATTGGCCAAGTTGCCTTGGCTGGTTTGAGAATCCACCCTGGTTACCTGTATTTTGGCCGGGTCCTGTTGCCAGTGGTACCGCATTTGCTCCAGTTAGAGGCCCCGCAGCCGGGTTAGCACTCGGGCCGGGTCCTCCACTCTGTTTGCTCCTTGCAAAGCTCTCTGAATTTCATTGTTTTTCCACCTGTTCAGATCACACACTGGGCCAATGAATGATTGGCGGGTCTGCCGTTCTTGCTATGACGAGGACACGGCATCCTGAAGGCCTCTTCAGTGCTCATTGGACGTGATCCTTGATAACTATTTCCACCACTGTAATTCCCATTGTTTCCCTGATAACCTCTGTTTTCCTGATAACCCTGTTTTCCTGATAATTTCCGTCCATCCTTTGCCTCTGAAACCCGGCATTTGCGTTTGCCACTAGCTCTGAGTTTCCCTCCTGATGCCCACGCTTGTGCTGATTCTGATTGTTGTTGTTATTGTTTCCCGGGCCATTGTTGCTTTCCTCCATTATTCGCAGTACCTTTCCCTTTTTCTTCCTCACTATCATCCTGGGTCTTGTCCGTGGCTGCGTGTCTGTTGCACGCATCCATCAACTCTGCCATAGTAACAGGCTTAACCCGGTGTCCCTCTTTCATGCGACCCAGCTTCTGGACCAAGGGAGCGTACTTGCAAGTTTTCTCCATCGATGAAATTGCGTCCTTGGGCTCGATACCTGATGAGGAGTGCAGGATCTCCGTGACCCGGCCCATCCAGTGACGTGCTGACTCGCCTTTCCTCTGTACACAACGATCAAGATCTTCAATGGAAAATAATCGCTTGCACGTACCCTGAAAGTGCTTGATAAAAATTGTTTTCAACTCATCCCAAGAATTGATAGACTTCTCTGGCAGATTCTTGAACCACAACTTTGCTGCACCATCGCTCATCATAATACATGTACTTTGCACAAACGTTCTCTGTGGCATTGCGTATACACATTGCCATCTCATAGCTGCTCAACCAACTTGCCGGGTCCGTGCTCGGCTCGTAATTGGAAATCTTGCTTGGCTCCTTGAACTTCTCAGGGAAAGGCTCTGCTCTAATGGCATCTGAAAGACACTTTGGCCCGCTAAGGTGGAAGAACTTGCTAAAAATTATTGTTACCCGGCGAGCTTGCAGACGCTGCTGGCGCGGGACCCGGTCCTCCTTGTGGTACTCCAGCTGCAGGTACTGCCGGGTTTGCATTAGCTGCACTTCTTCCCGCTCGCGATCTATTGACTATCTGCTGAGCCACAGAAATTGCAGGGGCGGGTTGGTGCTGCTGATTGTTCTGGTTCTGCTGGGGCGGGTTTTGCTGCTGTGCCGCGGCAAACCCGGCCAATGGCGGGTTCCCACCGTGGCGACTCTTACTACGATAAGTTGTAGAATGAAGCGCGCTTTTCTCCTTTGAATACTGACTTGCTGAACAACCGCAGTGCGCAACATGTCAATGGCACGCCGAGCTTCAATCTCTGCTGGCGAGTCTCCCAATGGAATACGGTCAAGTGCTAAAGTTGCGGCATACACGTTATCTGCTGGATTGGAAAAATGGCCCCGGCGTGTGGAACCTTGGTGTCCTAGGCGGCAGACCCGGATTTCCCCTGGCTCCCCCAGCGAGAAGACCCGGCACCGCTGCAGCTGTAACTCCAGCTCTTCCTGTTTCTCTTCCTGGTTCTGCATTTGTTCTAACAACTGGAGCCACCTGAGTTATATCAATTGGTTGATCTTCTGGGGTCCTAAACAATATTGCGGGATTTATGGCGTTTTCTCCTGGAGCCAGCCGGCTCTGGTGCCTCCTCCGGTGTGCCCTGGTCATCTCATTGAGACGATTTTCCTCATCCTCTATTTGCTTTCGCCTAACCTCCATATCTTGCTTCTCTGCCATTGTGTCTCTGCGCATCTGCTCCAAAGCCCGGCGTGCTGTATCCAATTCTATAGCTCTGGCTGCGCGTTTTCTGGGTAACAATCCTCGTGAGTGCTGATGGATCTAGGACCAGGCCATTGTTAAACAAGGCCTGGGCCCCAGTTGTGTTGTTTCTTTCCTCCCTGAGCCCGGTTATTGAGAAAACCGAAGCTGTTCCTGTAACGCGCCGTGTTTTCACTTTCCTCTGACACCGAAGCCGGGTCTCCATCAACTCTTTGACCCGCCAGTTCCAGTACTGGTGGCAATGTTGCTGCTGTTGACCCGGAGTAAAAGCTGGTGGCACGACCGTTGATGGTGATGCTCCCGCGTTGATCGAAGGGGCGGTGTAAACTGCCACCCTCCTAACCGGGCTTGGGCTGGACTCTTGCTCCTCTTCATCCTCTTCTTCTGCTCCATATCCGAACCGGCCTTCAAACAGGGGCAAGATCGATTCTGAACCTGCATGGTCCACCACATCACCCGGGATTGGAGCCGGGTTTCCCGATCGTTCCTCGTGCACGCCAGGGCAGCTCATCTTCAGCCGTACCAACTGATTCTTCTCCATCAGATTGAACAATTGTGGCAGCTCCTGACACAGATTCATAGTCTCCATCACTAGCAGATCTAGTTGCAATCATACCAACAAAAACGTTAAACTTGCCAATTGGAATAACATCACCTGATTCAAGTAGATCTGATTCCGGCCCCCAGCCAGAATCATCAACGATGGGCTCTCCTTGCGAGTTGAGGGTGATCTCGCCGAAAACAAATTCTCCACTCCTTGCATTGCTTCTCCCATGATGGTGACACCTTTGGACGCGTTCCCACAGACGGCGCCAACTGTCGTGGGGTAGATAACACGGCAGATGCTACCTTGGGGTAGCTTGAGATGATGGGCAAGGCGACTCTGGTATCTGGGAGATTGTTTAGCACTGCAGGGACAAAGGGTTTACCCAGGTTCGGCCTCTCCATTGGAGATAAAGACCTACTTCCTGCTATCTTGTTATTGATCTAGATCTCGATAACCCGGCTACGACAACAGAGCCGGATCTCGATCTAGGTTACAAGGTTCGTGAGTTTCTCTCGATGGTTCTCTCGCCTAAGCTTGGATCGTAAAGGCCTCTCTAACTAGGGCTCAGGGACCAGTTTATATAGACGACCGGGTCTCCTGGCGCTTTACAAGATGAATCCGGGTTCTACCCAGACTCGGAGTCCTACTCTAGCTCTTCTGGCCTTCGTGTCCTCCAAGTCCTGAACCGCCTCTGGTCTTCTAGAACCTTTCCTTCCTGAACCGGGTTACCGCCAAACTCACTGGCCCAGCGACATAACCCGGCCCATGCTGATGGTTAGCGGGCCTGGCCGGGCCTCCTGCCTGGCGGGTCATGCTTCCCTCTTCATGGGCCTACTAGGATCATGCACATGATACTAATCTATGTTACTACCTCCACAATGGGTAGTAACATATGTGTGGTATCATATAATACTGCATTTATTAGGTTGTAGACTCATATTGCACGTTATGTTACGGTATCTACCTATGATACCACTATCACCTCTCTCTTCATTAATTGCTCTCTCTTCATTAATTGCAGTGTCATGTCATCTTTTTGCCAACATGGCATGCATGATACTACCTATGATACCCCCATTGTGGCTAGTCTAAGCATCCCATCCCTCCATCTACAAAAATAAATAAATATCCCACCTTAAGAAACAACTAAATAATGATGCTTCGAATATTAATACTTTCTTCAATTGATACGGTCTTCAAAATGTAAGTTTGACTGCTAGTTTCGATTGTAGTATATGTGTAAACTACGATAGGGAAATAATAATTTGAAAACAATTTTGAGATAAATCGCATATGGTTTTCAAGTTTCTGATATATATTCAAAATAAAATTGGCAGTCAAAATACTAAATGTTTGACATAACGGATGTCCAAAATATCACTTTTCAGTAATGGAGTGAGTACACGTTTTCTCATAGCGTGTTTCCATCTCATAAATTAAGAATCACAACAAAAATAAATAGAAAATCATCTAGACTCGTATTATAAAAGTTAAGATGGGGCTTATCCTTTAATGATGGTCTCTCTTGGTCGCACTGATTCGTAAACAGAAAGTTAAGATGAATTTATATAGGACACAAATACTGGAACTTTACCGGTGATCCATGTTAGTGGTGCACAAGAAAAACATATAGGTAGTGGATACATGAATATTGAAAGAATTTAGAGAGATAGCATGAGAGTGCATGGATGAACTAACCAAAGGGAAATTAAAATGAGGTTCCAGCTAATGTTAAGATTCTTATAAAGCTGGAGCACAAGAATGTATTTCTATAAAATTTTGAGAAGACCAATGCTATGATCCTATTGGGTCGTATAATATTATTTTTGTAAGGATTGACATAATCCAAAGTTTTTGTGAAAACCTAACAATCTAAAGAGGCCATCGAGTATGTAGAAGTTCGGAACACTCTTTTGTGGTGCCTTTGGATGGTAAACATGAAAAAATACACATCAATGCTGAGGGAGGGAGAGAGAGTTTCTCAAAGGAAAAAAAGGTTTCAACATATACTAGCTTTTTTATGGAATTGGAGACATATGGTTGCATTCCATCATAACAATTTGACAAGTATGTGATCCAAAGAGCGTAATTTTAATTTTAGATCAACATTCTTAAGGATTGGAATCCTCCAAAAATATCAGTAGACATACGAGGCTCCTTTGAGACCCTCTGTGTCGGAAACAAGGATGAAGATGTCATTTATTAAATGCCGGTCTAAATCTACGTCAATATTTTTATTTTTCTTATGTGTAAGTTGACAATGGTATAAGTCAGATTTCAAATATTGATTTCATCACCTCTTTGTGCATATCTCTGCATGAAGATGTCGGAAGGCCTATCTAGTGATACCATATCTCAAGTGATACCATGATACGACATTTCAAAAATCAGATTGGAAAGTTTCAAAAAATTCCGAAATAAATATGTGGGTGATCATAAGATGTGTATTTACGAATGTTAAATTTTCCAAAACCAAATTTGATATATACACAGAGAAACAAAAAAGACAATCCAACATAAATAGTGTCACAAAAATACGAAAACACAAAATGACACAATTCACAAAGTTATTTGTCTTTTTGGTTTCTTCATGTGTATTTTGAATTTGGCTATGAAACTTTTAAGGAATGCGAATACACGTCTTCGGAACACCCATATTTTTTTCGAATTTTTTTGACACTTGCAAATTTGAATTTTGATGACCGGCATCATGGTATCTTTAAATAGCGGTATCACTAGATATTTTCCCCTTCGACTTAGACACAAGAAAACTGGGCCGACTTACATAGTAAAATACTTAAAAACACATTACAATGTATAAGATGTTCGCTATTGTGTTTGAACATCACGTGAGTTAAAAATAGACATGGTTCTCAAGCCGTCCCTTCATCTTATTGTTGTATCCTTACCCTACCCTTCTAGCGAGCGAGATAGTCTGGTCACTCATATAAGTTTATATAGGTTCTTTTCCAAAGATGGTGCACATAAGTTTTGATCGAAATTAAATTTATGACCACTCAAAAAAGTTAGATTTATAAAGTTTGACTAAGTATTCAGAAAAATATCAACACCTAAAATATCAAATCAATATTATTAGAACAAACATGAGATGTTTATATTGTGTGAGTATTATAAAATGATTTCTCTAAGATTAAACTTGGACCAGTAACCTAATCTACTATAGTAAAATATAATCAAGGTATGAAATATAAAAGTGGTATAATTGAGAAACATTTTGCCTCCGGAAGACAAAAAAATTCTTCACCGGCGAAACCACTGCATGGTGACCCCAGGTGGTTACCCAGCCTTCGACAGATCAATTTTCGTTGAAGTTTTTTTGGAAACATTTGTTGAATTTTAGAATACGGACGAATCAGCTGAGAGCGCCGTCGCCTCGTCGAGCGCATGCTTAGGCCTTTCTCTGGCAAAATATGGGCTGGCCTCCGGAGAGCAGCGTTTTGTAGGACGGGCTACATGTAGCCCTTTTTTTGAAATATTAGAAAACGATACTTTAAAGTTTCAAACAATTTTGGAAATAATCCTAAATATAGATAATGATGACTTCTAGCAGTGTGCAAAAAATCGCTGTGAAATATTATGTATTTTGGGCTATGTAAAAATGGAAAATTTCCCAATCTAGGTGGTGAATAGTGCAAATTTCGATTTTTTTCAGATTTATCAAAATTTGTTATTTTTGTGTAGCCCGGAATACGAAAGATTTTGAGTCGAAACTTTGCAGAACATTAGAGTACATCATTGGAACCTCTATGATTTATCTTGGAATTTTTTGAAACATTAAACTGTTGATTTTTTTAAACGTCCTGCATGTAGGACGGGCTACAAAAGGACTTTTTGCTTGGCTTCGTCTGTATTTGGATAAAAAATTCAACGGCGTTATTTACGTGTCATATGACCCACATGTAATGGCTGTAATAATAAAATTTTGAGTCCCGAAAGAGGTGAAGAGCTGAGGATTTGTCTGGGTGTTCCATCTCTGTTCATATTATCCATGAACACGTTGGATATTGTCTACTTGTTTTAGCATGGAGTACATCGATCGTTGATGATTGAACGATCTCGCTTTCGGGACGCGGACAATTCAGTCAAGCGGCGAAAGTGATTGGACATGTTTTGACTAACAATTTCCACAAGGTTTATATTTCAAAACATCAGCCGTCCACAATTTATATAGTACATTGATCTACAAGTTTAAATAAGCTTAGTAGGAGCGGCTGCTGTGCAGTGGAGTCTTCGTTGCATCACGGAGAGGATGTTTCGGGGGAGGAGGTCCGTCGCCTACTTCGCCCACGACCCGACCCACCGGCTGCTCCTGGCGGACGCCGACGACGACGGCGAGTTCACCTGCGATGGCTGCCGTGTCGTTGGCGCCGGTCCGCGGTACCTGTGCGGCCACTCCGGCTGCGGCTTTAGCTCCACGAGGTGTGCGGGCGCCGCTTCCCCAGGTCGCTCAAGTCTATCGTCCACTCCAAGCACAGGCTGAAACGGCGCGAGAGCG
Source organism: Poa pratensis (assembly GCA_947311845.1). NCBI lineage: Eukaryota > Viridiplantae > Streptophyta > Magnoliopsida > Poales > Poaceae > Poa > Poa pratensis. The sequence continues at coordinate 59,794,899 of CAMZMU010000117.1, forward strand.
CCGGCAGCGAGGCGGCAGGTGCGAGGTGTGCGGGGAGGACGTGAAGGGCGCGTCTTACGGCTGCGACGCCGGCGCGTGCGCTTCGGCGGCCGTCGTCGTGCACCCGCTCTGCGTCCACCTGCCGCCCGTGGCGCGGGGACCAGCCGCAGCGCACCCTGGCGGACACGACGCGTGGCTCGTCCAGAAGGCGTCGGACGGCGGCGCGGCGTCGACGTGCGGGACCGGCATCGACGGGGCTTGGAGATACCGGTGCGGGACGTGCCGCGTGGATGTGCACCCGCGCTGCCTCGTGCCGGCGCCGGACCAGTGCCTCGGCGGCGAGGCGTCGGAAGTCGCCATGGGGAAGCGGTGCTGCCTTGCGGCCGAGCATGACGTGATTGGCTGCCTGAACATCAGCTATTATTACCGGGAAGCGCATGATCCGAAACCCGTGACACAGGACTTAAATTCAGCGGTGAACTATTGTATCCATGGAAATTTCTTGCTGTACTTCGCCTCTAGGCTGTGTGCAGACCATGTATATTTGCTCATTTGTATACAAGCTATGTAAAACAATTGTATTCCCTCCGTTACAATTGAATAAGACCGTAAATTTAGTTAAAAATCAATGTCATCATTGACCAATATTATAGAAAAAATATGAACATTTACAATACGAGATCAATATCAATAGACACACCCTAAAAACATTTTCACAATTTATTTATTGAATAGATGTTGATATTTTCTTCACGATTATTGTTCAAACTTAGAAAATTTTTACTTCTAACAAAATTTATTGGCTCGTTCCGGTGATCTAGTGATTTTGGTGCCTCTAAGTCCATCGCATTTGTTTCCCTCTCCAAGGCGAGAAGGAGATCAAGGGAAGGCCTTGAACCGACTCTCGGTTTGTGCCATCACTGGCGGCACTTTTTGATGTCATTATCCTTCTTGGAGGCATTGATGAGATGCTCATTTCCTCTTCCGCAACATGCATCATCGATAGTCCGCAAAAACCTAACCTTACGTTGAGCACCGACTATGCCGGAGCGGCTCGGTGGCGACGAATACGACTTGTTGGAGCCTTGTCGGAGTGATATCGAGTGACCCCGTTCGATTCCCGTGGCATCCCATCTTACGAGCTCGGCTTGAAAGTCAATCTCGATTTTGAGCCTTGTAGCCATCCATGGCTGTGAGATTCCAAGAGAAAGGAGACAGAAGGAGGGAGAAGAAGTTGTGGAGTTAAAGGGTTGTGGAGGAGGATCAACATGAGAGGATAATAATCAAATCTCCTTGGTTGGGAGAAAAAAAGAGAAAGATGACGGGGAATGTAGCCCGTGGGAAAAGAAGGAGACACACGCGAATCAGGGCAACTGATTGTAGCGAGTGATTGGTCGCTCGTGTCAAAACTTTTTCCTTTGTTTATTCGCTATCAAAAGATCAACGCGCTCTTGGATTTTGACCCATATCAAAATACAAAAATCGCCAACATACCCAAATCCTCAAAATCACAACCAGTCAATGCGTTTCGAAATTCTCGCAAATACTTTGCGGACATCCATTACCGTCTTCTTTTTCCTTGCAGGTAAAGAATCTTACTGAAATCCCTATTAAAATCCACAGTAAATCATATTCGTAAAATTCAATGTACTATTGTACTCCCTCCATCTGAACGTGGCGTCCTCGTTTTTCGTGTCTTACTTTTGACCGCTAATTTTACAAATAATACCGTTATAAAAATTATAGTATTAATTTTTTATTCAAATAGAATTTAATGTTATAAATTTCATGACATATAATTTATTTTCTTGATCGAAATGATGGTTAAATTTAAACCTCGAAAAACAAACGTGTCACCCAAATAAATAGGGACGGTGGGAGTACTTCTCTTCACTCAAATCTGAAATGCAGTGGCATGGCGATTGACATAAAAACCATGACAACCAACACATCTACATGTGAAGAAGCAAAGAAGAGTGGGCATAAGTAGAAGGAGGTTAAAATTGGTGTCACTCTTCTGCTTTGAATTTAAAGTTGTTGAAACTTGGTGCCACTTCTTCGGAGCCATTACAAAACACGCTCGTGAAACATGATTCAAGAAAAAATCATACATGTTGTTGAAACCTTTTATCCGAAACAGGAGCATCGGAGTAACAACTTGCTTGAAACTTCACCGTGGAAAGAAAATAACTTGTTTGAAGCTCAGAGTCAAACGTTTAAGAGGAAAGAAAGAGAGAAACATAGTTTTCTGGCTTAGTTATAAACAGATTCATCAGAGTCTAGCACCGAAACATTTTTTTCAGGGATTGGTTGGAAATAATTCTTTATTTCCAGTCAACCTGAAGCTCATTTAAATCTTTTCCAGAGGAGGCCGAAGCATCTTCGTTCCGAGGCAGCACACAGCGGCACGCACAGGAGACAGAAGATGCAGTTATCCACCTGGCTTGTCTTCCTCTGTTCGTCGAGCTCCTCTTCCCCAGGGCAGCACCCGGAATAAATTCAGCCCATACCTCCCCCTCTGCACCTGACCGATATACTCTCCGACTACCTTCTTCCCCCAACCTACACGCCACACCATACAGCTCTCCCTCCTCTCTAACCTCGAGTCTCTCTTCCAGATTTGTTCCAACATATATATGTATCTGCGGGGTGTATCAGTATATGCAATTCATCTGTGATAGCCTGTATAAGAGCATCTCCACCTATTGGGCGCGCCGTAAAGTTATCGGACATGCGCTATTGGGCGCGCCTGCAAGCTTTACCGCCTATTGGGAGTGCCACGCCCCACCGGTCGCTCCCAATAGGGTTTTGAGAAAAAAACTTTGAGACTCGAATATGGACGAACCAGCGATATTTCATTGATTTTGAAGGACATTTAACAAACTTAAACGAAATTTGACAAACGACATTTAACAAACTTAAACGAAATTTAACTAAATTTAAACTAAACCCTAAGACCCTAGATCTAGCGGCTCTGCTGGCAAACGCTCGAGAAGGAGGCCTATCGCGGCGACGGCGAAACCAACTACACGACAGCGTCAAGGAGGACGACTCTCCCGGCGACGGCATGTCTTGCATGCCTCAATGATCTCCGGCCGCCGAGGAGGAAGTTTCATCTGCGCCGCCGTTGCTGAGGCTTCTGGTTTCACCCGTGGCGGCTCCGGGCTTGAGGAACGTCTCCAGGTCGCCGCCGTGGCTGAGCGTGGTGGAGTTTGATCTAGCAGCGGCGGAGGGAGGCCTAGATGGCGGCTTGCATTCCCTCCCACTCCTCCGGCTCTGACAAGTCGCCGTCGCTATCCTCCTCTGCCGGGCACGGGGCCGGCGGTGGGGCAGGTTCTTGCACCCTCTCCTCCGGTGCCCGTGACGCTGTTGTCGCCGGCAAGGGGAGGTCGGGTATCTCGTCGTTGGACGACGAGCTGGCGCGCTCATCATCGGAGTGGAACCACTCCGGCGGCGGCTCCCGCATGCCACTGGGGAGAAGGAAGGAGCCGCGGCGCGCCTCGTGCTCCGCGTCTATCGCGGTGTCCCAGTGCGGTGACGAAATGGAGTAGAAGGAGTCGGCGCGCTGCTCATACGGCAGGTCCCTCCACTGCCGCATGATGTACTCGAGGCGGGGCCTGCCACTCAGTGGCGGCGCCACCGACACCTTGACGACGTTGAGCACCCACCCCGGTGGGAGCACAAAGCCGTCTGGTACCGGTATGTTGTGCCGGCGGTAGTCCTCCACCTCCTTCTCTGTCAGCGTCGTCGGAGGCCGCACCACGCGGGAAGAGCTGGCCGCGCCAGCAAGGAAACCGCCCGACTGCACAGGGTATGCCGCCAGTGGTGCTCGGGATGAACTGCCCTGCTCGGGGCGGCGGCGCGGGAAGAGGTCCCCCTCGCGCTGCTCTACGCGGCGGCGCTCCTGGGCAGCGCTCCACTCCTCCTCCTCGCGCCGCATTTCACGGGCAAACGCCTGCCCCATCATCCGATCCTCGTTGAGGAGGCGTTGCTGCTCGACGTGCTCGTGGCGGCGCTCGGGGGTCATGGCCGCGGTCGTGGCGGACGCGCTCGCGCCGAGCACGACGGTCCGCGGCCATCTGCTGGCGGCGGAGAACATCCTCGGCGCTCTGCTCCGGTCGAGCGAGGTGAGAAGTGTTGTGTGGCATGGTGGCTAGGGTTTCTGTGGGAGAGCGAGGTGAGAAGTGTTGTGTGGCGAGGAGAGGCGCGCCGAGCGTGGCATGGTGGCTAGGGTTTCTGTGGGAGAGCGAGGTGAGAAGTGTTGTGTGGAGAGGAGAGGCGCGCCGAGCGCCGTTTTAAAGCCGGCGGGGAGCGGAGGAGGTCGGTGGCCGCATTAACGCCGCCACCGGTACGTCTGTCACGCGCATTGACGACGACGACGCGTGCGCGCCACCGCCTGACCTTCCAGTGCTGCGGTCGACAAGTCGTGTCGTCTACGCCCGCCTGAGGAGCCGCTGCGTCATTAAAACGCACAAGCCGGTCACAATAAATCACGCATATCCGTTGTGTTGCTAACGCGTCGGCCCCGCCCGTCAGGATTCGACGAGGCGCGTATTGCCGCGGTTGCCGGCACGCCCGCTTGCGTCCTTAGAACCTGGACGCAAACCTGTATTGGGACGTGCCGTCAACATTTGGTCTATTAGGCACGTCCCCGAGGCCGATTTTGTGCCGACGCGTCCAATAAGCCTATTGGGAGCACAGTTGGACGCGTGGAGATGCTCTAACCCATGTGTGGTGCGGATGGGTGGCAGGGCAGAAAGAATAACACAAAAGGAGGATGCCTGTTTTTTAATCACTAATATATTTATTTGGCACATACCCATCCGGCCATCACCATGTGTCTGTGTCTCTGCTTGCTTGCATACTTCGGATGCAGAAGCTGTCGTATTTTCTAATGTTTCCTGTACTTGAAGGATCAGATCAATTTCTGTTTGGGTACATGGCCAAGTGGGGAGTGCAGTGCTGGAACCTGGAAGAATCCTCTCCTAATTGATTCTACTGATTAAGCTATCCAAATATCAGATACCTTGACTGCAATTTACAGTTTTGAGGGTTCAAGAACCCCACTTACCTCATGGTTTAATCATTTGACAATTTCTCTGTTTCCTGGCACCACTGCCGCAACAATTTATCAGCTCATCAGAGATTCCAATCTTTGTTGCGTTGCTTGGTAGTAGACTAGTAGTTCTTGAAGGAATTTGTTGGCTTTTCTATTTTTATCGCTTGATGCTGCTGCTTTCAGTTCCCAGTCTTGGCATTATTCTGCCTGCCCACAAGGGGGCCCCTGGCAAAGATTGGATTATGGGTTGATTAGTATCTTGTTTTGGTGCATGCAAATGTGGGCAGAAGCCAGAAAGCAACATAGGGGAAGGGGGCAAGCAATAGGTAGCCCCATATATTTATGGAATTGGGCCAGCTTTTGGTCATTACAAAAGTTTTGCTTGTCCTCCATCTTTTCTTCTCTCCTCTCCTCTCCTCTCCTCTCGTGTGCTAGTAGTTCGAGGAGAGACACACAGAGAGAAATGGCCATGATTTCACCTCAGGCTCTTCCTCTCTCCCAAACACTTCCCGATAGATTCCATCTCCTGTCTATCATCCTGGGTATCCACCCCTCTTCCTCTTCTTAATTGCAAAGGTTTCCGCAGGATAACATTTGGTTGGGGTAAGTCCTATAGGGGCGTCCTATAGAATCCTTCCCTTCTTTCTATGTTGCTTTTCTCCCTCCCCTCCTATTTAAAGTTCTTGAATCCCATGCGAGCAATGGTGACTGCTGAGCAGGAGTAGTAGTACAACCAACCTGCTTGTTGCGGTTCCAGTAGATAGACTGCTCTGCTGCCCCTGATGCTTGGATTTTGTTTTCTAGGAGGAGATTCAGAGAGGTGAATTTCACCTCTTGTTGTCTAGGTTTAGTTCTTGGATTTCACCTTCGGAGTGTTTTTCAATGCAGATTTTTTCACCTCTGCTTGGATTGTACTGTAGTACTGTCTTGTACTGCACCTGCACATTGAATCTTTGTGCTAGATGTTCTTGATGAGTCTTTATTTGCTTCCAGTACAACCCAATCCCCACATAAATGTTAAAGTTTAGCCAACTGATTTTGTTCAGTACTCTGGATTCTTCAGGACACTAGCTAGCTCTGGCTTGTGAAGAAGAATCTACAAGAGGTCAAAAGAGATGGAAGGCGATAGCTTCTCGGGGATGGGCAATGGCGGCACCGGCGGCGGGGGCCATCATCAGCAGATGGTGGACGGGAAGCTGATCCAGACGTTCCACAAGAGCTTCGTGCAGGTGCAGAGCATCCTGGACCAGAACCGGATGCTCATCAGCGAGATCAACCAGAACCACGAGTCCCGCGCGCCGGACAGCCTCACCCGCAACGTCGGCCTCATCCGGGAGCTCAACAACAACATCCGCCGCGTCGTCGGCCTCTACGCCGACCTCTCCGCCTCCTTCGCGCACCGCGGCGGCATGGACGGCGCCTCCTCGGAGGGCGACTCTTCGGGCACGCTCCGCTCCCCCGACGCCGCCGGCCGCGCCGCCGCCGGACAGAAGCGCGTCCGGCCCGGCTAGCTTCTTGGCATCGTCATGGACGCAGCTAGCAAGGTTGGACCAGGATGTGAGTTACTGATGAGGTGTTACTACTTACTACTAGGCTAGTTCTCGTTCTTTGCTTAATTTGTTGCTGTTCTTCTCCTCCTCGTCTGCTACAAATTAAGTGCTTCCTGATGATGAGAAAAAGGAAACTTTTAGGCCTCCTTTGATTCAAAGGATTTGGGTAGGAAAGGTGAAGGATTCGTTTTCCTATAGGAAATTGTACTGTAGCACTGTTTGATTCACAGGAATGTAGCAAAGGAAACTTAAAGGAAAATTTCCTGTGCCACCGGATTCCTACAGCAAACACAGGAAAGAAAAAATTCAGTTGAACCTCTTTTTTCCATTCCTTTGCAAGGAACGGAGCCAGCAAAGGAAAACAATCCTGTGGTCTCAGGATTCCACATGCATTCCTATCTAATTCCTATCCCTATTCCTATTCCTACGTTTTAAAATCCTACAAATCAAAGAAGGCCTTATGTAGAAGTTCTTGTGACGATGTGAAAGAAACAACGTAACAGAACCAGCAGTTGTTCTTGATAATCTGCTTATGATTGCCAGGCTTACTTCATATGTAGAATCTCCTGCGGTTTTTTTCTGGTAGAAGTGGTATATAGAGCATATCCATGCAGTGTTGTGTCATGTAAGATATGCAGTTCATCTGATGAGAGATTTGGAGTTCTTAAAAACGTTCTTTTTCTTCATTTGTTTTGTGAAAGAAAATAAAAATACCGTTGCCCTTGGATTTGAAGGGACCATCTGAAGCCTGAAATTCCCATGGCATGCAAAGTGCGAAGCTTTCAGCTTTTACCAATCTGCCGCCGCACCTCCTCATCCCCTGTGAATTTCCTTTCTGTCCTGATGAGTTATGATGAAAAGTTGATGACCAAACGACTTGATTCTACCTGTTCCGACTGCTAGATCAGCTCACTCATCTGACGAGTTGGTGTAAATGTAGATAAGGTTCTCTCCTTTTGTGCATGCGAAAGGAGAGCAAAAAAGAACAGGGGGTTCTCTCTAGTGGGCATCTGCAAGATGCTGGAGGACAGAATAAAAGTTTCAAAAAAAAATTGGCTGCCAATCATAGTTTACAACACCATGAGCAGAATCTTATTTGTGTGAATTGGTGCCTTTCTTGGTTCCTGATCTGAGTGTGCCAACCTTTTTTGACTACTGATTTGGTTCAGTGGGTCCCCATTTGTTCTCTGTCTACAGTCCTAACATTGTTTCACCTAATTAAAGAAACGCAAGGACTAATAATGTGGGAAGAGAACAAAGCTTCTATTGCCAGATTAGCAATTCAGAATCATGTTCCAGTCTGCATATTTGAGCACAAGAGCATGCCTGACCTCGAATGGTCACTTGTGGAGAGCCCCAGGGAATATTACCAGAACTATGTGAGCATAGTGTGCCCATGGCAGGGAGGACAAGCTGTGTTCTTCTGTGATTGGTAGCCCTCTCCAAATGCTTATCTCATCTCTTTAGAGCTATAGGATCTTCTGTTTCCTTTCTCCATCAACATGCGTATAAGAATCTATCACTGCCATTGCTCGGAGACTGCATTTGAGAGAGTCCAGACAAGATACACTACCCCCACTCACACAAACACATCAGTTTTGGGATCACAGATGTGGGAACTGGCCAAATTCTGTTGGCCCCACGACAATTCCACATTCTTCTTAGTCCCACTCGTCCTTGTTAGGCTTAGGCCCAGATTTTTTGGGGCTTATAGACAACTTCTAGGTGAAAATAAGTTTAAGACCAAAAGAACTAGATTTTAAGCCGTTTCCTGTGGCAGCCAGCTTCACAGTGGAGAAAAGCCGGGTACCCCCTACTTCCCGCACCCGCCGACGGCTTCCCGCGAGTGAATCGAATCGTCATTTGGCGTTGCCCCTCTATGACATGAAAATTACATCCAAATGCCACCACGCTGCCCCCCTCCCCCCCCCCCCCCCCCCCCCCCCCCCCCCCCCCCCCCCCCCCCCCGAACACTTTTCCTGTCATTTCTTTTTTTCCTCAACTATCTCTCCCCAAGCAAACAGTTTTCGCATCCACTCCCCAGCCGTTCCAGTCTTCCAGAGCTACTAGCGACGGGGACCTAGGGTTCCTCTGTTTCCAGCGCCGCCGCCGCTAGGAGCAACTCCGGCGCCGCCGCTGCCGCCCCCTGTCGCCTTCACCGTCGCCTCTCCGAGCCGCCGCCGCCTGCCGCCTCCACGGTCGCCGCTCCCGAGCCGCCCCCAGCCCGCGACGACCCCATCTCGTCAGCCTGCTCGAGTCGATTTCGAGCTCCGCGGCCGTCGGTCCGCCGCGGCCATACTCCGGCCGGCCTGCTTCTCCCGACCTGCGGCAGCTCAAGGCACCGACCCTCCTGCTTCTCCTGCCCCCAACTCGAGCAGGCCGCGGCCATATTTTTTGGAAGAGATGGGAGAGAGCAGAGAGATACCTATTATAGAGGATAGAGAGAGTAGTACGCTGCTATCGTATTTCCTAGTTTTTCTGCTCAACTTGATGCGGATGCGTGCAAATGTGAGGATGATGGTAATGCCCAAAATAAGGTTAATTGGTTTCCGGAGGCTTTTTATTGTAATATGTTGTACCCTGAGCGTTAATGTTAATATGTTTTCCTGCTCAAAAAATAAATCATATTTTATTGTAATATTTAGCAATTTATATGATGTTTGACATAACATTTTGTAATCACATATGCGAAAATAGCACAAAAGAACTCAAAATCTGTTAATTAGAATATAAATTATCCCAAGGGCGTTACAGACTTTTCATCATACAACTCAGACAATAAGTCAGGACAGCGGAAGCCCAAAAGAACTGGACTGCAGTTTCTGTTTAGCTTAAATCCACAGTTGTTTCTCTGGACAGCTCTACTTGGGATGGCTTATGCACAAGCCCAAGCTCAAAAGAACTGGGCCTTAGTAAGTTAGTAAGACAAAATATTATTTCATTAATTATTTTAGTATTTTGGCCATTTAGTTTTTTGTTGAAATAAATTCATTTTGGGTTTCATTTTTAAAATATTTTATTATGAGTATTGGTGTGTAGAAGTAAGGGCGGTATATAAACACCATAAACTGTACTTTGATATCTTCCCATTTTAGTTCAGTTATTGTGTGAGGATGCTGGAGGATAGTCTTACAAAAGTTGCCATGATGGTGGGGCAGATTCATTGCAACTATTTGTTGCGTGATCAGTAATGCAAACGATTGTGTAACATGAAAGAAAAATGTGTGCTATCTTACCTAGATGGATTCTACTCCCTCCGTCATCGAATAAGTGTACATCTAGTTTTTATTCTAAGTCAAAACATATAATTTGACCAACTTTAGATAAAAGAGTAGCAATATATATTAAATTAAATTGGTATATTTTGAAACTATATTTCAAGATGAATCTATTGATATCAATTATATGTCATAAATGCTAATAAGTTTCCCAACAAAGCTGGTCAAATTTAATAAGTTTGACTTATGACTGTGTTGTAATTTCTCTTTCGTTTGGAGTCTCCACTCCACTGTAAATTGTACCTGCACCGCTGATAATTAAGACGACATCTAGGCCCTTCAGGGCTGCTCCAATTTAAAAAAAAACACTCGGAGAGAGTATGTTCTGTTAGATTCCTGCAAAGCTAAACATTCATAATTGCTGGCCATTGGAAGAACAATAGGATTTTGACATCAAAATAAGAACCCGGATTATGCAGTCACACTCTAAATCTATATATTTTAATGACCTTTTTGATTCAAAGGATTTTTATAAGAATTTTGGAGGATTCAAATACTTCAAAAATTCTCCTATGTCGATTGTTTGATTGTACGATTGAATCCACTAGAAAGTTTTCTAAATAAATCCTTGTAGGAAATTTAACATTTGGTGAAACCTCTTGATAAGAAACCATACCTTTCCTATGGTGCAATGAAACAAACTTTGCTACAAATAAAATCACAAGCATGACATTTAACCCTTTATTACTCAACACCTCTTAATGTTAATTATAAATGGACCGTGCTTTTGTGAAATCTTACCAATCAAAGAGGAAGAAAGAAAAGATTGAATGGGACCAATCTTCTGAGCTCCGGTAAGGCTATATCTCCGTTACATGTTTATCATTGAATTCGGTTTTCTCCATCGTGGTTTTTGTGTGTGCTACGACAGCGGACCAGGCTGTTGCCTACAGTTAATCAATTCCGCGAATGTTTCTGAAAACATTCATGGGGTTCCACCTGACATTATCTTCACGTGCAAAATTTGACAAAAAAATGATTAGACTCACTCCCTAAAATAATAATTTTGTCGCATAATTTACTTTGGTGTGTCTGCATTAGCTATTGTGAAACATAATCGAAATCAAAAGTTTCAGGGTGTGTCTGCATTAGCCCAAGTTTTCCCTATCAAATATATTTTTACTCAAATACAGGTTTAGATTTTTCCTTGTTATTTTCTGAAAGGAAAGCAGCTCAAGGGACACCCACGGCACATTTTTATATTTCATAATAATAACCCAAATTTGCGGATGGGTTGTACACTATTCCCCTAGCCAAGTGAGCTAGCTCACTTCTTGCTTAATTTTGGTTGTGGATTAGTTGGCTAATAGATAAGAAAAAACTAGAGAAATCAAAGAGGTGTTGGCATGCCAAGAAAATTGGCAACTATTCAATTAAGGACCAAAATTTGGTCATGAAAAGAAAATTGTTAGGGTGAAATTTGTCCATCATCCAAACTTACCTCGGCTCCTTTCATACCCTAGGAGCACGTTTGGTAGCCTGCATTGGCTTTTGAGCCCCGCCAGACTATGCCGGCCAGGGCCAGGTCTCACAAAACCACCCTTCTGGCCATGTTATGCATGTCGTTTGGTAGCCTGCATCAAGGAACGTGGCATCAGTTGGGCTAACAACCCCTTTTTGTTTGGTTGGATGCAAATCTTGCTTAGTCTCACCTATTTTCACATGGGTGAAGTTACCATCCATCACCACGCTTGAACAACTATACGCGACATATCAATGGAGCGACGACGACGCAGCATGGCGGCGGCGGAGGTCGACAGTGATGACGTGGCATGGCGGCGGCGTAGCTCGACGGAAGACAACGCGGCATGGCTGAAAGGACAAGGATGTCGCCTAGAGGGGGGGGTGAATAGGCGATTAAAACTTTTCCGGATTAGGCTTGATAATTGCGGAATAAAACTAGGTGTTTAAATTAACAAGCCAACAACCTAAATAAACTAGGCTCACCTATGTGCACCAACAACTTATGCTAAGCAAGACAAGCAACAAGGTGATAGCAATATAGAATACTTCAAGCACGAAGGCTATCACAATGTAAAGTGCATAAGTAAAGAGCTCGGGTATAGAAATAACCGAGGCACGTGGAGACGAGGATGTATTCCCGAGTTCCTTCTTTTTAGGGGAGTACGTCTCGTTGGAGAGGTATGAACCAACACAATGGTTCAACAACCACAAAGGTTTCACCTTCTTCTCCGATTAACCGCACCACAAAGGTTTGGTTCACCTTCCACTATCGAATCCTTCGAGGCGGAAATCCGGAGCCTTTACAACAACGATCCGGGGCACAACCCACAACGGGATTGGGGGCTCCCGAACAGCTACAAGTGACCACACAAGGGTCTCAACCACCACACGGGCGTCTAGGGTCCAAAGACCCAAGAGTAACAAGTTCACAAGCTTTCAACTTCCACGAATCCTCGTGGAGAGCACAAACCGATGCACAAAGCAATGGCAAGAGCACAAGTGCTCAAATCGTTCACTCTCAAATCCCACCACAAGCAACTAATGCTTATGGGGGGAGGAGAGAGGAAGAACAACGAAGAACACAACAAATGGAACTTTAAGAACTAAATCGAAAGGGTTCCCCTCACTTAGAGGAGAGATGGATTGGTGGAAATGTAGATCTAGATCTCCTCTCTCTTTTCCCTCAAAGATATGCAAGAATCATGGGAGGAAATGAGAGAGGTAAGCTTTGCAAGGTCAACAATGGTGGGGGACAGAGAGAAAATCATGCTGGGCAAAGCTGGCTGGCTGGAGGTAGGTGGAGGGGTATTTATACCCCTCCCAGAAAAAGAGCCGTTGCAGACAGGTGAGTCGGATATTCCGACATAAGTCAGCACCGGATAATCCGACTGTATCGGATAATCCGATTCGACCTATACCGGATATTCCGAAAAACTCCAGTACACATTGCTTTTAAAGTCCTTAGCCAAAATCGAGCAATCCTTGAGAATCGGATATTCCGAGTCAGCATGGACCGGATAATCCGATTCCCCTGCTTGAGCAAAACAGACAGAAACAGCAAAACCTAAAATGCAATAACTTTCTCATTCGAACTCCAAAACAGGTGAAACCAATTTTGTTGGAAATATTAAGAACCATAAATAGAGTTAAGTTGCCACACATGGGAAGGTGTGGAACTTTCCTCAAGGATAAACCGATAATATTTCCAACTCAAAAACGCAACAAGTTTTCCATACGAAATCCGTTTTCGGAGAACTTGGGCTTGTCATGAAGATCACAACAAGCACCAAAACCCAACAAGGAGAAAAGCCAAGTAAGAACCAAGAAAGATGATATGCCAAGTATGCAAAGGTTTGAGCTTTCCATAAAGATGCGATCAAGTTACTCACTTGAGAGCCCCTCTTGATAGTACGCCGTCTATCCTAAAACCCGGTCTCCCACTAACATCGTGAGACCGGTAAAATAGAAACCCTATCAAGATCATACCTTTGCCTTGCGCATTCCACTTGAGCTAGATGATGACGATCTTGACCTCTTCAATTGGACCACCTTTCTTGATTGCACTTTGCTTGGTGAAGACGCATATATCGCTCCCCCATACACCAAGATGGGAGTGCCTCTCTTAGGAACATCTTCATTAGACCATTATCTCCAAATGGGTTGCAAGCTTCAAGCATATGAAATCTTCTATATGCCCATCTTGAACTTGCACATCTCAACCTTGATGACGATCACCACTTGACGTCATCCTCCATGAGCTATAAGAAATCTTCCTTTTGATGCAAGCCCATGGAGAGATACCTAACCCCAACAAAGGAATGCCACACACACATAATGGGTTAGTTCACAAAGCTATATGGACAAATTCTTACCATACCATTTGATCACATGATCCCATATGGTATATCATTTAGCTTTGTGTGTTGATCAACTTGAATCCAGTTTTTGCACTTAGTCTAGATCAACCTTGTATCTTTTCATCTTCTTGATCATATCAAATATGTCCATCATAATCAATGATCTTGATGGCATACAACCTTGAATCCAACACATGGAGTTCAAACGATGCCAATGGACAAACCTACAAGAATAACTCAATACAAACATTAGTCCATAAGGATTGTCATTAATTACCAAAACCACACATGGGGCAACACATGCACTTTCAATCTCCCCCATTTTGGTAATTGATGACAATCCCTTTTACGAGGGTTTATATAATGAATTAGGCAACCATGCACAACAAAGAGAAAGGATGTAAGAGCATGAAAGGCAAATGCTTAAGAACAAACTAAAGCATAAAACCAAATTCCCTTAAACCCTCTAAACTTCTCCCCCATTGGCATCGATTGCCAAAATGGGAGGAAAAATCTAGAAGGCCAATATAGTAAGAACTCCCATAACAATTGTGATAGTAATAATATACACATAGCATTGGTTATTTGATGAGTGAAAGGAACACCGTGAAGTCAGGCCCTACAATGAATAACTCAACTAAAAAAGACGAGTCTTATAATATATTTCGATAGCAATATGCACTAGTCCACTGAAACTTGTGGGGTTTAGGAGGTGTTCCAGCAGATCTGATACTCTACTAGCTGATTGACTCCACTTCACTGAAATCTGGTGCATCATCAGCAATCATGTTATGCTCTGTAGTAGGTATATGTGATGGAGTTGTTGGATAAGGGAAAATTAATTGTGAGAGCAAAGGACCACCTCACACAGAGTGAGAAGTGTTTATAGTTTGGCAGGACCACTGATTAGTGCAATGATAGGGCGTTAATTATGCTTATCTAGTTTCCCGAAGATAAATTAAGCTTATCTTGCACCATTAACTTATGTGGTTTTGACCTTGGGAGTATCCACTTTAATCTATAAATCTGGAGAAAGGGTTCTCCTTTCCATTTTCCTAATAAGTATCCCCATGGATGCTTGTCCCTACTCTGTTGGGTGCAAGAGCATCAGAGGCCTCTTACAAATTATATACCCTACCATTTGTTGAAGAGGCACAATGGTCAGATTTCAAAGTATAACCTGTTCTTTTTTTTTTGTAATGTCAGACTTGCTTCCAGAGATTGCTTTAGCATTTTTAACTATCCATGTAATTAATTCCTCTCAGCGACCATTATCCATCTACATATAACATTGCTCAAAGCAAACATGGTTCATTGGCGGAGGTTTTATCCTCAACACCTCTTAATGTCAATTATAGACGAACCAGGTGGACAACATGGCTGCATCTAGTGCAGCAGCTCAGCTCAGTTCGGTTCACCTTTCACAAAATTTGATGTGTTTCGTTGGAAGTAAAACACTTCAGGGTCTCTACTAGTAAATCTATGTATGCCGTCTTGATTAAAGACAATCACGTTTTAGTAGAAAATACCGTTGGAAACTAAAAGTACTTTTAAGATAAATTTTTTGTGATACTTATGTAAAGCGGTCACCTTAACAAAAGATAACCTTGCCAAAATAAATTGGTGTATCAGCAAGACATTTTATTTTGGTAACGAAGATATAATATATACAACATTTTTTCTTCATTGTCCAGCGACAAAGCTATTGTTCAAAATTCCTGTGCTAACTAGTATCATGAATATTTTTAGGAATTGGCTATGTGGGTCGATAAACAACTTAAGGCTCATATCCAGGTGAGGGCGTGCGCTTTATAATAGTATATAAGAAAATTGCCGCAATGATCTTATTTTAACAACAAAAAAGGTTTGTATTTGCATCATACTATTTTTCATATGGCTACGTATTTGCTCTATATGTGGTGATTACTTCAGCGCGTGGAGGCGCAAGATTCTCTAGACTTTGGGGGTGCAACTATTTGGAAATGGTAGCTTAAAGTTTATTCAGCCGGTTTGGATGACACAATCTAGAAATAGGATCAACGATGCATGAGTTCTTTATGTAATTGTTTTTGAAAGTGGTAAGACCGGGCTTCTGTATCGATTGATTTATGTGGCCACTTTATTGCACAATTGTAGTTCGGCTGTGAAATTTATGTAATCTTTGTTGCTAGTTTTTTCGCAAACCATGCCCTGTTTTGTGTGCCATTTTTCTATAGAACTAAATCTTTAAGGATACATAATGGCTGAATACAACAGTGGATGTAAAGACGGGTTTGTATACCCCCTTCTAAAAAAAAAAGATCCAATTAACTGAGCCGACACTATTTGTGTCTCTTCAATGCTCATCCCATTCCCATGGATACTATCCTGTCCTAAATTATCATCTTTTTCCCCTTGACTATTCACAATTGCAATTCTATTTCCAGCCTTGTGGCCAATGAGCCAGCAGCAGCTCACCCTCTGAAGTTGACCCTTCTATCTTCTCACGTGTAGCCAATCACACATGTCCACGCAAGTGTTGGAGGCAGACACTACCTGTTTCGAAAATGATGTGAAGAGTGAGTACTAGACAGTAGACACTAGTAATCCTCATCAAGGTTTGAGCTGGTGCATGCAAAGATGGTAACTTTGGATGTGTGCTTTTAAGAAGAATCAGGGACTGTTGGCTGTTAATACTCCAAAGTCCAAACCAACAAAGTTAGGGCCAAAAGGTGCCCAAGAGACAAAAAGGAACATGCTACTATGCTACTCCTGGCTCCGGGCGTGATGCACTAAAAAGACACGAAAAGAGGCAGAGAATCTGTGATCTCTCTCCCTCAAATGCAAATGCGATTGCTCCTTTGTAAAAGACTTGGACAAAATGGTGCTACTAGTTCCTAGTTTAGCACATAAATAAAGTAAGAAAAAGCACTTTCTTGAAAGCGATAGCAACCAAACTTTCTCAGTTTTGATGTTTATTTGAGCTGCCAGTGTAGAACAACACGTATGCAGTGCTAACCTTCTCTTTTCTACGGAACCGTTCATCTCCTTCTGCACGATGAAGCTTCGAAATCGGACAAGGTGATATAGTTTGCGAGATGGAATTTTTTTTTTGCGATGAAGATACAGTACATATGCCAAGAAACTTACAGAAAAGCCCAGGAAAACAAGAAAATTACAAAGAAGCCCTTCCCGAGCTCCAGCATCGTCTTCCACGCGCAGACCGCTACGCCGGCGAAGCCCGCCGCATCACCTCCGAAACTCTGGACTGGGAGGCCCCCCACGCGGACGGGGAGTCGACGCTCCTCGGTGCCGTAGCACCTCCACCCTGCTCGATGAAGAACAACGCCGTCTTGGACACACGCACCTGCATCTCCGAAGTCGTCAAACGCCGGATCCAACTTCTCTCGGACACCGGCGTAGGGGGAGACCTCTCGCGCGCTCCGGAGAGCCACGAACAAGGCCGGGACGGTGGATCCGCGGCGGAGCTCCCTCGGAGCCGCACCATCGGAAGAGGAGATCACCGCCACAAAAAGCCACTCCGGCGACGCCGCATCCTCCCGACGCCACCAGCTAGCACACCCCGACGCACCCCTAGACTATGTACACGCCCCGATCCATGGATTCCCCGTCCTCCCGCCGCCGAGGCGGCCGCCGGAGGGCGGGGAATCACAAGAATCGCCGGCGGCGAGCCTGTGCACGCGAGATCGCCCAAAAGTTCGCCCTTTACTGTAGAAGGAGAAAGGGAAAGAGGTCCAGCTCTCTGCGAGATGGAAAATTGATACTAGTCCACACATGACCAGAGCTCAGGGAATTAAAGGAAAAAGGGGAATCAGTAGAAAATGGAAGAAAGTTTGTTTGGATTACAATCACCTGTTGCAGTCTCTGCTTGAAATCACAGTTGCATACACGTACCCAACAAAACACTGACGGACTTTCACTACGCTGCTCTTCGGAACTGGTACTCGTCGCTTCTCCAGGCTTCACACAAGAAACAACACACAGTAATAACAGTTGCATACACTATGCACAGGATGAGATTCTTACCTGAATGAAGATGCTCCTCTCCTGTGATTCCTAAGGCGAGCTCTTGACATAGCCACTTAGGGTGTGTTCGGTTCTGGAATTCCAGGGAATGGAATGGAACGGTTCCGTTCCTCGGGACGATTCTTGTGTTCGGTTTCGGGATGGAACGGAACGCACTGGTTCCACTGGAGGGAATATTCCTCTAATATGCGGAACCGACCGGTCCGGCCGATTCGGCCGGACGGGGTGGAATTGCACAGTGCGTCTCTCTAGTTAATCAAGTTTAGCACTAATTAATCAAGTTTAGCACTAATTAATCAAAGATTAGGAATAATTAATCAAGATTAAAAATAATTAATCATGATTAGGAATAATTAATCAAGATTAGGAATAATTAATCAAGTTTAGGAATAATTAATCGTGTTTAGGAATAATTAATCGAGTTTATGAGTAATTCCATTCTCATCCCATTCCATTCCATTCTTCCCCGTTCCAAAACCGAACGCAGGGATGGAACGGTTCCGTGACATTTTTTTGCCCGAACCGAACGCAGGGATGGAACGGTTCCGTGACCGTGGAATGGAATGGTTCCATTCCATTCCATCCCGTTCCAAAAACGAACACACCCTTACTTCACACCTACCAGAGAACGTGACCATCCCAAACTCAGCACTGCTTCAAATTACTCGTCACGACGGATTTCTTCACCCCATGGATTCCCCTGTACACTGTCTGTTACTGAAGATAAATGCTAGAAATAGAAGAGCCTAAAGTGAATTGCTATGAGTAAATATGGTGCATGTTAGCAGCAGTGTGCCTGTCATTAAGAACTCCAGTACATGTACATCCAGAATCGAAATCTCGGGAGTAAATCTTTGCCTCAGATCCGGTGCCTGTACTGGCTGGTCCTGTGACCAGTGCTGAATGCAGTACTTGGGAGGATTCTACTGTTTCAGGGTTGTGGGCTGGCCGGCGTACCCTTAAACTGGTCTATAAATACAGTTTGTGATAATATGTTTATTGTATATACAAGTTGGCATAACACCTGTAAATCTTGCTAATATGTTTCTTGTAAGTTTTCGCATTGATCTACGATCCCAATGGTTTCATTTTCAAGTAGGCACATTCCCATTAGTTGCTCTTCACGGCAGAGATAAACCTTGCAACAACTTTTTTGTTGGTTAATTCAGCAAAGCAGATATAGACAACTATGGTTTCAGTACATGAGCGGTCACCCATCTCAACTGCTCCCTCCGTTTTTTAATATAAGATGTTTTACCATTTGTCCACATGCACATGTACACAAATGTATGTAGACATGTTTTAGTGTGTATGTCACTCAGACAACATGTGCAACATCTAAAACATCTTATATTAAAAAACGGAGGGAGTAGTAACAAACAGGCCATTCCATCGGATACGATGACTAAAAGGCTCAATCATTCAGAACTTGTGGAGCTTATGCAGCCACCATGATCGTTGATCTGCCGATGGAATCAGACAGGAAAACAAGAGAGAGATCTATCAAGTGCCACATCTGAGTCCAAATAGCCTCACCCCTGTTGTCAACTGTGCGGATGATCGAAGCCGCATTAACTGCGAAGGCAAATCTAGGAACTATAACTAGAGTTGGCCAACTGACGTTTTCCTGATAAAGTGCGATTTATTACTCATAATATCGCGAGGATACAAAATAATTTACACTCGGTCTCATTATAATTAACACAGCCACAACAAGCCATAAAGACCAAGAAAAAAACTCCTAAAAAGCGTAGTACAAAAATCATATAGAGATCGTAGGGGAAGTACAAGTGGTGCTAGAGGTCCAATCGATCACGCTATCACCATATGAGATGAAAATACCGCTCATTGTATCATCCGTATCATCCAAAACCGTGTAGACAACTCACCGTTGGTAATCGCTCGGTGTCCTACTCCGATTTTTACTCCCATATTCTCTCGTTCGAGGCTCTTCAGGCACAACAACTTCAATCCGCGGAGTGGATGTCCTCGGCGAACGCTGCGTCGCGGCCTGGCCCCTTCAACAACACCGGCCAGCCGCGCCCCACGGAGTATGCTCCCGCCCCGTATGGCGGGGGTCGCCCTGCTGGGAACGGTTCGTACCAGCACGGGCATGGTCGCCCGTATGATGGCGGCAATGACCGCCAGAACTATGGCGGGTACGGTGGTGGAGGTGGCGGTGGCAACCGCCCTAACGCCATGCAGCAGTCCGGCGGCAATGGGCGCAATGGCAAGAAGCAGCGCCCTCGCTGCCAACTCTGCGGCTACTGGGGGCATGAGGCTCCCGCTTGCCGCCGCTACAACCATGATCTCCGCGGCAACAACTACAACAACAACACTCAGCGTTCCGGCAACGCTGCAACCACACGCTCTACCGCCCCGCCTCCCTGGTTGATGGATACCGGGGCTACGGACCACTTCACCAACGATCTCGAGCGCCTCCACTATCACGAGCGCTATGGCGGGAAGGACCATGTTCAAGTGGCAAATGGTACGGGTTTGTCTATTTCGCACATTGGTCATTCGAATTTAGCCGGTTCATCTATTCGCTTGAATAATGTCCTTCATGTTCCTCATATTAGTCAAAATCTCCTCTCTGTTTATCGCCTTGTGTCTGACAATGACGTTTTTGTTGAATTTCATCGTCATTTTTTCTGTGTCAAGGACAAGGCCCCGAGGAGAATTCTTCTTCACGGTAGAAGTCAAGATGGGCTTTATCCGATTCCATATAGTCGAGCATCACTCCCATCACGCCAGGCTAGCTCCAGTGTCAAGGTCACGTCATCCCAGTGGCATCAGCGTCTCGGTCACCCCTCGAATAATATAGTGCAAAACATTGTTAAGCATCATGATTTATCTTGTTTACCATCACCCAACTCTGTTTTAGTTTGTGATACTTGTCAACGTGCAAAGAGTCATCAACTTTCTTATAGTGCATCTCATCGTGTTTCTACTAAACCTCTCGAGTTAATTCACTCCGATGTTTGGGGTCCTGCTATTGCATCTTCTGGTGGTTATAAATATTATGTTAGCTTTGTTGATGACTACTCTCGTTTTTGCTGGATTTATCTTCTAAAACACAAGTCTGACGTTGAGCAAGTCTTTTATGCTTTCCAGGCTCATGTTGAACGCCTTCTTGACGTCAAGATTAAGGCTGTTCAGTCGGATTGGGGGGGTGAATATCATAGGTTGCACAAATATTTTCAGCGCACGGGCATTTCCCATCGGGTGTCGTGTCCTCACACTTCTCAACAAAACGGTGTTGCTAAACGCAAGCACCGTCACCTTGTCGAGACAGGCCTAGCCCTTCTCGCCCACTCCTCGATTCCGTTACGGTTTTGGGATGAAGCTTTCTTGACAGCGTGTTATCTCATAAATCGCATGCCCACGCCTGTCTTAGGAAAAGATACACCTATCCATCGCTTGTTTAACACCCAGCCTAATTATGATTTTCTTCGCACTTTTGGCTGCGCGTGTTGGCCTAGTCTCCGCAAGTATAATGCACACAAGCTTGATTTCCGTTCAAAACTGTGTGTGTTTCTAGGCTACAGTCCTATGCACAAGGGGTACAAGTGTTTGGATCGATCCACGGGACGCATCTATATATCTCGTGACGTCATTTTCGACGAGTCCGTTTTTCCTTTTGCAACTCCCGGTGTTACGGTCGACATTCCTTCTCTATCCGAAGCAATTAGTTTTCCGTCGTCCGAACCGGCTACGAGTGAACAAGTGCGAACATATGACTTGTCGTACCTTGCTACTAATCATCCGTCCGCAGTTGTTTTTGTGCCGCAGGTGCCCGTGCAACCAGCAGCCTCGCTCGAAGCTGAGAGCAGCTTCTCTCGTGTGCATGCAATCAACGTGCATGGTGAGCACGTTCCCAGCTCTCGGGTGCATGCAATCAACGTGCATGGTGAGCATGTTCCCAGCTCGTCTCCCAACGCATGCACGTCGCCCGCCACTCAAGCTGGGCTTTCGCTTGGTTCGGCCCACACAGAGGAGCCCTTCGCGTCGTCCACATCCGATGCTTCGACCGTGTCGTCACCAGCTGCCACGTCGTCGCCTGCTTCGACCCCGTCACCAGCTGCCACACCGTCGCCTCATGCTCCATCCGCGCCCTCTGATGCTCCTGGCCATGCTATGGTTACACGCCACTAGGATGCTACACGGCGCGAGAAGATATTCAAAGATGGTACGGTGCGTTACGACCCGCGCCGTCGCGCCTTCTTTGCTGCACCAGCCTCCCACCGCGATGCACTTCGTGAACCAGCCTGGCGCGCTGCCATGGTTGATGAGTTCTCCGCCTTGTGTCAGACTAACACTTGGAGTCTGGTTCCTCGTCCGCCGAGGATTAATGTTGTTGGCAGTAAATGGGTCTTCAAGACCAAGCATCGGCCAGATGGCTCGATTGACAAGTACAAGGCGCGTCTCGTTGCTCGTGGCTTTACGCAGCAACAAGGTATTGACTATGGCGATACTTTCAGCCCAGTGGTCAAGCCAGCGACAGTCCGTGTGGTTCTTTCTCTGGCAGTTTCTCGAGGATGGACACTGCGACAGATTGATGTCAGTAATGCATTTCTTCACGGTTTTCTATCTGAGGATGTCTATATGCAGCAGCCGCCTGGTTTTGAAGATGAACGGTATCCCTCTCATGTCTGCAAATTACAGCGTGCTATCTATGGTCTTAAGCAGTCTCCCCGGGCTTGGTATGCTCGTTTGAGTGCTCGTCTTCATCAGCTGGGGTTTACTTCTTCCAAGGCCGATACCTCATTGTTCATTTTCTCTCATGGTGATGTTCAGATCTACATGTTGGTCTATGTTGATGATATTGTCATTGCTGGCTCGAGTCCTGCTACTGTGGAGCGTCTGGTACATTCTCTAGCCGACACTTTTCCCATTAAAGATCTTGGGGTGTTGGAATATTTTCTTGGACTTGAAGCGGCTTACACTTCCGAGGGCATGACACTAACTCAACATAAGTATGCACTTGATCTTCTTCATCGTGTTAGCATGGAAAATTGCAATCCTACTTCAACTCCGCTGTATCCTTCGGAGCGCCTCGCTAGGAATACCGGTCCACCGTTAGGTACTGAAGACTCCTTCCGGTATCGCAGCATTGTTGGTGGTTTACAATATTTGACTCTCACATGCCCGGATATTTCTTTAGCCGTAAACAAAGTGTGCCAGTTTCTCGCCCAGCCCACTGAGGTACACTGGGAAGCGGTTAAGCGCATCCTGCGCTATGTTAGAGGAACTCTGAACACTGGTTTGACTATCCACAAGTCTCCTTCTGTGGGTATTAGCATCTTCACCGATGCTGACTGGGCAGGATGTGTAGATGACCGTCGTTCCACTGGGGGTTTTGCGATCTTTGTTGGATCTAACCTTGTGTCGTGGAGCTCGAAGAAGCAGCCTACCGTCTCGCGGTCCAGTACAGAGGCAGAGTACAAGGCTTTGGCAAATGGCGCTGCAGAAGCTATGTGGATTGATACATTGCTCCAAGAGCTTGGAGTTACTCGGAAGCGTGTACCCATTTTGTGGTGTGATAACCTAGGGGCGACTTACCTAACAGCAAATCCGGTGTTTCACGCTCGCACCAAGCACATTGAGATAGATTTCCATTTTGTGCGTGAGCAAGTTGCCGATGGTGCTCTGGAGGTGAGGTTTATCTCTTCTGATGATCAGCTGGCTGATATATTTACCAAACCAGCCACACGACAGATGTTAGACCGATTTAGGACCAATCTAAATCTTGTATGTACTAGTTTAGATTGAGGGGAAGTATTAGAATCGGTATACAGTGTTTGTACCGTATTGTACAAGGTCTTGTATTGTACTATACCTGTCATTATATATAGAGATCAAGCGGAGAGCACGTAGCTCTACCGAAAACCTAAACTAAACTTGCACCTGTCGATAACCTATTTTTGTCAAAAAAGTGAATGTATTAATAATAATAAAATCATTTATACCCCGTCTCTATACGAACGTAATGTTAACAAAATAGTCAAGACATAAATGATACACACGGCTAAAAAGAAAAAAAGAAAAGACCCACAGGAGGGAATAGTGCATAAGCGTCGTCGTCCAACAAAAAAATGTAGGTTTTCATCCAGAAGAAAAAAAGAATTCTTCAATGTCTTCAATAAGGAAAATGTGACTGCGAGGTACAACCAGTGAAGGGCAGAACCAAGATTTTCGCCCTGAATATCAAGACTAGCCATTCAAAGAGCACCACCAAAACTGAAATCTCCGAGTGTTGCCGCCCCACCGAGGACACCACTGGAAAGTATCACATGGATCCATGCCTGAACAGTAGCATGTGAAGTAATGTCTTCCTCGCCTCCAAGACTCCGCACCGCCAAAACTGGTCTTCCAATAATAACGGTCTTGACATTCCTCGCTCATGACAAACACCATAGAAATCACAACATTAACATGTCCCATGGTTTCAACAGAAAGCGAAGCTTCGCAACACATCCCCTTGAAGCCCCACAGGCTGAAATGACGCGCAGGACCGGAGCCCATCCAAACAGCCGTTCAGAAGCACACATGCCAATCCAACTTGACCGCCAGCGCAGACATCTTGAACTCGTTGACGGCCAAGTCGAGGATGATCGAGAGCAGGTACATCGGTGCGGTTGATGGAAGAAGACCACTAGGGGCACCATGGAACATCCTTTTATTTCATCCAGGACCTGTATGACTTTACCCCCACAAGCCAAACGAACGGGTCGCCGGAAGCTCTACAAGAAGCCCCCAGTTCGCCGCCGCGACCGCTGTGACCAAAACTATCTCCATCGTTATCCTCCAGCACCACCATTGTGCCCAGCAGCCACTGGACATCACGACACCGACCACCGCAGATCAGCAACCCCACAGGCCCGCTCTAGCCCAAAGTCCCGTATAAGCCCAGACCTCTGGCCCATAGTAGTAGTAGCACCGCTACCGGAGGAAGCCGTGCCCTTCCACGTCGCCAGGACACCGGCCTTGCCGCCGAGATATCGCGACACCACACCACAAAATCTCATGAAGCTCCACACGTCTCCGCTACGAGATCGGGGAGAGACCCCGCCTCCGTTGTCGCATCCTGAGCTTTGCTCGGCGTGACCCGTCGGTGGGAAGATGAGAGCAGGGACAAGTGGGTCCGCCCCCTTGGTCGCCTAACCCTACGTGATGCGGGGGCCCTTTCCTGATCTTTATAACTACTAATCTGCATAAGAGAAATCTACAACACAATGTGTCAAGTACAAGTTAAAACCTATTTGGATGACGTGCAAAGTTACACTAGAACAATAAGTTCTTGATGTCTCGTCTTGATGAAAAAATACACGCTTTGTACTCCATGCCAGCTGCGTTTTACAACTCCTATGCGACGGTACCATGCAAAAATGTTAATTTTTAGTGGTGCCTTCATTCTCCATATTTTTGTTGTTGTTATCGACTGGCAGATCTTGGTGAATATGTTCTCTATACGTAGGATCAACTGAGAATTTACCGCCCTTGTGCATATTCCAACGAAATTCATTAGTCCCTTGCGATAGTTGGACCAATGCCAACTTCCCTAACAGAGCATTCCATGTCGCAAGTTTAAGGGCCAAATAAATCTTGTCTGAACGTTATATTTGGTGGAGGCGACTCCAATCCATAGCAACTGTATCGCTCTAGTGATAGACAATTATTATATATAAAGTTAGATATCGTTCCCGGTGTGTGGTATTTTATAACCACTTATCCTTTCAGTATATAATTTCCGATCCATCCTTAACAGAAAATGATCAAAACCATAGGTGTTTCTTTGTTGACATTGAACTGCTAAAAGATGTGAATCACCCGGTTTTGAATGAATCTGTGACAAAGATTTTGAGTTTACGTATTTCCTTTTTTAGAAAAGTTTTCCAAACCGCTTTTTAATTAAGAACTTTGAAAGCCATTTGTCAAAAAAGGATGTGTTTTTAACCCGAAGATTACATTCTTCTATTTAGAAAGAAGAAATATTTCTACTATTTTTTAAAGAAATCTGCTATCAAAATATTAGAAAGAATCTGAATGATTTTCTTATTGCTATATGCAATTACACTATTTTATTGATATCGTTTAGCAAAATGAAACACATCATATTTCCGTCTTTCGGCTCGAGTACTATTTACAGTATTTCTTTCCACGATGGGTCAAAATCAGTAAAAAAAACATCGCTCTATTTTGAAACACCACGGTTTTTGAACACATGAAAACCCGCGTGGTGTTTCAAAATGTCGCTTACTCGTATTTTTGCTGCATACTCACCTTTGTGTTGTATCGTGTTCCAAAATGTTACAATGTTTTTACTAATTTTGACCCATCCCAGAATCAAATGCAGCATTATTTCAACTAGCCGTCAACCCGTGCGACCGCACGGGCTAGTATTCGTTTAAATTAAATATACAAATTAGAGATTCAAAACAACTGTTTGGGGATTGCTTTCCGAATTATTGGTTACAGTATCACAGAAAATAGAGATTATCTGTTGGAAGCTGATTATAAAGAAGTTACATAATCGAATTGGGTAACTTGTAGGAAAATAATATGCACCCAATTAGTTTGTGAACCTTCTTCGCTATTACCATGCCCAAAGCAAAAAGTAGAGATTATCTGTTGGAAGCTGACTATAAAGAAGTTACATAGTCGACTTGGGTAACTTGTAGGAAAAGTATATTCACCCAATTAGTTTGTGAACCCGATCATCCTTTACTATTACCATGCCCAAAGCTCCAATTATCATATGATATGGAGGAATTTTTTATATTCATTTTCTACTCAATAGCACAAACCGTTTGTATATGATAGGATCACATAACAGGATTACATATTATTTACACACAAACGACTTGAAAATTAATGGCTGTATTTTAATTCACCCAGAACGGAATTTGAGCTATAACATACCACATGTGCTGAGAAGGAAACTAAAAAAATGTCAACGTTATTAAATTGCTGACGACATGTGTTTATATGAGTAGAAAGTCAAAAAGATAAACTTGCTATAATTAGTTTCTATGAGATAACTTTTAGGCATCATACGTTTAGTTAAAAAAGGCATCAGCTTGCCTCTGTCACCGTAGCCACGTATAATTTATATAAAGAAATTCGAACTTGATTGATATGTATAAATCTTTAGTCTGAACAAACAGAAAGACAATGTGTACAACCCTAACTTTATTCCATATTTCACACTATGCATGGCCAAGGGATATGGCAGAATTCATGCTTCTTCAACTACAATCAGCTTAATCTTGTCAATTTATATTAGCTTGATGCGATGCTAATATTGATGCAAAAATATATTATTCGAAAACTATAATTATTTTCATAGAAAAATAGAAACAGGATGTTACATAATCAGTATCACCTAAAATAGTTAACTGTATAAAATAGAACATCAGTATACTATTGGAATTGATACCTCATTAGTTTTGTATATCTCATATGGAGACTTCGCCCGTGAGAAAAATGTATTTGGATTTGTTCTCGAGAGTTGCCATGCCAATATATAGCTCTAGAAAAACCATATAGCTCCATGAATCCACCATATTATGATGATTTTGATATGAAAAAGCAGTGCTGAAGTAACGTGCAAAAGCTTCAAGGCCCTGGCCCTCGAAAAGATGTTATCGAACATAGCTAATTTTTCCATATCTTTGTCTGAAGATCCATGCATGCAAACAACATAATATGGTATGTATGGAAGGCAGAGAAAGCTATGTAAGTCGTGGAGACTCATCCATTAGAAATAGATGGAAAATGCTGTAAATAAGTCAGAAGGGAGAGTGAGGAAAGTTCCATTAAGAATATCTGGTAAACGTCGGAAATCGATGATATTATGTAAATCCAAGCAAATGCTTAGCCAACATTTGTCTATCATATTCTCAAAAACATAAAGCTATGAACTAAGAGTGTGCACGGGAGACATTGACATTATATACCAAACTATTAAAAATATATGAAAAAATAGAGCTTTCAGCAGAACTGTAACATAGGCATTGAAACCTGGGGTTCTTGTTGATGGCATAGGGAGGGAGACA
The DNA here is from genome assembly GCA_947311845.1 of Poa pratensis. Taxonomy (NCBI): domain Eukaryota; kingdom Viridiplantae; phylum Streptophyta; class Magnoliopsida; order Poales; family Poaceae; genus Poa; species Poa pratensis. The sequence goes on from CAMZMU010000117.1 coordinate 59,822,673, forward strand.
TATATCGTGATTGCCTCGCACTGGCATGCTGCCGATAACTCTATGTTTTTCTAAACAAAGATTTGAGCATACCACATACTGCAGAATATAGGCATACGTATATATGGCACCATTAAAAATACGAAATCAGAATGACGTGAATGTGGACTATAACATCTGAAATCTCATGGTAGATACAAATCAGAATCATCCTTCCCAGGTATTGTTTTTTCCAGTTTCTTAAGGTATATCACGAAGCAACTGGAGGGGTAGGAAATTAGGAACTACTCAATACATTTTACTGAAGCATCCAAAGCTGCAAAAATACTCTTACCATTCACCTAGAAAATTTGGTGCTGTAGAAACATATATCACAAATTCACAATGAATACTGAAACATCATGGATATTGATAGGTTCATGGACATGGTGCTAGTACTATGCAAAAACTTTGCCACCTTAACATTTTTGCAAGCCGTCAAGTACGCATGAATCTACCCTAAGCGGAAAAACCTTCCCTTGAAGCCATAACTGCTCGAAGTTTCACGGGACTGACAAAGAGGAATATGAAATAGAAATAAATCAGGTGGCATCCCATCTCAAATTAACTTCGAGTACTGCATGGATACAAATAAGAAATATTTCTTTATTTGGAACCTGATTATTCATCCAAAGATTTATATGTGACTAAGAAAGTATTAGAACAAAAGGAGAATCCTTTCCTAGTATTTAGGCCAAAGGACCATATATACTTGGGAAGAAATATAATATATAGCAAGAAAATATTAGAACAAAGGCTGGTGAATGTTTCGGTTGATTTAAGATTCTTATCTCTATCATACGTATGGACAAAAGCATTTATAATTTTTAGATGCACTACTCTTCAAAAATATGCATGAATCAGTAGTAGTTCATCTATGCATGCATGAAAAGAACAGGTCAAGGCTGTAATTAGGTACCTAATAGCTTCCTATGACTAACAATATAAAAAAGAGGCGAAAACAGGAAATGTCGCTCACAAAAATTCATAACCTGGAACCATTCATTCATGTGCAGACTACAAAGGATTAACTATATATATGAGCAAAAGGACAGGTGCTGCCAAGAGATGGTTCATCATATTTCTAAATTGTAAGTAGCAGTATTGTTTCTAAACTTGATATATCAAAGTTGGGCGCGGCTTGGCTGACTTTGTGTTGGAGTCAGCAAATCCTGAGCGATCAAAGTTGTGTTGGAGTTCAACTTCAGTCCTTTTTCCAAGATCGGGAACCATAACAGCTTTGTGAAGCAGTGAAGGAATAGAAAAGTTGCCTCAGCTGTGAGTGCAAAACAACTTGACATCCAAATTTTTATTCCAAATGGTAGAAGTCCTCGCAAGATACGAACTGAATCAGCCGAAGAACGTACGCTGCTGCATTATTTTTGTCAACGCTGACGCGGTGATGGATACTGGAACAATCGATGGCACAGCTTGTCAAAGAAAAAAGAGGACGTACTTGGTTGCGCCTGTGATCTTTGTGTTGGAGGCGGAGCAGCTTGGGTCAGCCGCCACTGTCACCATGGTCACAATACGCACGACGCAGAGATCTTGAAGATAAGATAGGAGCTTCTCTTCCTATGATGAAGAACGCGATGGATATCTAGCTTCCGATTGAAACACGTCGGCATGTCGCCGCTGGATCCGGAGAAGATTATTTTTCTTGTGTCCGCTGCTGCTGCGGAGGCGCACAGTATGGACAGTATAGATTGGTCGGAAGTAGAGGCGGCTACTCTCGCTTAAGCTGATGCAGAACAACTGAACAAATCAATCAAAGCCAGGCTGAGGAACTGGATGTGGCCACGTTGATACTCGTCACGCAGGAATAAAGGATGTAGAAGAGATTTATCTTCTTTTCCTTTCACGACAGAGAGGAGATAGGTTTCTTCTGAGATTTGGTAGAGGATGAAGGAGAGGAAGCGTACGCCATGGAGAACAAAGGCTGCTCGATCTAAACAATTAGAAATTGATTAGGAGTCCGGAGTCGGCAAGGAGATTACCAGGGAAAGAGCAATCTCAGCTATTCATCCTTAGATCTAACGGTGGATAACAGTTTAGACGTGAGGATTAACGTGGAGGCTTTCAGGGTGCCTCCAACTAGTAAATATACTAGTGGAATTCGGCGCGTCGGCACGCCGCGCCCTTGGTGAGAAATTTTGTTGTCAATTTGGTTTGTTGATCAATGTTTATATTTATTAGAAGCAACAGTAATATTTCGTTTAGTTAGTTTTAGAGGATTGGATATATGTACGCTATTTTTGGGGAATAGCACAGAAATTGGGAGACGATGTTCGCAGAAGGAAATGTAAGCCTAATTTAGAAGGTTTGCGAATTCGAAAGTCAGTTGTCATCGGGAAAAAATGTAAGCGAGTTTGAAATAGACCCGTCGGGATTCGAAATGTTGAAATTCGCCAGAATTTGTTGCGTGGAGTATCCCCAAATACATAGCGAATTGAAATGTTAAAATTTTAATTTCGCATTAATAATTAATTTAAGTATATAATAAGTGGAAATGCACATTTATTGAATTGAATTCCATAATTAGAGTAAATTCATTTAGATTGCATCCAAATAATTACCAAATTGAAGTGTTCAATTTAAGTCCGTAATTAGAGAAAATGCATTACATGAGCATTTAATAAATTTAACTTCATATAGCTAGAGGAAGTGCATTTGGATTTTTCTCGAAATATTTACTAAATTGGAATATTCAATCATTACTGATTCAACCTTAGATGTAAAAAAGAGATTTCGACTGAAAAAAATAAATATAGAAGGCAGATTCAGGTTAGATAGGAATGGTGAAATAAGTAAATGAAGTTAATTGCGATCTTAGCAATCACACATAGAAGACCAAGCAATTAGTTGTGATAACAGAGAAAAAGTTGCACATTTGTTACCTGGATACAAACTTGAAACATTTTGTATGTAACAGAGCATTTTATCCGGTAGCTATCATACATTTTTGCCCAATGTCGAAGCATCTATCTTCTCGTCGCGGCGACATGCCGACCCCTTTACGAAAATTCATCTTGTGAAGATTTTTTTTTTGTGTATAGTTGGGAATACGGAAATCAAACTGGGGACAGATGACATTTCCATAAGCTGCATAATTAGTATAAAAAAGATTATATTAGGTTTCCTAATTAAAATTATTTAAAGTTGTTTAGTCATGCATGGAAATGTGTTAGCTGTGAAGATTTCATTTTCTGCAAATTTTGATATATTATTTGTATTTTTCTGAATTATGTACTGGAAGTTATGAATTTTACAATTTCTTTCATTTTCTGTAATTTTTTAAAAGCTGACAACCGGGACCTACTTGTCAGATTTTAAAAAAAAAATTAAAATCATTTTGAGAAATGAAAAAAATGCTGTTGAGCGGGGCCCACTCGTCAGCGTGTGTCTGATGGCTCCCAAGTGCAGGAGATCAATTGTAGTACCTTTCAATTAGAAAAGGTTGTCGAACCCACGAGGAGCTGAAGGTATTGGTTAGTAAGATTGATAAATAAAACAATAAAAGATGCAATGTTTTTGGTATTTTTGTTGTATAGTTGCAAGCAGATAACAGATAGTAGCAAGTGAAAGCTCTCAAAGAGAGAAAGCCCAATCCTCTTATGTGGCAAGAGGACAAGCTCAAGTGATGTGTAACTTATATGTGGCAAACGTTCCCGAGGGCGGCATGGATGATGCTAGGCATAGAGATTTATTAAACAACACGTTGAATATCTTGTCAAGTTTTAATCCTCTTTGGACGGAGCCATAATTAGGTATAGCTAAATAAATAAACTACAACCCCTTATGATGGATCATGTGGCCAAGCAAATGACTGCACAAGAATTATTAAGACCTAAAGTCCCACCATAGCATTACACTCTAAGGTCCCCGATACTAATACCCTCATAATATAACTTCATGACTCGGTCTCAGGTTTACGTGTCCTCCCAAGTCTCCATCAATTCATTACACTACGGTGTTCTCCTATGAGCCCATAAAGGTGAAGTGTTGTGCAGTCGACGTTCGCACAACACCATCATAGAATCACATAAAAGATAAACTCTTGACAAAATACCAACACATGTCATATATAAATCATTGCCAATTCATCCTATGCCCTCAGGAACATACGGGAACTACTCACAACGTGCGAACATGATCATAATCAGTGGCATAAGTGGTACAACACAATCTGAAATTATAACTTCACCACCAAATAATGACAAGTACTCAATCACAAACATGAATAGTAGCACAAGACAAGTATCTAGGGTATAGCAACTCTCAAACTGCGAGGGGAACGGAGTGGATCACGGTGATGATGATGGTGATGGTGCTGGTCTTGATGGGGGTGATGATGTAGAGGCCTCCTCCCACGCCAAGGAGGAGAGGTGATGACGATGACGATGATTTCCCCCTTCTCCGGAGTTCCGGAGCAGCAGGATCTGACCCCCCTCGGAAGGGATCAGGAGTTTCGCCGCCGCCGCGACCTCGGATGGACTTGGAAAAATTAGGGCGTTACTTTTCGGGCGAGACGAAGGCGTCGATAAAAAGCCCCAGGCGAGGAGGTGCCCGAGGCACCTTTGGTGGGTCCCACGCGGCCAGGTACATGGGCCGCGTGGGCCACCCCCATTTGGCCCTCGTGGCTCTCCTCTCTTCGGTCTTCTTCCCTCTGCCTTTCTCCCGATGAAAAACTGACGCAGTATTTTTCCTTTTATTATTTGAGTCCTGTAGCTCCTGAAACATTAAAGACAAGAAAAAGGGGTTTTCTGCCTCCCAGAAATTAAATACCAAAAATAGGGACTTTGTATGAAAGTCCCCAAAATCATCTAAAACATGTAGAAACAATCATATAATCATGCAAATAACATTCTAGTATGATACTAAAAGTTATATAAATGATGATATAAAATGCACGTATCAACTCCCCCAAGCTTAAACCTTTACTCGTCCTCGAGTAAGTAAGGACATAGATCATTACATGCATCAATGGACTTATGGTTGATAAATAAATACGGGCATTGTATCATCATCATATTCAATTGCAAGATAAGATTAATGATCTAAAACTCATACATATGAGGGCAACATAAGTAGAACTCTAGCAATCACCCCTTACTTTTGAAAGCAAATAACCATTGTATGTTGGACAATCGAATCATATTGTTTTTCACATGCTTTTGCTCTTCATGGCAAGCATTATAATCTTTTATACTTTGCTGAAATTCAAAGACAAGATAAACTCTCATTGGATAACAAGTTCAAAAGAAGACAAATGAAAAGACAGATAGATATAAAAATTGTTATCACTCTTGCTTGACTAGTAACTAGTGCAAACTTTAGTCATGGATATCTCAATCAAGTTCCCATGCTCTACACAACCCTTTTCTTACACTTTCCATGGCTAGCTGAAATTTCAGGTGCCTTCCTTTCATTCACATTCAAGAGCATAAGTATTGAAATATCCATGATCATTAATTTGCTCAAAAGATACTAGGTTGTAACAAGAGTGTTTTATATCCTTTTCATTAAGTCTTCTCAACTTCTTATCCTACAAGACTATATCTTAACCTCAAACTATTTTCACAAGTCTTTTTACTTCTTCTATATTGAGATAATTCTATAATTGTCCAACATACTCAAGTTAATTAATTTCAAGGCAAGATGTGATTGAAATTCTAAATATGCCACGCTCATTTGCATGAGTGTTACCCATAAATCCCCAAACAAGAGAATCATGGATGACACCATACTTTAATATTCATTGATAAACCATAAGATAGGGATACATGATAATGCTCCATGAGCTCACACACGCCTAAGAGATATTGATAACTAATCGATAAAAGCAAAGCACACCATGACTAGATAGATATGATAGATTGATAAAGAGAAAGACTAGATGGAACTCCCCCAAGCTTGGCGTTCCTCCAGATTCTCCTTTGCTGCAGCCTCCTCCTTCTCATATTCTTCCTCCCATTCAGCCATCTTCCATGGGAAAGGCCTTCCATCACGGAAAGATGTAGGTGGATCATTGTACCTGAGGGTGGCGGCTGCTGCAATCTTCTTGAAGCGTTCTTCATATTCGCAGTTCTGGTTCTCTACATCCCACATGAAGCATTGGAACTTCTCCCATTTGTTGATGACGTCCTTGTACCTATCTTCCAGATCTTCAAGCCTTTTCTTGTACTCTTCAACCTTCTTCTCCAGCTCCAGGTTCATGAAGTGGTGAGCATCAAGGCTGCGGTAAACCACAGTGCCATACCTGAAGGTCTTGTCCTCTAACTCATCCAGCCTTTCCTCCACCGTGCCGGTGGCCTTGGGAGCCTTCACCTCCTCCACGAGCATCACGCCCTCCTTGAAGCACACGGTCTTCGGTGGTGTCATCACGGAGTTGAGGTAGCGGTTCACAACACCTCCTTGGGAGAGCTCTCCCCCTCTTGGTTGGATCCGGAGCAAGACATGGCTAAAACCTGACAGGCAGAAACAGCAGAAACAAAGATCGCTCGAGAACGCTCGGTGCGAGATTAGATCGGCAGAGAGGAGTATATATTGAGGGTTTTTAGGTCAAGACGAAGCGTCGGGATCGAAAACGAGACGAAAAGGACTCCGAGGTGGAAAAGGGACAGCCCCACGCGGCCAGGTACATGGGCCGCGTGGGCCCCTCTCTTTCCTCCCTCGGGTCTCCGTTTCGTCCAGTTTTCTTGTCCCACACGTTAATTTCCATAAAAAATGACTCCGTAAAATATTATGCAATTCCGAGAAACTTTCCAACAGTAAGTTACCTTCTATTGTTTTGGGTTTCTGAAACTGCACGGTTTCTCTCAATTACCTCTCCGGTGTTTGTAAATTCAACTCCTCCACCCTTCCGATGAAGCTCTTTCCTGCAATATAAGGTTTAAGGCGTTGTCCATTGACTACATGAGGTTTACCTTTCATGTCACCGTGAAGACGGATAGCTCCTGAACGGTACACCTCCTGTATCACTAATGGTCCCTGCCACTTTGAAGCTAGCTTCCCTGCAGAAAACTTGAAACGAGAGTTGTATAATAAAACTTGATCACCTACTTTGAATTCCTTTTTCTTAATTTTCTTGTCATGCCAAATCTTAACTTTTTCTTTAAACATCCTGGCACTTTCATAAGCTTCATTTCTCCATTCGTCAAGTAGGTTTAGGTCAAGAATTCTCTTTTCTCCCGCAGTTTTAAAATCAAAGTTCAGTTGTTTAATAGCCCATCTAGCTTTATGTTCTAGTTCAACAGGTAAGTGACAAGCTTTTCCATAAACCATTTTATAAGGAGACATTCCCATAGGATTTTTAAAAGCAGTTCTATAAGCCCACAAAGCATCATTAATCTTAATTGGCCAATCAGATCTAGACTTATTCACTGTCTTTTCCAAAATGAGTTTAATTTCCCTATTGCTTAATTCAACTTGCCCACTTGTTTGAGGATGATAAGGAGATGCAATTCTATGGTTAACATCATATTTTGCCAAAGTTTTTCTAAGAACACCATGCAAGAAATGAGAACCACCATCAGTAATTAAGAACCTAGGAACACCAAACCTGGGGAAAATGATGTCCTTGAGCATCTTCATTGCTGTGGCATGATCTGCACTTTTGGTTGGAATTGCTTCCACCCACTTTGTAACATAGTCAACTGCAACCAAAATGTGAGTATGCTTTGTCTTTGATTCTGGGAAAGGACCCATAAAGTCAAAACCCCACACATCAAATGGTTCAAGTGGCAATGAATAATTCATAGGCATTTCATTCCTCCTACCAATGTTTCCTACTCTTTGACATTTATCACAAGATTTAACATATTCAGCACAGTCCTTAAATAAAGTAGGCCAATAGAAACCAGATTGTAATACCTTTGCTCCTGTGCGATCTCCTGCATGATGCCCTCCATAGGGACTGTCATGACAATCTCTTATAATAGCCTGTTGTTCATGCTCAGGTACACAACGTCTAATAATACCATCCACACTTTTCTTATAGAGGAAAGGATCATCCCAAAAATAATGTCTAAGATCATAAAAGAATTTCTTTCTTTGTTGAGAAGTGAAGTGTGGAGGCAAAACTTTACCAACAATAAAATTTGCATAGTTGGCAAACCAAGGAGATGCAACTTTAGCACTAGAAACATTAACAATTGCAAGTTGTTCATTAACAAAGCTATCATTAATAGGAATAGGATCATCAGGTATGCTTTCCATCCTAGAGAGATGATCAGCAACTTGATTATCCTCCCCTTTCCTATCAACAATGTAAATCAAATCTTGCAATAGAAGTACCCATCTTATTAGTCTAGGCTTAGCATCTTTCTTATTCATCAAGTATTTAATAGCAGAATGATCAGTATGTATTGTGACTTTTGAATCAGTAATATAAGGTCTAAACTTGTCACAAGCAAACAGTACTGCTAAAAATTCTTTCTCAGTTGTAGCATAATTCTTTTGAGCAGCATCAAGTGTTCTACTAGCATAATAAATAACATTCAGTTTCTTATCAACACGTTGGCCCAAAACAGCCCCAACTGCATAATCACTAGCATCACACATAATTTCAAAAGGCAAGTTCCAATCAGGAGGTTGAATAATGGGAGCAGTGATTAAAGCATTCTTCAAAATATTAAAGGACTCAATGCAATCATCATTAAAAGAGAAAGGAACATCCTTTTGCAGAAGATTGGTTAGAGGTTTTGATATTTTGGAGAAATCCTTAATGAACCTACGGTAAAAACCTGCATGCCCAAGAAAACTTCTTATACCTTTGAGGTCCCTTGGATATGGTAGTTTTTCAATAGCTTCAATCTTTGCTGGATCAACTTCTATTCCTTCTCCAGAAATCTTATGCCCAAGAACTATACCCTCAGTAACCATGAAGTGACACTTCTCCCAATTAAGAACCAAGTGTTGGTCTTCACAACGCTGTAAAACTTTGTTAAGGTTGAACAAGCAATTATCGAAGGAAGTACCATACACAGAAAAATCATCCATAAAAACCTCCATTATCTTTTCAATATAATCAGCAAATATAGCATTCATGCATCTTTGAAAAGTAGCAGGAGCATTACATAAACCGAATGGCATTCTCCTGTAAGCAAAAGTACCATATGGGCAAGTAAAAGTGGTCTTTTCTTGATCATCCTTATGGACAGGAATTTGCGAGAAACCTGAATAACCATCTAGATAGCAAAAGTGAGAGTGTTTAGACAACCTTTCTAGCATTTGATCAATAAATGGCAATGGATAATGATCTTTTCGAGTTGCTTTATTCAATTTTCTGAAATCAATAACCATCCTATAACCAACTACAGTACGTTGAGCCACAAGTTCATCCTTTTCATTTGGAACAACAGTCATTCCACCCTTTTTAGGAACACAATGAACAGGACTAACCCACTTACTGTCAGCTATAGGATAAATGATACCAGCTTCAATAAGTCTTATTACCTCTTTCCTTACCACTTCTTTCATTTTTGGATGGAGGCGGCGTTGAAAATCAACAACAGGTTTTGCATCTTCCTCCAGATTAATTTTATGCATACATAGAGCGGGGCTTATACCTTTAAGATCATCAAGAGAGTATCCAATGGCTGGTCGGTGAGCTTTTAGCACATCAAGTAATTTCTCTTCCTCTTCAGCTGAAAGGTTAGCACTAATAATGACAGGATATATGCTCTTCTCATCCAAATATGCATATTTCAGATTTGCAGGCAAAGGTTTCAATTCAAAACTAGGATCCCCTTTAGGTGGTGGTAGCACTCCTAAATTATCAGGTGGGATATGCAATTGTAATTGTGGTGGTTGTTGCCATAATATTTGTTCCAAAGCCTCTTTTTCCTCATCATTAAATGGTTCATCTTGATTAAGCATATAACGTTCTACAACATCAGTTGAAGCTACAGCTATATGAGCAAGAGTTTCAATTAAATTATTAGGAATTGGCTCTTTCTCAACATGTTTATCAGCAAATTTGGAAAAGTTAAATTCAAGTTTCTCACCAGCACATTTAATAAACACTTTCTCTTTAGGCAAATTAATTTCAGCACCAACAGTATGTAAGAAAGGTCTACCAAAAATGATAGGACAAAATGAATCTTGAGGACAACCAAGCACAATAAAATCAGCAGGGTATTTTATTTTGCCAATCAATACTTCAACATCTCTAACAATTCCAAATGGACTAATATAATCTTTATTAGCAAGTTGAATTGTCATACCTGTCTCTTCCATAACAATGGGATCAATATCAGGCTTGATCTCAAGATAAAGAGAATATGGAATGACACTAATACTTGCTCCAATATCACATAGACCATGATAACTTGAAGTCCCAATAGAGCATGATATAACAGGTTTCCCAACTTTGGCCGAATTACCTTTGATGACTTTGGTAGCATCTTCACATAGATAAACATCCACTGGGTCTTCTTCATTTAGTTGCTTGATAACAGAAATTTGAGTGTTGACTTCCACCTGTTCATAAGGCTGAGAACATCTTTTGTTACTCTTGTTAGTAACAGCTTTAAGTAAATTCTCCTTAACTTGGTTTGGAAATGGAGGTGGTTCAACATACTCCTCAATTGTCACAGATGACATTGGTTCAACCTGTTTAATAACTTTAGGAACAACAATAGATTGTTTAACAGGTTCAACATAAACTTCAAATCCACTTTTTGGAACACAGATATGATCAGCAAAACCTTTAGCTATTTCAATTATAACATAAGGATCAAGACCAAAAGTATCACTCAGATTTTTAAACAGAATAGAAGTAGAGAAATTCTCTACACATGAATATTCATAATCAAAATATGGCTCATTACCTTTATCAAGATCCCAGTGGCTAGTATTTTCAGAAATAGTCTCCAATAAATTCCATGCTTCTTCTTCAGTGTTATTAGTAAAACTTCCACCAGATGAATTATCCAGAATCTCCTTGTGCTTCATAGGTAGTCTCACATAAAAGTTTATCAATATAAGTTTCCTTGTAAGATCATGACATGGATTCTTGCGAAGGAGTTCCTTTAACCTCCCCCAAGCTTGAGTAATACTCTCTCCCAGATGTGGCCAGAAATTGAATATATAGCAGCGGTTATCATAAGCTTCTTTAGGAGTAAAATATTTAAGAAAGAAAACCTTCCTCAAGATACTCCATTCATTCTGGACCTCTTCATCCAAAGACCTGTACCAATCACGAGCATTACCAGATAAAGACAAATACAATAGCTTCCTTTTTACCTGATCCTCTGAAATACCAGGTAGTCTGAATAAGCCACATATGTCCTCAATTATTTCCATGTGCTCGCGTGCCGACTTAGTTCCATCTCCTGTAAATGGATTTTTCATAACTCTTTTAACATGACCCATGGGAATTTTATATCCCACTTTAGGTATCAGGCACAGCAGTTTCAACCACCTTTGCAGTAGTGGCATAAGCACTTTCATATAGAGCAAGATGCAGCGAGGCACGATTCATAAATGCCATAGTAACAATGAGATAAACAGCTTTCAAGTTTCCTTACCAAACTTCTTACCAATAGCGCTACGCTCCCCGGCAACGGCGCCAGAAAAGTATCTTGATGGCTCCCAAGTGCAGGAGATCAATTGTAGTACCTTTCAATTAGAAAAGGTTGTCGAACCCACGAGGAGCTGAAGGTATTGGTTAGTAAGATTGATAAATAAAACAATAAAAGATGCAATGTTTTTGGTATTTTTGTTGTATAGTTGCAAGCAGATAACAGATAGTAGCAAGTGAAAGCTCTCAAAGAGAGAAAGCCCAATCCTCTTATGTGGCAAGAGGACAAGCTCAAGTGATGTGTAACTTATATGTGGCAAACGTTCCCGAGGGCGGCATGGATGATGCTAGGCATAGAGATTTATTAAACAACACGTTGAATATCTTGTCAAGTTTTAATCTCTTTGGACGGAGCCATAATTAGGTATAGCTAAATAAATAAACTACAACCCCTTATGATGGATCATGTGGCCAAGCAAATGACTGCACAAGAATTATTAAGACCTAAAGTCCCACCATAGCATTACACTCTAAGGTCCCCGATACTAATACCCTCATAATATAACTTCATGACTCGGTCTCAGGTTTACGTGTCCTCCCAAGTCTCCATCAATTCATTACACTACGGTGTTCTCCTATGAGCCCATAAAGGTGAAGTGTTGTGCAGTCGACGTTCGCACAACACCATCATAGAATCACATAAAAGATAAACTCTTGACAAAATACCAACACATGTCATATATAAATCATTGCCAATTCATCCTATGCCCTCAGGAACATACGGGAACTACTCACAACGTGCGAACATGATCATAATCAGTGGCATAAGTGGTACAACACAATCTGAAATTATAACTTCACCACCAAATAATGACAAGTACTCAATCACAAACATGAATAGTAGCACAAGACAAGTATCTAGGGTATAGCAACTCTCAAACTGCGAGGGGAACGGAGTGGATCACGGTGATGATGATGGTGATGGTGCTGGTCTTGATGGGGGTGATGATGTAGAGGCCTCCTCCCACGCCAAGGAGGAGAGGTGATGACGATGACGATGATTTCCCCCTTCTCCGGAGTTCCGGAGCAGCAGGATCTGACCCCCCTCGGAAGGGATCAGGAGTTTCGCCGCCGCCGCGACCTCGGATGGACTTGGAAAAATTAGGGCGTTACTTTTCGGGCGAGACGAAGGCGTCGATAAAAAGCCCCAGGCGAGGAGGTGCCCGAGGCACCTTTGGGTGGGTCCCACGCGGCCAGGTACATGGGCCGCGTGGGCCACCCCCATTTGGCCCTCGTGGCTCTCCTCTCTTCGGTCTTCTTCCCTCTGCCTTTCTCCCGATGAAAAACTGACGCAGTATTTTTCCTTTTATTATTTGAGTCCTGTAGCTCCTGAAACATTAAAGACAAGAAAAGGGGTTTTCTGCCTCCCAGAAATTAAATACCAAAAATAGGGACTTTGTATGAAAGTCCCCAAAATCATCTAAAACATGTAGAAACAATCATATAATCATGCAAATAACATTCTAGTATGATACTAAAAGTTATATAAATGATGATATAAAATGCACGTATCAGTGTCACACACGCGTCGGTGCACACACGCGACGGCGGCCACCGCCAGCTCTGCTGAGCTCCGGCGAGCAGCTGCGCGCGCGCCGACCTGGGTCTGCGCGGAGCCGCGCGAGGAGGTGGAGGGGAGCCGGGTGGGCGGAGCCGTGGACCATTAGGTCGCCAGAGGGGTCGCCGGCGAGAAATTCCGCGGCGGCGGACGGCGAGCGCGGCGTTGATGATTCCGAGCCGCGTGTGCCGATCCGGCAAGCGATACTCGACGAGGACGGAGAGGCCGCGACGGCGGAGCTGCTGACTGGCGCCGATTTGAGCGGGGAGGCGCGTAGCGGCGCCGACGCGCGTCGGTGGCGGCGAGGAGCTCCGGCTCGCGCGGGAGAGAGAAGAGAGGGAGGATGAGGTTGTGTGGACGCTTTTGCACGGAGGTCCCTGGGGTTTCCTGGAATTGCAGATTAGTCCTTCGCGGGGTTTTTTTTGTAAGTTGCTGCGCTGTAGTGGCGCGTGGGCCGTCGGATCTGCAACAGACGGCGCGGAGCCAGCCGCACACTGTAGATAGGCGCGTTACTGTAGGTAAACAGTGCGCGTGTAACGTGGGCAGGCGGAGATGAGGCTGAAAGTGAGCCCTTTTATACTGTAGGTGAACAGTATGCATGTGACGTGGGCAGGCGGAGAGAAGGCTGAAAGGGAGCCCTTTTATATATAGATAGTATAAGATTTTGTTGCTACTTGGACGTTTGAGTTTTCTTAGTGACAGGTGAGTGTCGAGAATAGATCTCGGGCTCGTTTGGTCCTGGTTATTTTGTGTGTGGAAGCAGCGCAGGGAGATCATTTAATGCTCAGCGCATGCAATTCGAGATATTGATATACTGCTGCCTATACGGTATATAGCAAGCTGGATATTTACTGCCGATACGGTGGGGTAGTGAGGTGCGTTTAAATGCGACCTAGGTGGCTGCCTCGTACTGTACATCATGTGCATGTCCTCGTACAGGTTTATCCTGTAGCACAGCCTGATTAGTCTGACGACCTTGATTATGGTTGGAAATGTAGTGCCGAATTCCGTGAAGTTCAAACCTCATGTGCATTGGGTGCCTAGTTAAGTAAAACGTGCTGCTGCTTGGAAATGTAAACACTGTAAATTCGTTGTCAGATTATTAGAAAGAATGGCTGACAGCAGCTCACAGCAAAAATAAAAAATAACTGATTCATAAACTGATAATCACGTAGCGGTACAGTGATTCTGATACTTTCATGCTCATGCTTTCCTCTCGAAGTCTCCACCGCCGCCCCTTGAGAGTCCACTGTGCTTCCCCGGATCCAATCCCTCCGGCCGCCGGCGCTCTTGCTGGTTGGTTTGGAGATGGATTAGGATGCCGGCCACCTGTACAGAGTAGTAGTTTTAGGTTCTCGTTAGCCTCTATGGCTGTTGTTGGCTTTATGCTGTTGCTTGAGAGTAGGACAGGGGATCCCAGCGACCAGATCCGCTGCGTCGCAACCTTCTTCTTCCTCGCTGGAGTGCGCTGGTGGCAGGCGGCGCTGCATGTGAGGCCGAAGGAGCTGTGCATCTCTCCGAATAAGGTCTGTGTCGGAAGTGTGGAGGTAGGGTTTCCTGGCCAACCCTGGCTCCGTTCCAAGATTCTTGCTTTTCTGGTTGCGCTCCCGTGGGGGGAGCCGATGGAGGCGAGAGGTGTTGGTCACTTCTTCAATAAGGCCGGCCCCCTGCTTCTTCGCTACAATCTTCTTCAAGCTCTGCCTCCTCCGGCCCGTGGCAAGGGGTTGGAGTTCGACGGTGGCGCTATGGCTTTTTTCTGGCAGCGGGAAGGCAGGTACTATGGTGGAGTTTCTGGATCGGCAGCCTCGGCTCTCCTATGTCGCAAAGGTTGCGGGAAGGAGGATCTCTGGCTTCGAGCTGGTACTCCACGGGAAGATCTTCGGATTGCGATCTGCGGGGCTCATCAATGGCAGCGATCTTGCACTGCCGTTACTTCTGGCCGATGTGGCCACTCCGTTCCGTGGTACTTCTTGTGCCACTGGATTTTCAACCTCCAGGCCGGCGTGCTAGCGGAGGCCCTCTCTCAGTTCCGCGGTGGCGTTCATCGTCTCTCCGTCTCCAAGTGGTGCGTCCCCGGTGATGGTGCTGGCGGCTACCGCGTTGAGCTGCTGTTCTCCGGTGGAGAAGGACTCAATTGCATTCCTCATTACTCTGTTGAGGTCCTTTATGTAAAAGCTAGGGCTTGTTTGTAATTTATTTTTCTTCAGAGTCCTTGATGTAATATGTAAGCCCACCGTTTAATGCAATCCGGACCCTTCGGGGTCCTTCCTGTGTTCAAAAAAAAAAGAAAAAAAAAGAGAACTGCCTAGTTGGATTAAGCCCAGATCCTAATTGAAGAGCAGTAGCTCCATTAAGCTCACATGCTAGCTGAAATTAAGACATACACTGTGATTTTCAATCCGTTGCTCCATCGTTGTACAGGACAGCTGCATTAACACCATCTCCCCAACCGTCCCGGTCAATAGCTCACCCAGTGCGACCCCACTCTTTCCAAGATGAATGCCGAAGGAATCATCCCCTGAAGGTGGTTGGGGCGTATTCTGCGCTCGGATTACTCCACCTTAGGGCATCTCCAGCCGTGTTGCCCCTAGGGTCCAAAACTTCGCCTTTTCTGGGGCGCCGCGGCGCCAAACGGCGCGAAACTGAACCCTGGGGGGCGCGTTCACCAGCCGTGTCCAGACCCAACAAAAATTCAAAAAATGGCGCAAACAGAAAGACGGCGAGTTCATCATATTGGCGCAAACTCGCTGAGATACATTGGCAGAAACTAAAACTAAAAATTAAAAACACTTTTATTCGGCCCGGGGCGACTAGTTGAGGCCCAGGCTCGCACGGATCGCGGCGCTGCAGTCGCCGTCGTCGTCGGAGCCGTCATCGCCGCCGGGGGGCCTGCTTGGGCCTGCGCCGTCGTCGCCGTGCTGCAGTTTGCTCAGCAGCAGGGCCTTCTGCAAGGCGTCGTCCTCGTCGTCGTCGCTCGGGTCGAGTTTGTAGTACTCGACCTCCGGCGCCACGGGAGGAGGCGGGATGCGGCTGCGACGGCCCGCATTGGCCGCGGTAGCTCGCTGGCGCTCCTGGCGCTGCTGGCGCTCCTCCGCGCGCCTGCGCTCCAGGTCGGCGAGGGCCACACGCTGGCGTTCCACCTCCTCCTCGGTGAAGGAGCGGAGGCTCCAGTCCTCAGCCCATTCCGGCAGCGCCGGCTGGACGGTGTTGAAGGACGCCTCCTCCGCCTCCTTCAGGCCGGGCCACTCCTCCTCCTGCTCCGGCTCCGGCTTGGGCTCTTCTTGGCCTTGACGAGGCGGCGGAGGAAGGAGCGTGGCGGTGAGGCGGTGCGGCGCTGGGAGCCGCCGCGTGGCCCATTGATGCGCAGGGCGCCGCTGCGCATCGGGCAGGGCGCCCGGAGTTGAGAAAGGGGGGCGTCAATGAGGAGGGGGCGTACCGGGACGATGACGGCGCTGATCGCGCGCCGGAGGAGGAGGAGTTCCCCGACGACGACGAGGCCGCCGCGCCCATCCGCCGCGGGGTCCAGGACGCCCTGCGCGGCAGCATCTCCAGGCGCGGTGTGTTCCCGTTGGCGATGTACTCCATCACATTGTCGAGGCTGCGCCCCTCGCCGCCCCACCACCGCTTGCGCCCGTCGCGGTTGTGGCGGCCCTCCACTTGGCCGTTGTTGCCGCGGTCGTTGAGGTCCTGTTCGTGGCGGCGCTGGAAGTACGCCGTCCAGAAGGCAGAGTTGCCCTCCGCCCTCCAGCGCGGGTCCGCGGCCTGCTCCGCCGTCAGGCCCTCCCGGACCTCGTCGATGGCGTACTCGAACTCGGCGCCTACAGGGATGGGAGGCACGGGATGCCACCCGTGCTGAGCGCCCACGCTGCCTGGCCGCCGGAGGCGCCGGGGACGCGCATGTCCGGCGGGCACGGGTACCCGCACCGGTACAGGGCCCATGCCTCGTTCTTGCGGAGGCTGCGGCGGCCAAAGCCGTTAGCGGCGGCGCCGTCATCGGCCATTGCTGCTGGCGAAGGATGGACGAGAGGGAGGCAGAGAGCAGAAGGACGGCGAGGGGCTGGCGAGAGCGAGGAAGGCGAGAGCTGGTGTGGACGGACGACGAGGGGTGGGGGAATTTTATAGCGCGCCGCGGCCAGGCGAAGATACTGCGCCGCGTGGCCTCCGTTTGGACTTCAAAACGACGCGCGCCGGCAACGCCATTACTCCGGCAGCCTTTGACCGGCGGAAGCATTGGCCGCTGGCCACGCGCCCACGCCAATAACTCCGGCAGGCTTTTTGACCGACGCGGGAGCCGAGAAGATGAGGACGCGCCGCTTCACGGGCGTTCTGTTCCGCGCCATTTTCCCGCGTCGCTGACAGAGCTGGCCCGCGTCGCCTTTCGCGCCATTTCGCCCCCCAGGCCGAACCCAGTGGGCTGGGTTTCGCCTGGGTGCGCCGGCGCTATTTTCCGCCGAAACGGCGCTAACTGGGCTTCTGGGGGCCGAGTGGTAGGAAACGGCGTTTTTTGGCCGGCGCGGCGCGAAAAAGGCCTCCTGGGAGGCTCTTGGGACGGCTGGAGATGGCCTTATACGCATCTGATTATGACGTCACTGAGAGAAACTTGTGGCCAGAATTGCGCGAGGGAAAGGGAGCAGGCGAGCTCCAGCTCACTTTGGAGTTTCCGGGTGAGTGTCTCCCTAGGAAAAAGGCAACCACACTTCACCTTCCTTCCCATCCAACCCAACAGAACAACGGGTCAGCGGGTGGCGAGTGGCGACGGCGGCAGCCATCCAAGATCAGCACATCGACCCTCCTTCCGACGCCCGGATGGCTGATATCTGGTACACTCCTCGCTCCTCATCACACGCTTGCGGCCGCCTTCTCCTCCGCAATGTCTTTTGTCTGCTCCCGCCTTGTGCTGGCTATGCACGCCATCTGTTCGACGCATTGCTTGTACACGCCCGCGCGCCGCCAGTCTCTGCGGATGTGTTGCGCCCTGATTCCTGGTGCGCTTTGTTGGTTTTTGTCCGGCTAGCTGATGTTGTTTCCCCGCTCTACTTCTTTGCAGTGGTCGAGCGATGGCGGAGAAGCCTCCGTACTCCATGCCGTCGTGGTCGGACATTCCGCTGGAGCTGGCCGGGCTGGTGCTCCGCCTCCTCCCCACGTACGCTGACCGCGCCCGCTTCACCTCAGTGTGCCCCCAGTGGCGCGCTGCCGCGCGGCAGCTCCCGGTGCCACCGCCGCTGCCCCTGCTGGCGCTCCCCGACGGCACGTTCTACAGCCTACCCTGCACCCAGCTGTTCTGCTTTCCCGGATGCGGCTTTGCTGGGTTCAAGAGCGCTTGCGGCGGCTTCCTCGTATTCCAGCACGACGACAGATGCTTCCTAGTCAACCCCTTCACAAGGGCCACCGTGACGCTCCCTGCTCTGTCCAGCGTCCGTCTCTGTCCCCCTAATGCTAATCTGAAGAATGTACCTGTGGAACCCTCTACCTGCACATGGCTGCATATCAAGGACAAGGATCTCTGCTTGAGGAAGCTAGTGCTATGCTTGCCGAACCTCGTTGCAGCATTCATCAACCATGGAGTCAAAGGTCAGATTCTTGTGTCCCAGCCTGGTGCCACATCATGGTCAGTACGTGCCTATGACAAGTGCAAGGCGTTTGAAGACATGGTGTTCCATGGAGGCAAGATCTACGCCGTATCCCACGAGGAGGACCTCTTTGTTGCGAGCATCAGCCAGGACACAACCACCGGCGGTCCACAGGTTTCTCGGATTGGACTGGCCATCAAGGGCGATGGCAATCCAGAGTATTTGTTATGGTCCGAAGACATGAGGGTTGATAAAAAGCTCTATGTGGTTGAATCTCATGGTGCATTGCTAATGGTGCGCAGGATGATTTACTCTAGATTGATACTTGATGATTTTGTGGTTGAACGGAACGAGTTTCAGGTGTTTGAGGCTGACTTCAAGCGATCGCAGTGGGTCAATGTGATGACCTTGGGGGATGACCAGGTGCTTTTTCTTGACCGAAGGTGCTCTCAGGTTGTACCCGCGTCTCAGTACGGGATGCCGGGGGACCGTATCTTTTTCCTCGATGATGAGGATGAGCTGCCTTTCAGAAACTACTTTTACGAAGATGGTAACGCTTCCATTGGTGTCTATGACATGATAAGCCAGGAGAATTCTGCCCCTCTGCCTGCGGTCTGTTGGGACCGCGACAGGATGCGTCTTGCGACATGGCTATTCCCTTGGAAGAACTGAACTGAAGGTGTTCCTATGCATCGTCTATCTGACTGTGGCATGGTGTTTTGGTTACTATTGTGAACCCTGCATATGGTGGTTAATCTGTTTGCTGGATGACTGGATTAGTATCTATCTAGGCTTATTGTTGCGTTTTCACAATATGCAAGCTTTTTAATGAACTAGTGTTTGATTATCTGACTTATATATGTTTTTATATCCAAGCCTCAATGACTCTGGAGTTGTACTGTGATCATGCTGTGAACTCAGTGATGTTTACCGGTGATGAACCATGTGCTAGTGTGATTTACTGTATTGCAGATTTGGTATTGCTTTCAGCATACCTGGAGATAAAAAACAGCTCTGTGTGAATGTGATGAACCATATGCATCAGTGCTGCCTTCTCAGTTTGCATGCAGTAAATATGTTCAGGGCTTTCTTGAGCTGCCACAATTCCTCCTCACCACAGCCCAATTAAGTTCCACAATCCAAATGTAACCAAACTATGAGAATCACCTAATACCACATGCAACGAAAAAATAAAAAACAAAACAAAAAAAAGTCAGGTCGTATGCCATTACACGTGCCACAAGTGTGCTGATGATGACAACCCACCTTCAACCACGGCCAGTCGGCCACGGCACCACAACCATCAAAAATCAGAAATTCGATTGGATACTTTCTTTGAGTTAAAAATTGGATTAGATATGGCCATTTCAATCGAAACAGTTTACTTCCATGTTATGGCTAACAATTATGAAGGTGACAAGCTAGAATGCATTTAGGGAATCATCTTACATATCCAAATTACTAGAGCCGAAGATGTCAGATAGCGACCAAAGTTAACAAGGATTAAGCTAACAAAATATTATCACCATCTACCATCGCATATGAATTTGCTTGATCAATACTAAACATCAAATTAATTTTAAAAAGTAACACATAACTTGTAAATTGTTCGCGGTAATTCATAGTTAAAATTTTGGATGAAGCATAGTTAAAGTGAGTGCTTGTTTGGCTCTTCAAGGTAGGCCTATTGTTCTAGATTGTGGACAAAATCTTCATTCACAGCCGTGTTTCCGAAATCACTAAACATTCAAATATAAACTAACATAAGAAAATAATTCATGAAATATTCTTAATATTCTTTACTTCTCTAACCATCATGAGACTGGTGGCATTGAAAAAGATAATTTAATTTGTGACACGTAGAAAAAAGAATCACATCATTTGGATTTGTAAATCAAAGTGGGCGCTAACCTCAATAATGTAGCGCCCCAGCCTAGGGCGCTACCTTTCTGATTTACGGTTATCGTTACGTCCTAGGATCCGGTGTTGTCACGTTGGCAGTGGCATAGCGCCCTAGTCCAGGGCGTTGTGCTAATGTTTAGTTCCGAGTCAGTTTTGTGGATTTTCTACGGCGCGAATAGAAAAGGAAAGGCAACCGGACTGGGGGCATGCTCGGCATAATTGCAACAATATCATACACATGCCTTGCTTTGTGGAAAAAACTGGATAAAGATTCACGCCTTGTTCATAATAACGGAGGGAGTATGATTTGTACCGGCATTTTTTATGGTGCAACCAAACAACTAGTGTGACCTGTTATAACATTTTCGGTTCGTCATGATTTTCTATTGCTTTTTAACTATTTTGTGTTATTCAATTTAATAACATGTCTTAACATGTCCCGAGTTAGTTAAAATGACTGATAGGACAGCAAGCACTACCATACTCCCTCCATAAACGGGAAAGGATGTCGCTGAAACGGATGTATCTAGTTATGAAATACGTCTAGATACATTCATTTTTTTTTTTGCAAAACACAGTACAAACGCAAACGGTCACATACACATGCACACACTGACCCGTATGAACGCACGCACGCACACTCTACCCCTATGAGCACCTCCGAAATACTGACCCGGCGGGTCGAGTCTTGAGATTGACAAAGTCACCATAGGGTCTCGCTGTCGACGGGAATGTCGCCTCCCACTGAAGAATATTTCAGCCTAAATGAGAAACACCAGTGTCAAACCTGGGGTTTGAACTCTGGTGGGCTGGGGGTACAACCACCCTCCTAAGAGCATCTCCACCGACACCCTCCAAATGACCCCCCAAAGACCCATTGGGCGTCCGGACGCCAAAACATGCCTCCAACGACACCCTCCAAAGGGTCAGCCCGAGCAAACTCGTGTCCGGCACCCCCGAAAGGGCCCCCAAGTTTAGAGGCCCTCTCGGGGTGCTGGACATGGGGCGGACATGCCCTCCGACATACACTCTTGCGCGGGGCGAGGCGGGCGAGCGATCCACTTGGAGGATTTTCTATGCTTATGCACGCCGGTGTGTTATTTTTTTTTATGTTTATAAGGCCACATAGAATCCGGTGAGTGGATCCAGTGGCCTTCCCATGCTCAGTCAGCGCTCATCGGATATTCTGTGGCTAGACGTTAGTGGTATATGAGCATAGAAGATCCAGGGAGTGGATGTTGCGGCGATCCACTTATGGGATTTTCTGTGGCTAGGCACACGTTATGTTAGTGGTATATGACCATAGAAGATCTAGGGAGTGGATCGAGTGGCCTTCGACCATAGCCTTTGTTTTTCACGACCTACACAAAGGGCAAAAAAATTTTTATAGAAAATCACATAAACCGGCACTTATCCGGCCTATTTGGGGTGCCGGCTGTGAGCACTCCTATAATTTTGACCGGACATGTGTCCGACACCCCGCAATTAGGACTCCATTGCGGGCGTGGGACACGAAATTGGGGGTGCCCGTGGAAATGCTCTAGCCATATTGGCACAGGCAAATTCTTTTGATACATCCATTTTTGTGACAACTAATTCCATACGGAGGAAGTAGTACATAACAACATACTCCGTATATAGTACTCCCTCCGTTCCGGCTAAGTCAATTAAATTGGAACGGAGAGAGTACATGTATCCACGTGGCACTATGGTTGCTACGGTTCCAGCTCTATGGTCTTGGACGACAACGAGGTTCCGCTCGTCACGTGTCGACCCGTTGCTTCCTAGGTGTCGTCCCCATGAGCTACATGTCTGGCACGTGTACTAGAGCCTCGAGGGCACTCTGTGCGGTGCGTTGCTTTGCTTTGCTAGGCCTGTTGCTGTTGAAATCTAGAGCCTCGAGGGTTTCAGAAGAAAGACAGAAACGAAACAAAATCCATCGTTGTCGTCAGGTCCTCAGGGCGACCAGTCCACTCGGCCGGGCACACGCCGGCGGCGGCGAGCGCGCTGGGAGGTCCCGCTCAGGGTCCCAGGCTTCCAGCACAGACATGGTAACAACAAAAGCGGGTTTAGCGCCTCGATTTATCTCGCAGAGTTAGGGTTCTTGATTCGCTTACTGCTTACCATGGTATTCTTTGCGTGTTCAGTTCGCGTGTGCTAGCGATCAGTACTCAGGTTTCACTGGTTGGGATCTGATCTGATCTGATCTTTTATTAGCGGACGCACTCTACATTTAGTGGATTTGGGTTTGATTTTTTCCAGGGTTGATACTTGATAGGGTGCTCTGTACTGTACTGTATTGCGGTAGCAGCAGAGGGTCTTTTTAGAAGCATGCGCAGATTGAGCTGTACATCATGGATTCGAGCTAACATGCGCTTATTTCTAGATTTTTTTTCATTAGTAGATCCATTTCAGCTTTCATGGTTAATTAGATAGACCTTATTATGCTTGTTTTACTGCTTGGGCTGGGATCTGGTTTTTAAGGGGTGTACACATAGGATGATTACGATCAGTTCTTTCCTATATCTTAATTTGTTGGAAGACTTCAATTAGAGGAGAAGAATGAGAATCAGACCAGTCAATTTATGGTTTTAACTTGGAAATCCTTCTGTTAAGAGATATTTTTTTCCAAAATGAATGTCAACAACAACAAAAAACCACCAAGAAACAATAGTAATTTTACCTGCATATAAAGCATGTGATAGCCTTAAATCTACAGACCGTTTAGGTTACCTAACCTGTTTATCTTCTCCGTAAAAGGAAGAAAGGCTCCAAGTAAATTCAGGAGTGCTTGCGTTCTTCCAGTTATATGTATTTTGCAAACCATGTCTTGTGCCTGTGTTCTCTCATGATAGTTACTGTGATAAAAAACTTATGACAATGCAAATTGTCACCCTGACACCATGTCACTATTAGTCTGAAGAATTTCTCTTTTGTTTTGCGAAGCAGATTTGTTCCAGCAAAATGGCTCACTCAGATGACCAGCGATCATGGTCGGATCTCCCGGCAGAGCTTGTAGGCCATGTCCTCGGCTACCTGCCTGACCACACTGACCGCACTCGGTTTGCAGCTGTATGCCACCGTTGGTGCATTTCTGCAAGGCAACCTGGCATTCCCCCGCCTTTGCCATGCCTTGTGCTCTCCGATGGCGCCGCCTTCAGCTTACCCGGCGGTGAATCCTTCCAGATTCCAAACAGTGCAAGCTTCAACGGCTGCTCTGGTGAGTGGCTGATCTTCTCAACTGAAAAAACCTGCTCCTTGGTCAACACCTTCTCCAAGGCCAGCTTGAAGCTTCCTGACCTGTATTGCTTCAACCTCATCGATGAGCCCCATGAAGTTATTAATGGCCAAGAAATACCCAATACAGTGCTGAACACTGATGCTGGCATATCAATATGTAAGGCAGTCGTTTGCTCCGAAGTCCTTGTTGCTGCGATGGTTAGAGTTGGGGATCTTTATACGATTGCATTCTGCCATCCGGGAGCTACATTATGGTTTGTAAGTGCACTGGGCAAAATCAGATCACCTGCAGATGTAACTTTCTATGAAGGAAAGTTGTATACTGTTGATTGTGAGGGTAACCTTTGTTCTATCATTGTCGAAGAGGACGCGGACAGCAGCAAGCTAAGACTGTCTCGGATTGAGCGCCTGGTCAGAGAGGCTCCTTATTTCTTTCCCTCTTGGAGTTTCACTGGCTCCATTGGAGAGCAGAATTACCTGGTTGAGTCTTGTGGTGCACTACTGTTTGTCCGCAGAAGGACCTTTGAACAACGATTTGGGGATGTCCTCGATGTTACATTCAAGGTAGTCAAGATTGAATTTGAGGTGCTTGAGGCAAACTTCCTGTCGTCGCAGTGGGTGAAGGTGACGAGCGTGGGGAATGATCGGGCGCTGTTCGTGGGGAGAAGCTCCCAGTCTGTCTGTGTTTCTCAGTACGGGCAAAAAGGGAATTCTATCTTCTTCCTGGAGGATAGAGAAAGATGGAACTTTGCGGATGCACTGAGCTCCTACGCAATCTATGACATGACTGATGGAACGGTATGCTCACCGCTGCCAGTGGATCGTGCAAGGGCGAGAAGCCGCCAGCGACTTGGCTTTTCCCTAGATAATTCTGTTATTTTCGTATTGTCATGGACTCCTTGCAATGTGTTCGTTTGTGTCAAGTGTTGTAACGTAACTTTCGAGAAATGTTGTTGTTTGGATATGTAATGTGTATGTTTTGTGTCAAGTGTTGTAATATAAGTTGCTACTGGAACCAATGGCTGTTCTTCTCAGTTTGTGTGGCCTACTGTAGGTTGGTGCATCGCGACCAGTATGAAATGTCTCGGAAACATGTCTTGTTAATTTGGCTGGTGCTAGTGCTGATAAGAGCATCTCCACTCGCGGCGCCCAAATGGGCGCCCAAAGGCCGTTCGGTCAGACTCTTTGGTCGCCGTCCAGACTAATTGGCGCATTTGGGCGTCCTCGCTCCCCACTCGCGGCGTCCAAATCGCGCCCAAATTCGAATGTACCGCCAAAATACGCCGGGCTGCCCAGCGTCTGCTTGTCGCCACCACCGTCGTCGTCGCCGATCTAGATGTTGTCACCGGGCTGGGGCACGTAGCCATAGCCGGGCTGAGTTATGTCGGGGTGATCGGCGATCATGTCGGGGTCATCGTCGACCTGGCCGTCCGCGCCGTGGCCGGTCTCGGTGCCGTGGTTGCCGCCGTTCTCGGGCGGAACGAGCCCAAGCTCTTGCAGGATCGCGGCGCGATACATGTTGTGCGCCGCCCTCGCCAGCGGGTCCAAGTTGGAGACGTCGGCCGTCAAGATCATGAAGTCCTGACTCCTCTTCTTGACGGCGGCTTTCTTCTGCTCGAGGTTGATCTTGACGTCGGCCTTCTGCATCAAGGTCGCCCACCTTGCGTTGTTCTCCTCGCACCTCAAGCTCGAGTTGGAGCAAACATCGGCGAGGACCTTGTCGATGGACGACTGCACTCTGTCCGTCTTTGCCGCCGCTGCCAAGGCCGCTTTCGCCTTCTTGTTCCCGATTTGCTGCCCCTCCGAGTTTTGGGGATCGGCGTTGAGCTCGGCGCGGCCGTTCTTGTTCAAATTCCGCCGGTGTACCTTCCATTTCTCACAATTTTGGAGAAACTCGTAGCAATGCATCAATTTGAAGTATTTCTCCTTGTTGATGGATTTGTACAACACAAGGGCGTCGATGACCTACAACAAAGCAAGCCGACGACGATCACAATTGTACTTAAGCAAGCCGACGATCACAATTGTACTTAAGCAACAAACAACAAGGGGATCGCAAGCCGGCGGTCACCTGATCCGCGGGCCCTTCCCGCTCTCCTTCGGTCGACGATGTTCTCGTGGCAGCCGTGGAACTTGTTGACGAGGCGTTGGACGATGCGCCACCTATGCTCGATGGCGCCTTGGCCGCGCACCATGCTCACCTTATAGAAGTCCTTGGTGAACCGGCGCTCGTCGAACTCGTCCTTGATCCGGGACCAGTAGGCGGTGCTCGACTGGTTTGTGTCGGTGATTCGCCGGTAGTAATGGCCTTCCATGATTCGACCATGCACTCGTCTTCCTTGGTCGTCCAGATTGTGCCGCGGCTGCCCTTCTTCTTCGCCGCCTGCTCGCCGACCACAGCGTTGGTCACCACCTCCTCCTCCTCGACCTCGTCGTCGTCCTCGGCGTCGTCCTCGTAGTACTCCTCATCCTCGTCGAACCCGTCGTCGTCATCCTCCGCCCGGGCGTTGTCGTTGATGATGTCGTCCATGATATGGGCGGTCTCCTACACACAAGGAGCAAGGCCGGTAGCCACACCTCGCCTATGCACACGTCTATTGTACATGCCATGGCTACAAAACGCGGGTTCATACCTGCATGAGCTCCGGGGCGTCGGGAGTCATTCCGTCGATCACATGGGAGGCGCCCGCGTCGAATGAAAGGCTCCAACCGGCGGCCGTTTGGACAGCGGGATCTCTCCGCATCGCCGGCGAATTCAGATCGACGGGGTGGTTTAGATCCAGGCCACAAGAAGGGAAGATGACGTTGGGGTCGAAGCCGCCGTGATGCTGGCTGTCGCCGTACTCGGGGGAGAATCTGGTGCGAGGCGTGGCGGCGGCGCTGTCGGCGAAGAAGGAGGAATTCGACGGCGAGCCACCAACCTTGCATCGTAGAGTGGCGCTGCTCTCTGGGCTCCCTCCCAAGGCGAATGCTTGGTTCAAGGCGGCGACGGTCTTGTTCATGGCGGCGATCTTCCTTGCCGTCAATGGCGCCGCCGTGCCGAGCCTTTTCCTCTCATTCTCCTTCACGCGGCGCTCGGCACGGCTCTGCGTGTCCAATCGGCGCCGGAGTACGTCGAGGTCCCAATCCTCCTGCCTCATCTCCTCCGGCTTCTCCCTGGGCGGGGGGGCCTTGCGCTTGACGCTCAGCGTCTTCCCCGCCGCCTTCGTCTCCTTCGCTGCCTTCCCCTTGGGTGCCGGCGGCGCCATGGAGCCGGCGCGGCGCGAGGGCTTTTCTTTTGGCGGGAGAGATGGCGGGAGAGATGGCGAGGAAATGTGTTTTCTGCGGACGAATTGGGGGAAGCCGGCACTTATTGCGATCTTGTCTCACTGCCAGGCGTGGCCCGCACGTCGGAGGCCGACGTGGCGTCGCGTTTCCTTCCGTCCGGGGCCGCCCAAGCCTCCCCAAGTTGAGGGCGTGGGCTGGGCGTGCCGGACACAAAACTGGGCCGCGCCGGACCGAATTCGCGTTTGGACGCCGCGAGTGGGGCCGATTTTGTGTCCGGCACGCCCCAAAGGCGTTTGGGCGGCCGTTTGGGCGCCGCGAGTGGAGATGCTCTAATGCTGCGTGGGAATTGTGTGAGTGCTACCAAGTGCAGAGGGCAGGTACTTTCTGTAACGTTCTATAGTAATAGAAGCCTTGCACAGAATTTTCCCAGTGTGCATGTATTTCTAACTATACATATATCCTCTTCTGTTGAGAGGAAAGTTCATATTTGAATAAGGAAATTATGAATAACACATGGCCATTGCTCCTCTTTTAGGAGTTAAATGCATGTGCAGTTCTAATTTGTTTGCCGAAATGTCAACTAGAGCGTAAATTTTTGAAAATGCACATGAGTTCCATATCTATTTTAAATTCTTCACCGGAGGTGCTAGAGTGGTCTGACCAGCGCTGACTAGTGCCACGTCCACTACAATTTACAAAATGCCCCGGAAGTTTTAGTTTTCGCAAATCACGATCCCTTGCAGGGCCGCCGGCAGTTGCTCAGCCCGCGCGGTGGTGACCGCGTCTGGCGCCTCGCCGCGGACAACAAGGAGGTCCCATGACAGCGGCGTCCTAGCCGCGCCCTCCGACGTGGTCCCTGCGACAGTCGCCACGACGGGTGCGGCGGCGTCCACGCTGATCTTCGTCGGTGTGTTTGTGTACGGCGATGGCCCCAGCCAGCTCCCGGCCCGTTGAAGACGCGCGCGGCCCCTTCGAAACGATGACGACACGAGGACAACCACGAGCATCCACGACCACGTAAGAGCAAGTGCCTCGCCGGTCGGCAGCTAGCTAGCGCGTGCGGTGGTGTCTGCTTGCCATTGCGCGCACATCGCCTATCTCTAACTGTCCATTTTCATTGGGATTTGAGCCAGTAGATCCCCATTATGTCCCAACTAAAAAGGAATCTTCAACTGTCATGTGTGTATAAATTGAGTAACTTTCTACTCCCTCCGTTTTAAATTAGATGACTTTCATTTGTTCAAATATGGAAGTATCTGTACTTGTAACATGTCTACTTGTAACATGTCTAGATAAATCCACATTTTGGCAAATAAAAGTCATCTAATTTGGAACGGAGGGAGTACTTTCTACTCCCTCCGATCGGTAAAGGTTGGTGTGACCAGTGAAGAAATTTGTACTAACTAAGTTGTGTTCCCACGCCAACCTTTTCCAACCGGAGGTAGTAGTTAACTTGGTCGCAGTTTTTAGATCCGATCTAGAATCATTGAAAAACATTGTATTCAATTTGGTCACACTTTATAGATCCAATCGTAAAATATTAAAAGCGCCACAAGATCAAAGAACTTTACGCCCAAGGAGTTTGAACTTTGTAGCCGCATACAACGCAAATGTTCAGATTCTCTTTAATATAACAAATATTAGACTTATTTCGAAGAGTTCATTGCGATCAAGTTAAATATGTATATGAAATTAAACTCGCATGTGCTATTCAAAAGTTGTCCCCTCTTTTTAGTTAGTACTTGTTTGGTGAAGAGAATCTAATTTGGTGGGAAAAGTATGTCTCCACCCACCAAACCCCAAAAAAAAGCAACGAACGGGATAAGCGTTGTGCGTGCAATGCATTCGTTAGATGAGTTTTCCCTCCATGGCAATGGCAACCAAGTTGAATAAGAAAATCCCCGCCCAAGGTGCTCCGACAGCGCCACCTAGTTACCCTTCCGGTATACCGCGCCTGGCCGTGGCATATCACCGGCTTGGATGCCGACATGTGCAGCTCTGGACTGCCAGCTCGTGACCACCAACATCTCCACCGAGCTCCCTCCCCCGGGTCTAGTCTGATAGGCTCCGCTCCCCGCTGCCTCCGGCATGCAGCTCCCTAGCCCGGACTCATCATTGTGCCTCTCCTCCCTCCGTCAGTGTGTGGTGAGGCGTTCCTTCTAAAGTTCAAAGAAACGGACCGCAAGTTGGAAGAAATGAAACCTAGAAGCCATTTTGCAAATTGCAGTCGACTTGGCACTGGTCAATATGGTCATACCAATTTAGGACCTCCGATGAACAATTTAAAATAGATATGAAATTCCTATGTGCATTTTCAAAAATTTAGGAGTCAAGTTACATTTCGTCAAAATAATTAGTACCACCCATGCATTTATTATTCAGACCAGACAGATAAAGTTGGGCGGCGAGCCCAATAATGCTCGGCCGGATAGTATGAGGTCTTAGTGCAGTTGGCTTGAGTGGAGGCCCGACAGTATCAGGTATGGAGTGGAGGCCCAAGGGTATCAGTCCTGGATGCATCATCACTAGGCCATTCAGGCAAAGCCAGCCTTCTTCTTCCGTCTCCCTACCTTCGCGGCGACACACATGGCCCGTCACGGCGACACTGGAGACGAAGAAGGAGGCGACGTCGGCGGCGATCGTGCGAGGGAGGGACAGGTCGCCTTCGAGGACCTGCCGCCAGATCTGGTAAGCCTTGAGTCCAATCAATTTGGCTCGATGGTAAACTTGAGCTCTCCCCTATTTTCAGGTTTCAAGTCTAGTTTTGTTAGGGTTTTTTTTTCGCGTACCCGTCGTGTTCTCGGGTCTTCTCGCGCAAATGCTGTAGTACAGCCACGGTTTTCTTGGCTCCTCGGATGGTATGCTTAATTCGTTCGAGGTGGCATAGTCTGTCCTGCTCGCCTGGTGATGATGCATCGTGGATTGACCGAAGTTGTTTTTTTTTTTTTGCGAAACACAGTACAACGCAGACGCTCACATACACATACACACACTCACCCCTATGAACGCGCGCACGCACACCCTACCCCTATGAGCACCTCCGAAAGACTGAGCCGGCGGTCGGGTCTTGAGATTGACGAAGTCACCACAGGCGCCTCGCTGTCGACGGGAACGTCGCCTCCCACTGAAGAATATTCCGGCTAAATGAGAAACACCAATGTCGAATCTAGGATTTGAACTCTGGTAGACTGGGGGTACAACCACCCTACTAACCATCTTGCCACAGGCAAGTTCTCACCGAAGCTGCAGCTGCTTGTTATTTTGGTTCACCGTATTTGTAATTTTTGTGCAGGCCACGATTGGAGAAGAGATTTCATGAAAAAAATTGTAGACGGACAGTTTATCCTAACATGCACATGTTATCTATTTTATTATGACTATTTCGGAACTTGTAAATGCACTTTTGAAAGTTATGAAGGTCTAAGTGGAGCTCAGGAGCCAAAAATCTGCAGTTGTATTATGTTAGCTAAATTGGTATGTTGGAACATCTTTTTATTTTGTCATGAATAGGTAGCATTTTTTGTGTGCATATCGGATATATTGTATATAATATTCAAATATTCAGTGGATTGAAATGGTCAAACATGTTTGCATTTCGACATCAATATGTAAGTGAAATAAGGAAAATTCATTTGAATTTTATTTTACATTTGCGGAAAGTTCGTTCGTATGGTGTCGAAATATTAGCTAAAATGAAATGTTGAAATATTTTTGTAATTTGCTATAGTATTTTTTTTGTTTTGTTTTTTTGAGCATTGCGTTATATTTTGTGGAACATCGGAATATTAAGCATTTGGAAATGTCTGAAAATGTCGGTATGTTGACTTAAATAGTTATTTTTTTTGTGAGCATGTTGGTACATCTAAAATTGAAATGGTTGGAAAATGTTTCTATTTTTTTATCAGCAGCTAGTCGAAATGGTTGGAATTTTGCGCGTCGTCACGACGCGCCTTTGTTAGTTTTTAAATTTTGATTGGCAAGTTGTGGTTGTAATATTTCGTAAACAATGCTTTATTAAAGTACTGCAGATGTCCAAAGCATATTAAAGGAATGATTTAAAATTGAGAAGATTAAGTGACAAAATCGCTTAGATGGGGGAAATTTTTCTTATTTTCTCTGCATATTCATATTAAAATGTGCATTATTGTAAATAAACAGCATTCGTTGAATTAATTTAATTCCATAAATTGAAATAGTGAAGTATCTTTGTAATTTGTCGTAAATATTGAAATATTTAAGTTAACTTCATAGTTTGAGGAAATGCATTGTAAGGAATTTTGTTAAATTCAATCCATAATTTGAGGAAACGGATTTTTATTTTATGCAAACATTTAATGGACGAAGCATGTTTTAATTTTACGTTCATAGTTAGAGAGATTTCAGCAAAATTACTAATTGTAGATTATTAAATAATTTGATAAGGTATAATAAGTTTTCATTTTGACTTGTAAATTTAATTGAATTGCATAATCAAATGGAATACATTATGTGGACATATATTAAAGTCTGTCCATAATTTGGAGGGAATTAATTTGGATTTTCTCAAATATTTGCTGACTTGAAATCTTGAAATACGTTTGCATTATGCTATAAGTAGTGCAAATAATGGTTGGTACCTTTTTCTTTTCTTTTTGATTGCATAGTATAACCAAAGGGAATGTATCTTGCGAGTATTTATTAAATTTTAATTCATAATTAGATGAAGCGCACCTAGAATGTATACAAATATTAGGCAATTTGAATTGTTTAAGTTTGTTTGTATTTTGGCATTAGGAAGTATCAATTTTTTTGTCGAACATGTTGATATATTTTGGGGTACATCAAATATCTTAGCAACTTGAAATGTTGGAATGTGCTTCTTTTTTTTCAAATAATAGGTAAGTTAAGTAGTAGGTAGTGGTACTGTATATTTATTTGGATTCGTGCTAACAAATGGGGAAAGTTTGTCTTTATTTCATCCAAATATTGACTATTTTGAATTGTGTAAATATGTTATGTGTTTTGTCATACATAATTAGTGTTGTTTTTTCGGAGCATTTGTTATATAGTTTAGATAATATCGAAATATTTAGCAAATTGGAGTATTTAAATATGTGTCTATGTTGCCATGAATTATTAACTGTAATTAGAGAAAATGTGTTTGAGTTATGTCCAAATGCTGACCTTTTTTTTTAATGCTACGGTAGCTTCGAATACTTGGCAAATTTGAATGTTTTATTATGTTTGTGGTAAATTGTTTATTATTTTAGCTGCGTTATATATATTGTAAGGAAAGGTAGTAGTTATATTTTGTATAATGTACTTAGCTGGAATTCAATTCGAAAGCAATCCATAATTAGAGGAAATGTATTTGCAATTCTTGGAAATACTTATCTAATCAATCATTTTTGTTAAGAATGTAACTACATAATTCGAGAGTTTTAAGTTATATACTTGCAAATATGTTAGCTAAATCTAAATGATCAATTATGGTTCCATTTTGCCATAAATTTCTTGTGTACCACCATAATTAGATGAAATATACCATGGTTGTGTCTAAATATTATATTCGTATTCCGTCATAATTGTGTAATTTTGATCGATGGTTAGAAGAAATATGTTGTGTTAGCATCTATTAAATTGAATTCATCTGTAGAGAAGATGAACTTGTGATTGTTTGTAAATGTGCATGTAATAAAGCATCATTTAAATTTAACTATATAATTTGAGAGAGGTAAGTGTATTTTGAGAAGTTATTAATTCCGATTTGCATAATTAGAGGGATTTTAGTTACATTATTTGTAAATATCAACTGTAATTCGAATCGGTATGATATGTTTGTGCTTTGTGTTAAATATTTAATCTAACTCAATAATCGAAGGAAATATATTTAGTTTTTTTTAAATGTATGTCGATTTGAAATGTTCCAATATGTTTGCATTTTGGTACCAAAAGTTGGTAGGTATTTTTTTGATCATTCTGAAATGTTGTTGATATTTCTGTGATGGATAGATATGAAGATATTGATTTTGTAACATTTGTCACTTCTCTGATTTTGTTTACATAAGATGGTCTATATTATTTGGAATTTCGAAGGTTTGAAATCATCTGGAAAAGGTTCCAAACTGTTTGGATTTTTAAATTTTTTTTTTTTTTTAGAAAC
The DNA here is from genome assembly GCA_947311845.1 of Poa pratensis. NCBI lineage: Eukaryota > Viridiplantae > Streptophyta > Magnoliopsida > Poales > Poaceae > Poa > Poa pratensis. The sequence goes on from CAMZMU010000117.1 coordinate 59,855,954, forward strand.
TGGTCTGAATTAAGAATTTTAAAAGGAAACATTGAAATCTATATTTTTTGAAATAGCGCGAAGGTGGCAAATGAAGATTTATCTATGATTTGAAATGTGCAAGATTTGAAATATTCTGGAAAAGGTCACGAAGTATTTAGAATGACTACTTTGGTTTTTGCAAATATTTGAAAATTTGTTAGAATTTATTTGGACCTATATTTCAGGTGTTTTAAAAGTGATGGGAAAAAAAATAACAGGATGGGGGAAAAAAACGGGCAATTTGAATTTGTAGACGTGGGGATTGTAAAAATGTTTAAGTTTGGAAATTATTGGAATTCGAAAAGGGTCTCGTTGTAAGAATGGTCGGATTTTAGAGGTTGCTCAAAATTGGAAATTGTTGTAATTTGGAAAAGGGAAAATATGTTTTAGAGGCGTTTAAATTTTAAAAATTGGCTAATTTGGAAATGTATTAAGATTTGAATTCTTTTTCGCATTTGTAGAACGATCAAGTTTAAAGGAATTGTAAAATTTGGAAGTGTTCAAATTTTGATGGTGTTTTGGATTCAAAAAAATATTTGTACTGCAGAAAGAATGTTCAGATTTATTTGAAATGAAGACAAAATCTTGCAAACGGTCTTGATTTTCTGTTAGATGTATAGTTTAGCTCAATAATTGGAGGAAATACATTATATGAGATTTTTGGGATATTTAATTTAAAACCAATCCATAATTAGGGGATATGATTTTGTATTATTTGCAATTATTCATATAATTAAGCATTTGTGGGAAATTTTGCCTTCATATATTCATAGGAAATCCAATTGGATCCTTTTTTATTATTTGAAATATTGGCCCTTTTTATGGATTTTGGAGACATGTTTGTATTTTGTCATAAATAGCAAGTATTTATTTCTTCTGATGGGTCGGATATGTTATTCATATTTTTTCTGAATTCTTCAACGTCTTACGAAGTGGACAAATTTCAAAGGCAGTTACGATTTTGGAATATTTAAATTTTAATTTCGATTACATGTCATAATTTTTTTTTTGTGTGGTCGGTTCCATATATTTTTTTACATTTTTCTGGTTGATATATGTAAAATTTTTGGGTTTACGCTGTTTAGAATTTTTTTTACAATTGTTTGAATAAGCTGGTTAAAAAAAAACGACGCGTGGGGCCCACTGTGACGTCGTGATGACGTCACAGTGGCCAGACCTGGCCGCGGCGGCGCGAAGGTCGCCGGCGGCGCGCCGCCGCGATCTGGCACAGGCGCGTAGGCGCCCTGGATGCGCCCGGCCGCGGCCGACCCGAAGGAGGCGGCGCCGCCCCTTGTGGGTCGCCGGAGCAGCGCCGGCGGGCCGCGGACGCGGCGGAGGGCAGCGCGCACGGGCGCGACGAATCCGGCGCCTCCGCGGCGTCCCGGCACGCATCCGTCGGCGAGGTGGTGGGGGCGAGGACGGCGGAGCCGCCTGTGGCCCTGGATTCGAGCGCGGAGCAGCGTGGCGGCGGCGCCAGGCGTCGGCGGCGGCACGGCGCCGCGCGTGAGAGGGAAGGGAGGAGGGTGGGGGTTGTGGCAATTTTACGAAAAAGAACCCGAAGTTTCACGTAATTGCAAAAAGGTCCCTCGCGCCGGTTTTTCTGTGAAGAGTGTGCAATTTCTGGGCCCCCCTGTGCTTCGTTGCAAGAATCGCCAGCGCGGTGTGAGGCTGACGTGCGGGACCCACCGCGAACTGTTCAACACTGTACGGAGAGGCCGAGAAAATGCACGTCTTTTATATACTCGATTTCTACAGTGCGAACTGTAGCTATCTACAGTACGCGGGCGCGGAGAGGCCGAGAAAATGCACGTCTTTTATATACTCGATGAATGATATGCCTCAGCTATGCAAGAGTATAGGCGGCATATCTGTCCTTGACATGAGTTCCTTTTCTTCTTGTAGGAGATGCCACGGAGCCATATGAAAGAGATACACTACCCACAATCATGGTCAGACCTGCCACCAGAGCTTGCTGGCCTGGTCCTTTGCCGCCTCCCTTCCCACATGGACCGTGTCCGCTTTGCTGCGGCATGCAGCCATTGGCGCTTCGCCAGGAAACAGCACAGCCTGCCCCAGCCTTTGCCATGGCTTGCATTCCCTGATGGCACCTTCTTTGGCTTGCCCCACACAAAACGAATACACGAGTCCTTCAATCTCCCAAACAGTGGTAGCTATCATATCTCCTGCGGCGACTGGCTTGTCTTTTCGCACGAAGGCACCTGCTTACTGATGGATCCCTTCTCTAAGGTCTCCTTGACACTTCCTAACCTGTCCTTTTTCTGTCCCATGGTTGAACCTGCTGAAATCATTAATGGTCGTGTCAACCTAGAGGACGAGATGCTAGTGCAGTGTTGAACAAGGGAACTGAGATATCACTATGCAAGGTAACTGTGTGCTCAGAACTCCTTGTTGCGGCGATTGTTGACATTGGGCCTCTTCATACTGTTGCCTGGTGCCGGCCAGGTTCTGCCTCATGGTTTGTAAGCGAACTGGGCCTCAAAAGGTCAATCAGTGACATGATCTTCTACAAAGGTAAGTTGTATGTCATTGATGAGGAAAAGGACCTTTTGACTATCGAGGTCGGAGAGGACCATGATAGTGGCAAGCTAAGGGTTTCTCGGATCGAGTGCGTACTTGAGTGTTCCTCCCATATCATACGGGTGATCAAGGGTGGCGTTTCGTACATTGATGAATACCTGGTTGAATCCCATGGTGCACTACTGCGTGTTCGAAGAACATTCCTTGGTGAATTCTTTGATAATGACATGGGATCTTCGATGGTCAAGCCAGTAGGAGCTCATTTCGAGGTATCTGCGGCAGACTTCCAGCTGCCGAGGTGGGTGGAGGTTATGGATGTGGGGGATGACCAGGCTCTGTTCTTGGGAAAAAGTTGCTCCCGATCTCTCTCCGTGTCTGAGTACAAACTGAAGGGGAATTATATCTTTTTCCTGGACGATGGCATTTGTGACTGGTTCTGGAAGGATGCACCAAGTCGTTGTGCTCGTTATGACATAAGGGATGAAAGTGTGGCCTTCATACCACTGGTGACTGGATCATCCAAGGATTTGAATACGACAACCACATGGATTTTCCCTAGGTGCCGAGATGGACAATAGTCACAATATCTTGCGATATGGGCGTGCAGGCTTTTCAGGCTTTTCGCTACTGCAGTAATTAGTGACAAGTGATGTTTTGCTGATCGTGGTATTTGACATGAAGAATGGGAAGGTGGTCTACATACCACTGTTGTAGTCAGGAAATTACATGTGTTGCTCTGGCTGTATCGTCGTGTTATGGGCGTACATGCTTTTGATCAAACATTATTAAACATGGATGTTTGTTCTCCCTATTACGCTGTAGGATTTCATTAAGATTTGGAATGTGTTTGTCTTTATGTCTTACTAGATTCGAACGGCGCGGCTCGCCGCGCGGCGCTTGTAGATTCATTAATTTATTTGCCCGTGCTTGTCACATTTTATACAGATTATAAAAAAGCAACCTGGTTTTGAATGGTAAACAACCGTTATTTCATCATCCTATTGACTGGCTAATATCTGAGAAACTGATGTTGGCGTGATAAAAAATAATGTATCGAAATCTTGCAGTGAGCATCTATCATGTGCATAAAATATAACCTAAGAAAACCCTTCAAGTCAACATGTGAGTGAATTCTTTTAATCAAAAGGCATCCATTCATAGTTGCTCTGATTTTAAGCAAATAAAAACAGAAGCAGAAAAACATTAGATGTGTGGCTTGGTTTCTAAAAAGAAAACCAACAGGGAAAGTAATAAACAAATCCACAACACATTGCTATAGGGAGACATGATCTCAAACCCCCCAATGAGTTTCATGAACCAACAGTAATTCCAAAAGGCAGCGCCGGCTGGTCTCAACAGCATTATTAACAGACATTCGGCACCCAAGACCTGGATGACGGCAGAACCAAAATATAGTCAACCACGGGTTGCTGCGGCAGTCAAGAACAGACACTATGTAGAGGTAAAATAAGTCTAGTCCTACTGGCGCGGAGCACTGCCACTTATGCCTCTAAGACCTATCAAGGAGAAGCAATTACATAATATTAGTTATGAAGAAATAAATCGGTAAATCATAAGATTCAAGAACACAAATTTGACTACTTTCCATCAAAGTATCAACTTGCGTTTTTTTACGATTTAAAGCAGTAACAACAGAGCTCAACACCGACTTGTAGTTGTTTCCTATTTTTTGTGATGAACACAATAGGATTATTATTTGTAATGAGCTGTAGTATAGAGAAAAAGAACTGAGATATGTTAAGCGCCAACCATACCTAGCAATGTCTTTGTCAAGCCCCTGTATATGAATATAAATGAAATAGAAAGAACCAGGTTAGTATGAGCCACATAAACATTAATCTAATTGACTGAAGAATTTAGAATAAGAATGGCCTCTACTCGGAACCAGGTTAGAGAGAGATAAAAACCTTGATCCTCCAATCGAGATCGAGTGTTCATGATGCTGGCCGTGAAACTCCTCCGCCACCAACTCATGCTCGCCTCTCCTCGGAGCACCTCGCTGGCCGCCGGTGTCGAGGTCTCCTCCGCCACCAACTCATCCTCGCCTGTCCAGTCCCGAGGCAGGCAGCAGTTAGGCTAGCACCTGGCGCGTGGGTGGACAGGGGCGGCCTGTCGAGAATTTTGCTGATTCATGCATCTCGTTGTGTACTTAGGTTGTGATTAAATTGCTCCAAAGCAACAAATAATCTAGCCAGGGAAAATAATGTGGTATGCCTCTATTGAATAACAATTAATGCTTCTATTGAATAACAATTAATGCTTCTCTCCTGCCATCTGACACAGTTTTCTTACGACCAGGTTTGCGAGATGGTCTTTCACCTACAGATAAGAAAAAGGAACTCCGCTTAGAATTTAGTGTAGGAAGATAAATATAATGTCAAGAATGAGCTTGACTATTCATCGTTTATCGTAAGTTTTAATTCTCAAGCTTATTTTGAAGGATTCTACTACCTAATTTATTTTATTATGATATTTACATGATTCTTATTACCCTACCTTCCAAACCCTTGGTTTATATCACGATACTGTAGTATCGTGTGTAAAGCATTTCACAAAAGCTTAGCAGCTACAAAGAAAGAATAGAGATAATTTCAAATGTAGAAACATCACACACCGTTGAATGGAAGCAGAAAGAAATCCCAAATTGCATTATTGTAATGCTTTGATGTTAGATTTCTTAACATATTTGACATTATCAGCAAATGAGATGGTATTATTATAAAACCTTGTTAGTAGAAACATATTCACTGCTTGCCAACGGCTGATATAATATTGTGTCGGAGTGCGAATGGTGAGCTATTGAGCTTAATCTTCAGCCCTATAGAGATGCAATGGATTCATGAAGAAAAAGAAAAAGAACAGGTTGGTCTAAAGACATGACCAGATCTAATACAGTCTATCTACTCAACGATATTGAGGCAATACTGCATTTTTAGTCAACTATTACAGTGGCAATTTCTACCCTGTGCGCCAAAAAGGATTGGCGGGTACAGGAAACCGTCTCTGGCGGACCAGAACACATGAGGGAGAGGAGTCAGGGATGTAGGCGTCAAACCTTGGGCAACCGCCGTGCCTCCTATTGTCGCCTTGCGTGAGAAAGAGGGTCCGGGGTGAACGACGCGGTGCTCGGTCCAAATATTCACAGAAATTCTTAGCGCATAATCTTCTTTACGGTTGATCATTTCCTTCCTAATCTTATCTCCTCTTCCATCACCTGCAAGATGCATAATTGTTTTTCTTCACCCATTTCATTTCATCGAACAGGTTGCATGCGCAAGACCAAATGCATACCTGTTGTGTATAATTCAGACCCAACGCTTCAACCAGATCATCACAAAACCAAAGTTCCATTTCCAGCGGCTAATGGCACAGTTTATATAAAACCTGAAGAATTCAACACCGCTTGGATCAGTCATGAAAAGTAGTCCCATGGCAGATTTCACTATGGGAGAGGAAAGTATTTCTTTGCCTTTTGGGAATCATTGCAAAGAGGAGGCTAGAATGATAAAGCTAAAATAAGCAAACAAAGAATCCAAAATGAAGAATGTAAGCTGAGAAAATACTATAGGTCTAGCATAGAAACTATCACAGGAGCAGAAAACTCATCACATCTCATTGGAACTAAATTTTGCCAACACGCAGCTTGTATATTGGGACCGATGACAAACGATAAGCTATATATATTGTGTAGAAAGTTTGGACATTTGAATCCACCATGGGCAAGAGCAATAAGGACACCGTGGATAAAAGTACTCATAGTACACCGAAGTTGCATGAAACACATATAGGTTCAATGGTTATGTATGGAGACCAAACAATAGGATTTAGAAATACTCTAACCGTCAGCTATTATACCAATGTTATCGGTAAATTATTAGACCGCGAGAGAGGTGCACCTGGACCAAAATACATTGGATACCAAACAATAAGAACTCTTGGAATCTTGAGGTTAACTACTGTGCAAAATAATTTATGGAATCTTGAGGTGCACCGGCAAGGAGTACGCACTTAGATTTATCCCTGCATAAAAAGTAAGAGACGAACAGAAAAAAGGAATGCCACTACCTTACAGAATGTAGCAGACGACCTATAACAGCAACCAACCAACAAATGAACTGTCTGAAATCCTCCCCTGGCAAAATAAATCATTAGGTAAGCACAGAAAATAGCAACAGAAGGGATCTAGAAGTCATGTACACGAAAAGAAACCATAAGCTCATGTACTCACCTGCTGAACAATGGCAATTTTCACACAGAAAAGAACATCAAGAAACCAACGAACAATCCTGGAACCTACAAAAGGCCAAAAAGCATGTAAGCCATGACAAAAAACACAACCAAACCTAAGCCAAGCATCAAATATTAATTACTGTAAAGAAGATTCTGAGCATTGACATGTACTGAATGCATTTGTCTTAACTAAACATGAAATTCCTTTCATGTCAGATATTCCTAATCTTTAGTTAAATTCATGCAATTATTAATCAGAATCAACTACCACGAAATATGACAGAAAAAAAAGCATCCTTCAGTTCATTGTTCTGTCTTGTGTGCATTACATTCACACAATTCTTGCTCAAAATGAACTACCCTGAAGAATTACAGAAAACGAAGCATCTTTCAGTTTATTGTTCTGTCTTGTGTGCATTTCTGAGCATTAACAGGTACTGTATTTTCCTTCTCATGTACTAAACATGAGAATGCATTTGTCCTAACTAAACATAATGTTCCTTTCTGCCAGCTAGATAACTAACTACCCGTGGACAGCAAGAACCTCTGCTATTAATCTGGGCACTGCATCCACCTCTGCATAGCACCCGATAGGAAAACAAATTAAGTTTTTTTAATTGGACAGCACAAAGAACCCAGAAACTGCATCTATCTCTGTTCATAGCCAACCAGTAGCTCAACAAATACAGAGAAAGGGCCAAACACCAGATGTACTTCGTGAATGTTTCAACAAACTGGTGCCTTCCTATTCTAATGGAAATTTCAACTGGTGGCTCATCAATTTTATGATCAGAAAGACAACCATAAAAACAGCAAAAATAAAAAATGGAAATACCTAGAGAAGATGTGGCTGCAGTACCATTGTTTTCAGCTCCACAGGCGGCAGATCCATCTTGATGTTTGGCCCTTGGACATGACACCATGCGCTCCCGCTGCATCAACCATTTTGTGTTCCTCACGTACAGAGAGAGAGAGAGAGAGAGAGAGAGAGAGATTGAAAGAAGCTCACCTGCGCTGAATGCTCCACGCTGCAGCGAGCTATCCGTGGCAGTCAGCTGGAGAGAAGGGGCTCTGGACGCCGGGGGCGAGGCCAACGGGCTGCTGCCTGCTGTCCGTCGTCCTTTCCCACGGACCGGGCCGTGGAGCCTTGCTGCGCTCGGAATGGCATCACAAGAATCTGAAAGTTACACCCATGAACTAAGCTATCACAACTTAGGAAATGCCAATTCTGAACTAAGATGCATATGCAGCAAGCAACATTTTTGTTCTAAGCTCTAGCATACTACTACTTGCCAATGTGAAGTATCTGGAGAAAATGCCTGACATCTGACTATAACCCAGAATGGTTTAGTTACTGGAGTACACTATCAGTGCCGCCTGTATGTCCGGCATGCTCAGGAAGAATTTCTACTCACGTGAAAAATATAAGAATTTGATTATACCAATTAATTAGAAAACAACTGAATGCGCGTAGACATAGTAAATCTAAGTGATTCCATGGTCATGTCATCAAGTAATAGACATATCGAAGATTGCAAATAAAAAATGGGCAATCTTAAATACATCACTACAGAATTGATAAATCTATGATAAAGTATTTATGATATTAGAAACAATTACCTAGATGCACTGAGCTGGAAGATATTGATCTATGCACTGCAAGGCACGCCTCAGGTGACCATTAATTGCGACATCCGTGACCACAGCTCACACTGCTGTACTGCATCCGTGAGCACCATCCTGTATGCCGCTGCCAAACTCTCCTACATGGCATCAGTGAGCATTATATGACTCATACCACAATGGGTCCAAAAAGGCAATATTCCATGCTCAAATTTAGTGTAAGCAATTCGCAATGAAAATATGCTACTCTAATCCATCATAGGTGTTCATGCTATCACATGGTTTTGACTGAGTAAGTGGTGTATGGTATAGATCGAGTGGGTTACCTGGAAGCAGGTCGTAGGGCAGCGCGGCTTGAGGGCGCAGTAGTGTTCGGGCGTTGCTGTCTAGCTCACAAATGCATCATGTGTCGCTCCTGTGCTCCAAGAGAGGCGGAAACTATGTCCTCATGGTCTTGTTTGCAACCTCCTCTACGGCTTCCATGCATGTCTTCAGCTGCAAACGCGAAACTGTTTTGTGAACATGAGCAAAAAAGAGCTGCAAATCAAGTGTGGGTGAGAGATGCAAGGTTAAGCAGACATTACACTTTCAGAATCAGCCGTGCATAGGATTTCTTCTGCTGTGACTTCGATGCAATATAATCTGAACAGCAAAACATCAACCAGGTCACTGGGAAACAGAAAAAACAGATGAATAAGAGCAGGTGAATCAAAAGAAATTAGCATACCTCCATGTGTCTGTATCTGGACTCGGCGCTCGATGACTGTCGAACACGGTGTCAATCTTATGCAAGGGGAACATGTGATGGCGTTGAGATTGGCCGGAGCAGACATCCGTGCGCCACTTCTTCTCGCTGCCAGCACCAATCCCATCTCATGGAGAGGAGGAGGGGGCGTGGAGAGTAGGGAGATGCAGCAGGCGTGCAGCGGCCACCCAGCTTCTCCTGTTGAACGCCGTGCAAGCAGAGCCTAGGTGCAGCAGTGCACCAATGATTAACGAAACAACCTCCTGCAAAAAAAAGGCAGCCATGAGAGATACACCAATAGATGGAATTAAACACTAATTTGGTCTAACGATATGCAGTAACCAAGCAAAATCGAAGATCTGAAGAGTCCAAGATGTACGCACAAGAAGATAAAATTCGACCAGATCAGATTTGATAAACTGGGCGATTTGGGGATCTTAACTGTGCTGGAGAGCTTACTGCGTACCAGAAAAAAAGGAGAGGGAGACACAAACCTGTGATTTGTTCGTGCTGCTGGCCGTGGATGCGCCCCGCTCGCCCGCCAGCTCCATGACCCGCGAGGAGCGTGGCCTCCAGCTCCTTCCCCCTCGCGGCATCAGCGCGCCGGTCTCCTGCCAGCGCCGCCGCCTCCTTCCCCAGCGCCCCGGCTCCGTCTCCAGCGCCGGCACCGGGGATTCCACTCGCGTTCCGTCGCCAGCCACCGGGCCGCCAGTCTTCTCTCCTCCGGGGGAGGCTCCTGCAGGAGAAGAGGAGGCTCCCGTGGCCTCCTCCTCCCGCATCCTTTCCCAACCTCGCGTGGGGAGAGATGGAGCGGGGATTGGTGGCCGGCGGCGTAGAGGAGCGTGGCGGCGGGATTGGGCGACAAGAGAGGAGCGAGGGATTGGTGGAGACTGGAGAGAGCGACGCGGGATTGGTGGCTAGGGTTTCAGGCGCAGCTTATATATCCCCAGACGCGAAAAGACCGTTTTGCCCCGCGCGGCTCCGTCGGAATAACGGGCACTGCCACCGCGCCCGCAGCTGCACCGGAATCTCCAGCCACAAGGTCGATGACAAATGGGTCCGGGCACAGTAAAAAAAAAAAACTGCGCGAACGGACGGCTCAGATCGACCGTAAATCCTTATCTACGACCCATAACGTCCGAGTCATGGTGAGCCTCCTACCCCCAGCATGATTATACTCTTTAGATATCGGGTTTTTCATGTTGTTGCTCTCCTGAGATGCATAGTATAAGAGTTCGTAGAAAGATAATGCTTGTGTTTTGCAACACTTTGCCTCCATTATAGCTAAACGAATGCAGCTTCACTTCTACATTTAATTTTCCTTTTTGTATATTATATTTTTGCACTGCTCACCATATTGAAAGTTTCATGTATTCCAAAGTGTGCTTATTTGGCGGGCATGGTGGCTATGTTCCGACAGCATCCCAGGATGACTGAAGCTGCCTTGTCAGACTACTTATTTTTTTTATATAATTCTCTTTGTTCTACTCCCTCCGTTCCGAAATAGTCTACATCCTAGCAAAATTCTGACAAATTAGCCAAGCATTTAGTAGTGCTACTTTGCCACACACCAAGCATGCAGTGCAGTAATTGATCACAGGAAACAAAACATTATTCCAATTACCCATAGCTTAAAGTTAATGTTAACCATGCAATTCACAGGAAACAAAGCATTATTCCAATTACCCATAGCTTAAAGTTAATGTTAATCATGCAATTCACAGGAAACAAAGCATGCAGTTGGGCACGAGAACGAAGATAGGTGGGAATGGAGACGAGTTGTCGCCACTGGCGGATCCAAGTGCAACCAAGGGGGTGCACAGGACACCTGGTAAATCTTGTTTTCTTTGTAAAATAGCAAATTTTCACCACATGTGCCACCCCTAAAAAATGAATTTTGTCAGTTTTGACACCACCGTGCACCCCGATCCCCACTTCTCTAGCTCCGCCACTCTTGTCGCCATGCGCATGCGTGATTGCTTAGCCTTTCTCTCTCGTCTTAATTGTGTATGTGGGGCCTAGCCAAGATGTAGAGTATTTTGGAACTTAATATATAGAGCCAGAATGTAGACTATTTTGAATGGAGGGAGTATATGGGATTAACTTTCATATAAGTTTTGTGCAGCTTTCATCTATGTTTTTTGTAGACTTCGAACTATATTCTTAAACAAAAATGCTAGAGTTACGGGGAAAAAGCTACGAAAACGATGCTATGGGGTTACGCCCTCCCCCTTCCCCGAATTTCGCAGTGGGCTCCCAACCCCTCCAACCAAATATCGCCACGTCATTCCGTAAGTTGGGTTCTTATAAGATCTGCCCCGTAGGTGTAGCATTGCGCATTCTAAGATGTTCAACCCACATGTCTTTATGTAGTGTTATGAACATGCGTGTAGTGTTATGATTTTTGAGTGGTTCGCTAAAGTCGATACGAGTCTTTACGTAGACTTTTTCCTGGAAACTACAGTTCCACCAAAAAAAATAAAAGACTGGTCTCTTGATTTGGACATGTACGGGTCCGATAGACACCCATAATCGGCATAGCCTATAACTGACAGGTCTTGATTCGTTAAAACTGACCAAAATGTTTGGTCCCTTAAGCTATCTGAAGATGTTCTTAATTTTCAATGTTTCTTGCTAGGCTTAAAACTGTACCTAGCACAAAAAAATGATGCCGAGTGCAATGTCCGGCTAGGACCATCGTCGTGCACCATGTCAAAGTAGGAGCGTCGAGAAGAAACGCCCTCTGATGTGGTCTCCTCATCAACGATGTCGGAACAACGCCCGGATTCTCACCCGCCACAGTAGCCATGGGGAGGGAGAGGAGCTGCAGGGTCGGCGGTCGCCGGTGCCGGAGTATAGCAGCCACCGAGAAAGGGTGGCCGGCGGTAGTGTGGGCAGGTCATGAAGACCTAGCTCACGCTCTCACTCACGCTTCACTTCATCACTCAAATCATCGTTGTCATCTGAGATCCGTGACAATGATACCAGCTAGTCAGAGAAACCACACAAACAGACATATACTAATATGCACGTGCGAATGAAAGTTATCGTATACATGTGGAAGCGTATCCTTCATTCCTGCTACAGTGACATTTCTACGGTACCTGGACTGCAGGCCCGAGCACGTCTTAGAAAATCAACAAGTCTAATTTCTTTGCATCCAATATAATCCTTATAAAGAACAAAATATATTCCAAACGGTCATATTCCAGTAGTGTACCAATCGGAATCGGGAGCTGATTAGTGTACCAAACACTTTTTTCTGCTCTATACTCTAGAGCTTGTCCGGTGGAGTGGAGTTTAGAGGGGAAGTGGAATTATGTGGAGTAGAGCTGTCCCAAACACCGCCTAAAGCTAGTGATTGTCATGCCGACCGTTAGCCACGACCAATCTAGCTTGATTCACTCATTTTGGTATGCATGTGGCCAAATGGAAAAGATAGATAGTGTGCCTTATAAAAGTGAACAGAGGGAGTACTACTTCTATAGAAGTAGAGATGCTGAATTATGTTACAAACTAGCTGAGCCATGTCTTGCCAACGCTATCCATAGTATCCTCGTATATATAATACAGAGAAAACTCGTAGGACCCAAAATTACATTTTGGTATATTGCATTCATGCCATGCCATATTTATTGCCTCAAAGAAATTTCACGATTGTTGTCATGTGGAAATATCTTGATTGCCAAAAGATATATAACCTAGTACGAGGGGTGGGCATGAGTTCTTTATCTCCAAAACACCTCCACTCACGCAGTTACACACAGAGACACTCGCTCAGTACTATCCAATGAAACAATATTGGTGGCATGTTGGAGCAATGGATGAGAGGGTACCGAGACTTCGAGTGAGTAATAGAGTTAGGGTCTCTTTGGATTCAAGGAAAAAAATAGCGCTTGTGTAGAAAACACATGATCTTGATTGGAATGTAGGCACAAATAGAGAATTGCAACATATAAGAAAATTGCATACATGAAAACACGAGACAAAGCCTCTATTCTATGCACATCAATAGTGTAAATAAGACACTATAGAAAATAAGAAAGAAAGTTATAAAATGTCTGTAGCACCATTCCTTTGATCCGACGGGCATCATGGAATTTTTCAATGGATTGGATTCCTGCAAATTTTTTTTGAAAAAACTAAAAGTCACTTTGCTAAGAAGGATTCTTAAAACTGAACAATTGGAAATACAAATGAATACAATAAGAATGCATGTGTGAAGCAGATGATCAGTAAACACGAGAAATTTGTAAACCTAGCTAGTTTTTTGTTCAAACGAAAAAGAGAAATATAGGAATTTTAATAACCATGATCAAATTGAAGTCAAAACATAACGCCGTTTGCATACTTCTTGCATTAAAATGTAAAAAGAGGTCCAAATGAATTATAAAATTAATGCATTTCTTAGAAATTCTGATAATAGATCCAAGGGAAATACAAAATTACCGTGTTCTCCATTAAAACTGAGATCAAAGGAAAGTTTCCTCTGTTATCCCTTTGACAATAAATGGTAAGCGCAACATGCTGAACAGTAAACATAAGAAAAATGCATATATAGTCTTTTGGACTTAACATAGGGAAAACACAAGAAAAGGCCTGGATTCTGCACAAATGAGTAGTGTAAACAAGATGATGTATGAAAAAGAGGAAGTAGTTCGTAGCAAGTTAAGTTCCTTTGATCCAAAGGGTATATATATGAAAATGTTAATCATTAGAATCCTAAACAATGATTATCGTATAAAACATAAAGAGTTAATTATTATACAAATATCCGCCTTCAATTCACGAATTGTTTTGAATTACCCTGCATGTTGTGTTGGTTGTTCAAAACATGGGCTAACGCTTGTCATATATCAATGCGTGAAGGCGGACCAATCGGTGAGCCGGTGACAATGTTTTGACTCCATAGATGAACAATAAAATCATTAAAATATGAAAATTCGTATTTGGTAAAGATTTTTTTTTGTTTTTATGGAAAGCACGGTGTATCCGAGAAAAAAATGAAACGCTGTGTCCGAGTAAAAATGTACTCCCTCCGTCCCAAAATAAGTGTCTCAGTTTTGCACAAAAGTGAATGTATCTATACATATTTCATGTCTAGATACATCCACCTTTTGATAAATCCAAGACTGTTATTTGGACTTGAGGGAGTACTAAATAAAACCATTAAAAATGCATTTCTTAACCATCGTTTTTTGTACACAGGCCACGAGAACTGTTTTTTTTAATGAAAAGTTTTATACTATACGTGCTATTGGGTATGGACGGAGGAAGCCTTGTCGAGCCTAGGTTTCACGTCGGCCCTTTAACAGCATCCTCATCCGGCGTTCCATTTCCACCACCAGCAGGCAATAGAGGCGGCAACGGCGGCAGCCTACGGTTCGCCGCTCGATCACCACATCGGCCGTCGTCCCGACAACAGAACTGATATCTGGTACACCTGCCGCCTTTCTCAGTTCCTCTCCTGCTTACTGTTCACCCTGCTCCTATTATGTGTACTGACCCATGCACGCAAGATGCTCGACATATTGCCTCTAGGCGCTGGGTCGAGGTGAGCGCGGTTGCTCGGGACTAATCGAGTGAGTGTGAGCGGACGACTCGATCCAGTTCAGTCTTTTATGCTCAGATCCTAGTACGTACAAATGGTTGATTTGCCTTACCGCTCGTCTCACCTTGGCAGCATTTTCCAAATATCCGTTGCCATTGGACAGTAGTTCTTAATTTTGTCCAGTATTTTAGTAGTTCTGTTCTGATGTGATCATTTAACTGGATGGATCTGTGACGCGTGCCTTGGTCGAAACTCAGTTATCTGGTTGCCAGTTTGCCATGAACACTCCACACAATTAAACGACCCAATTGGTGGCGTCGCATGGCAAATTGGCAATGCACAACAATTTTACATGGTATTTGTGACCACAGAATCACGCCTATGTGCTTGCAAGTGCCCGATGCCCGAGGACTTGTACTACCAAAGATATCTGCAAGAAAATACCAGTACTCTAACTCTCATAGTCTGCCTTCTTTTGCTTGTATTCAGTGCTAAGAAACTAGGGACAGTTACCAACTGATCCTCGGGGCGCGCTGTTGTTCGCGCTTGCTGATGATGTTGCCTCCATTTTCCTGTTTGCAGAGGTCTGACTTGGGACGATGGCGGAGAAGCTACCGTGCCCGATGCCGTCGTGGTCAGATATCCCACTCGAGCTGGCCGGCCTGGTGCTCCGCCTCCTGCCCGCGTACGCTGACCGTGCTCGCTTCGCCGCGGTCTGCCCCCAGTGGCGCGCTGCTACGCAGCAGATCACAGTGCCACCGCCGGTGCCACTGCTCGCTCTTCCGGACGGCACTTTCTACAGCCTCCCCTGCATGGAGCCCTTCCGCTTTGCCGGCTGCGGCTTCGCAGGGTTTAAGAGCGCCTGTGGTAGCTGGCTTGTCTTTCCGCGTGATGATGGATGCTTCCTGGTCAACCCCTTCTCCAGGGCCACTGTGACGCTCCCTGCTCTGTCTAGCGTTCGGCTCTACCCCTTGATGCTGATATCAGCCATGTACCTGCGGACCCCCCTAGGTTCACATGGTTGCATATCAAGGACAATAATCCCCAGTTGAGTAAGCTAATGTTGTGCTCGCCGAACCTCGTCGCTGCATTCGTCAACCATGAAGGCCTTGGTCAAATTCTAGTGTGTCAGCCAGGGGCTTCCTCATGGTCAGTTCGAGCCTACGATACGTGTAAGGGATATGAAGATATGGTGTTTTACCAGGACAAGCTCTACATCCTTTCTCACCACGAGCATCTCTCTGTCGTGGACATCAGCCAGGACCAAGCCACCGGCGATCCGCATGTTTCTCGGATTGTACGGATCATCAAGGGTAATCCCTTCCCTTTGTTTCCGTCGGAGAACAACACTAGGATCGATAAGAAGCTCTACCTGGTTGAATCATGTGGCGCATTGCTGATGGTGCGCAGGAAGGTTTTCTCCACACGGATACTTGATAAATTTGTGTTTGCACGGAACAAGTTCGAGGTGTTCCAGGCTGACCTCAAGCAGCCAGGGTGGATCAATAAGACAACCATAGGGGATGACCAGGTTCTTTTTCTAGGCAGAAGGTGCTCCCAGATTGTTCCTGTCTCTCAGTACGGGTTGCTGGGAGACCGCATCTGCTTCTTGGATGATGATGAAGAGTATTTTAAAGGCTCCTGTTACGAGGAGGAGAACGCTTCCATCGGTGTCTATGATGTGATTGGCCAGGTGGTCTCCTCTCCTCTGCCAACAGTCTCTTGGAAGCGCGACGGGATGCGTCTAGCGACGTGGCTACTTCCTCAAAGCTGAACTTTAAGTGTTTCTGTGCAATCTCTTCAATGCGTGACTACATATCTGACTATGGCATAGTGTTATCTGGCTACTACGTTGTTTGATGCAAATGTAGTTTGTGAACTTGGCATGGTGGTTAGTCTGCAAACGGCATTAGTATCTACCATGCGTTATTTTGGTGGTTGCCCCATGCACGAACGGTTGATGCATTGGCACTTTATTATCTGAACGTATGGTTTTATATGTGGTGACAAATCAGTAAGGGGTTAATGATTCTGGACTTGTGTGTCGAGCTGCGAACCTGTGATGCTTCAGAGTGATGAAGCATTGTGCTTGTCTGTTTGTTTAGATGTGGATTTAGTTTTGCTACCATCCTGTCATTTTTGTGAAACTGCTGCATCTTTGAACAGGTAAAAAACACTGTTGCAAAAAGTTGGTATGGTATCTTTGTAGGCCTAGATGAAGATACAATCTATTAAATCCATTATTGCTCATGTACTAGCGAATTTCTGGTGCGTGCTATGGAAGTTTTTTTTTTTTGCATTGTTTGAGTTTTTCAAACCCTTGTGTCGTCATAGTTTTTAACTTTATGCTAAATAATAAAAATATCCAAAATGATGCATTCATATAAACAAAAGTCAACTGTACATGTGTCTGATATACAAATGTATGGTAATTATGGTAATTAATTTCTTAGCAACTTAAGAAGTAATCTGTCAAGAGTGAACGGCCGCCACCAGCTGAGATCTTTGTAAGAGTAAAAATTTAGGCTTATCATTGTGATTGCACTGTCTGCAAGCTGTTGATAAGCATTTAATTTTCTGAATTATGGTTGTACATGTAATGACTAATGAATAAGTTCTCGATGACCCTGAGTTTTGTTCTGCTCAAGTTGTGAACCTGTGAAACTTCCTAGCGATGAACCGCGTGCTAGTCTGGTTTATTTTGGATTTTTGGTGCAGAATTTAGTTTTGCTGCAATATCTTCTTCCTTAGGAATCTGTTGTCATCTTGTTTCTGAAGAGGCGAATAAAACTCTCCACGTATATTATCTGCATCGGCTCTTTGCTCTTAATGTTCAGGTATAGTTGCCCTAATTCTTAGTTCATGTTTATGTGCTTGGATGTGATCAATACGAAGGAAAGATGTAAGCTTTTGCAAAAGTCCACTCTAAATTGTGTCCCAACTTGTGGCTTGTATACCTCAAAAAAAAAGTTTGTGGTTTCTATCTGTAGCGAGTTGATCGCTTTGCAGTGATTGCTTTATGTCCAAGTTTCAAACTTCTGATAGAACCAATGAACCATACACTAGCTTGGTTTTTCCGACTGAAGATTTTCTTTTATGAAATTCTGATTTAAGAGGAGACAGTGAAAGCCCTCCGGTCTAATTCTGATTTACGAGAGGATGGTTTCAAACCATGCATCCGGTCTAATTAAACTACGTTCAGATGTCTTAAAATGCTATGGTGATGGTGAAAGCCCTCCGGGGACTGGGACAACCACGCCTAGCAGCTATTCTCAAATAAGCAAACAACTGATATATGAAGAAAGAACTGAGTTCAAATATCTGGATGCAACCAGTGCAACTCCAGTAACTTGTGCAGGGGAAAGGAGGCAGGAGTGCTGTAGAAATTGAAATGGTGATGACTGAAAGCTCTGACTGCAGTTAGGGCTGGGTTACTTGTACAGGTTTCTTTGATTTGTTGACTGGTATAATTTCTGGTTCCTCCAACTCCTATAGTGTTGTATGTTTATGAAGTTTGTCGACATGACACACTACACGCACCATCACCAACACTCTGAGCAAAGAGGAGAGCTTGCTTCAACACATGAAGTAATATAAGGATTGTGCAATTATTTCCAACAACTTTGTAGGGTCATATGGTCTCCAATTTATTGGCTCAGAAGTTAGATCAATTTCATGATATCCTATTTGCACTACTCCTTATTCAATTTTCTCATATAGTTACGTCTATGGATCCCTAAAAGTGTTGAATGCCATCGGTGGAAAGCGCAGAGTTAAAGTACGTCACGTTTACACTAGGGAAAAAAATATATATACGCATTTATAGAGTTTTTTTGAAACAAGACAAAAGACTTTCCATTTTCATTAATAAATAAAGTACTAAGAAAATCTTATCACGTAAAAAGGCTGAATGCACTGCGGGATAGAATCACAGAACCGTACGACCTCGCTGCGCCGCCAAACCTCAAAGCGCCACCGCCGCCGCCGCCACAAGCTGAGGGAAACAATTACTGGACTCTCTCAATTCGGGCGCGGAAAACGGGCGCGGAATCTCAAATATATTGACTTTTGGCTAAACAATGTTTTATCATACATTTTTAAACATAAACCGTATGAGAAGCTGCAATACATCACAAACGATTTGCCTAACACAAGGGTCGCGAATATATGCACACGCTTACCGGAGAGCGAAACGTGTGCGAAACCTACAACCTATACAGACGCCTGACTTTTAGTAAGCGTGTGCGAAAGTTTGCACACGCTTTAGGAAAGCAAAGCGTGTGCGATTGCTCGCCCTTGAAATGCCGCTCCAACCATCGCACACGGTTTTAAACTCGAAGGGTAAGCGATAGGTCATAACGCACACGGGTGCCTGCTTCCGTATGTGATCGTGGGGTCTTAAATTATCCGATCTGTACTAGTGAACATTGAATCACTGACTGTGTATTTCTGGCAATAGAAATATCATGATGCAGTGCAGGCAGTGAACTCTGCCATGTTCCAAACAGAATAAGGACTAGCATGTTTCTCCCAAATCCCCATGCATTCTTCGTAGGTTCATCCATTCTGGTAGCACGTAGCATCAACAAGACTCAAAGGCTTCTTGATTTCTTAGTCGCTAGTGCAACAAAGAACCTGATTCCATGGCCTCACTTTCGGAATATTTAGGAGGACTTAGCGCACACACCAACGGCTGGACAACACCAAACTTTTTCTTTCCAAATGAACTAGCTAGCTGTGCCTATAGAAGGATGAAGTGTCGCCCAATGTTCTAGATGCATGCACGGAGGCCGAATATAAGTACCCTCTAGTTAAAGGTGAAGTGAAATTAATAGAAACATTCTCGTGGTATCACGGAACCAATTATGTTCAGAATAAAAAAATACTGAGCGATTTAAAAAGAATACAATGGACCGGAACACGTTTTGGTTACTCCCTCATACCCCAAAAGCATGATTAATCTGACCACTCGCACGTGTCTGGCCTATATATTTACTTAACGAGATAATATATATGTTAATTAGGTTATCTTAGAAAATTTGACACGTCTAATTTCTTGTATATAAATAAACCTTACAAAACCAAAAGTGCGTTCCAAACGTTCAGATTCCAGTAAGAATGATAAATGTCTATATGTATTGATAACAAATAGTTTGGAACTTTGAAATCTGTAAAATATCATTTTCGTACTCTCACAAAATTCCGGGCTCCTAGGAGGCTGGGAGCCAAGATGAGATGCACTTGTTGGTGCAATAACAAACTAGCTAGGCTCAGCTGAAGATATAAATTTGCTACCCTTTTAACTAGTCAGCAATTTTTTTTTTCCAAATGGGAGCTCAGCCCCAGCCTCATTATCCCAAATAAGTACAGAGGCCTTAGTGACCAGCAAATAAGTACAGCTTTAAATATGTGTTAAATCCCAAATAAATTTAGTTAGTGAATCAACCAATTACATGCCTATTGTTTATGGAGGAATAAGGACACGCGTTACTAGTCCCTGCAATTTATACGCCTCACTAACCAACCTTCAAACCCAAAGCCCCTCTCTCTCTCTCTCCCCCCAATCTGCTTCTCCCTCTCCATGTAAGAAGCCAAGGAGGCCACTCGGAAAGCATGGCAGAGAAGGTGAGCTCTCTCTCTCTCTCTCTCTCTCTCTTCAAATTTGCAAGATAGCATGGACTATGTGTTGCACAATCATGTTTCTTTTTTGCATGGTACTAGAATCGATATGTTTGTAGAAATTACGGGCTATCGTTGTTCTTCAGAAAATATAAAGGAATAGTCACAAGAACAATGGCAGGCAAGAGCATATATTCAATTGTCTAGAACATCGCATATATATACCTATAGGATCAGTATCAAAGAATGAAAACCATGCATGCAAAAAGACCACCTCATAGATATGGTATCGACATATGTGTTTCATTCACCTGCGTAGCAATAGCAAAATCTGAGACTGAGCTACTCCTTATCAAATTTTTGCATCTGAATAAATATTTCTACTCCGTACAGTGTGTCGTTTCAGTAAAACTTCAAACTAAGTTTTGATTGCTACATGTGTTCATTTTGATAGGCCTCCAAATTTTATGCTTCCGATCGAAAAAAGGAATATTTATCTTATTTTTTGTGCTGTCAACACAGATGTCCACGCCGATAATGCTACACCTACGGACGGAGGAGGTTACGGAAGAGGCTACGCGCTGACGAGTCTCCAGACGTGGAGCCAATGTGGAACAGAAGCTGCTCCCTCCCCCGAAAATTAAGGGAAAAAATCTCACGGAAGCAGTTATGCCTAAATCCCCAATCCCTCCGCAGGCGACGAAGTGTATCGTTCTTTGTCGTAGACGGCGTGACGGCGAGTTCTTGCACGCACACGGCGGCACACGGTGACTGTCGCAGGCGGCGCGACGGCGAGCTCTTGGTGGCAGCGGTACGGCCGCGAGCTGCTGGACACATGCAGCACCATTGTGTTGAGCTCTTTTTCCAGGCGGATGCGCGGCCAGATTCTGCCATGGACGCGACGAAAAGAAGGAGACACGCTCTGGTCATGAAAAGAACGAGGTTAATCAGCTGAAGGATTGGGTTCGTCCCAGGAGCAACAGCAAATGGCCGGAGGCATCTGGATCGTCGTCGTCAACAGTGCTCCTCGAAGGGTGCGGCGTCCGCGTTGGCGAGCCACGCGTGGTGGTGGCTGTGAAGATGGCGGGGGCTCGACAGACACAAGCAAGCTGGCCGGCGGCGGCTCCCCGGCAGCCTTCTCGGTGCTCTACAGCGGGCTGCTCGACGACGGAGTGGGCCACCATGAGTTTCGGCGCGCGTGTTTCCACACGTATGTGCCCCGTCCGCACAGCAGTCTCCACGCTGGTTTTCCACGTCTGTCCGTAATCGTTTTCCGTAAGCAGCTTCCCGTAGGTGTAGCATTACTCTGTCCACGCTAATCCTAAAGGTTGATCTCGATTGCTGCTCGTGTTACAAAAAGATCCGCAAGATCCTCTGCAAACTCCAAGGTAAATTACAACCTCTTAGAATTATTTTCCTACATGTTCATCCATCTGACCATCTTCGTCTCAGGAAGTGAACATGCGCCTGTGATATGAGATTTTTGATCCATCCGTTCATTCGAACGTGCAGATCAGGAGGGGATCCGGACGATCTCCTTCGACGACGAGAGCAAGACGATCGCGGTAGTCGGGCCGTTCGACCCGCACAGGCTCTCCTGCAAGATTAGGTGCAAGGGGGGCAAGGTGATCAAGGGCATCGAGATCATCCAACACGGCGGGGGCGGCAGCGGCGGCGAGCAGCCAGAGAGAATGGCAGGGCCGCCGCCACCACCAGTGAAGAATGGAAAAAAGAAAAAGAAGGGAAAGCCGAAGGAGACGGATATGGAGCCTCATCCGCCGCAAGGTCATGAACAACCACCACTGCCGCCGCCGCTGCCACCGCCGGTCGAGAACCCACCGCCGCCCGCGCAGCCCCCTGCCCCTGACAGCCACATTTCAACGGTGATGCCGCCGACGACCGAGGAGCAAAACCAATGGGAGAGGTCCGCCCAGCTCGAACCGGTGTACGAACCATTCCCGCCGGCGCCACCAGTGGAGAATGAGAGGCTGCATCGGCCGCCGTTGAGGCCCGTTTGGCCGGTGGACGTGAAGCCGTCGACGGTGGAGATAGAGATCCCGTCGTGGCCGGCGCCACGGCAGCCAATTAGAACAGCAGGATCATCATACGGCTGCTCGTGCTGCCAGCCGTGCTACCAGGGGTACTATGAGGGGTGCAGGTGCTGCAACTGCGGCAGGGTGTACGGCTACGCCGTCGGCGTCTTGCCGACGCCAGCGGGGTGCTACGCCGGCAGCACCAGCTACAGGCCGGGCTGCCAGCTCTTCACCGAGGAGGACCCGGCCGGTGCTTGCACCGTCATGTGATTCCTCAGTTGTTCTTTTTCCGCGGATCTTTTTGTGTGGACGAAAGTGTGTGTTTGTTTTTCTTCAGTGTTGAACTGTGTTGATGCCTTTCTTTTTCTCTCACTTAATTTTTTTCATTCCTTTCTATGAAGAGAATATGATGATTGATTGATGCCTTTATGTTGGTAAAGTAATAATCTATAAATTAATTTCGCATGTAGCCCTAAAAACTGGAGAGAAGATTTGGTGCTGCCGAGCACCGTGATCCCAGTGGTTTAAAAAATTCGAAAACACTATTTATGAGTTCTAAAAAATTATCAAAAAATCACGGATGTAGCTAATTATGTATCCCTGAAAGGTGCAATATTTTTTTAAATACGTTGTATTTTGGGCTACACGAAAATGATAAAATTGGAGATTTGAAAAATATATATATTTAGATCCACACTTTTGTCATTTTTCGTGTAGACCAAAGTACAACGTATTTGAAGTTTAATTTTTGCACGTTCCTGGGATATATCATTGGCTACATTCATGGTTTTTCAGATTTTTAAAAACCCATAAATAGTGTTTTTGAATTTTTTAAACCCTCTGGATCACTGTTGATCGGGAGCCAAAGATACTTTCCGTAAAAACTGGGGACTAAGAGCAAAATATGGTCTCATCATTTTCTCTGCACAAAATAATTTGCTTCAACTCCAGTGGTACCCTATTATTTCTCAACCATATTCTTTATTGTACATATCCTCTATGTTTACACATCATAATTATGCAAACTATTATATTTCCAACTCATTGATTTCACCCATACTCCAAAATGCATGTTATATCTCATATTTGTCAAGAAAAACAACAACTGGTACAAAGGAGATACAAGGTACTCTATGTGGAAACACACTAGTAGCATCTCTAGCAGACACCAGAAACAACCGTTTCCAGTTTAGAAGTCCATCATGCATAACAAATATGCTTATTGAATAATTTAAAAATGACTCGGCGCTAGATTTTGATCAGCAAATATAGTTCATACAAGAACAAACCTAGTTCATACTTACATATAGTTAGATTTTTAACTGGTATCCTAAATCTAGCCGAGCACAAACCAAATGGGACGCCGCCTCGCTGTCAGAGGAATTTGTGGATTTTCGTAACACAGTTGAAAACAAATTTTCTCAGCATCCAAATTTTTTCTAAAGATTGTTTGCAGCAAAGAAAGCTGAGTCCTTTACTCCCTCACTAGCAGCACAATCAAGCAATATGCTAGAAACACCACCTAATGCTGACAACCATTCTGTGAATTCTGCCAAGCAGCATTTGGCACCCACAGTTTGGGCAGGTGACAACAGTGCATGATAACCAACAAGGAATCCAGCAAGTGCAAGAAGAAGTAGAATATGTTGAAGATGGAGTAAAAAGAAATCCACAAATCAGAAACAAACTCTATTTTCCTCCTCTGAACAATAGAAGAACATCACCTTCAGTGAAACCAGCAAAAATGAATATACCTAAATCTGATGGCAAGGATGCGGACTCATGGATTCAGGCTATTGATCAGTATTTTGATTCAGCTAGAACGCCTCTGGAACAAAGGACTGAAGTAGTTCTTACATACCTGAAGGGAGTTGCAATACAGTGGTGGAGAGGTACTGGATACATAGCTACTAATGTGGCTTGGCACATATTCTGTAGTTATCTCACTAAAAGGTTTGTAGAATTTTCAATATGTGACAATGTTAGAGCATTTCATGCTCTTACTCAAACCTTAAATGTATCTGTATACATAATTGTTTTTGGAGCAACTCGAAATCTCATGAGAGGAGATAATGCTAGCCTGCATGAAGATTATTACTTGAGCAACTTTATTTCTGGATTGTCAGAGTATATCCAAGCACACTTACAATGTCATAAGCCTGAAACAATGAAGAAGGCAATGTGGATGGCCATGCGAATTGAGCAAGCTGCTCCTCCAAAAAGGCAATATAACCAACAACAATTCCCTGCTAGAAAAACAGTGACCTGGGAAAATAAAGGACCTAGCAATACTACACAGGCTGATGTAATTGAGCAAGCAAAGTAATTAAATGTCTGCTGTAAATGCAAAGAGCCATGGTTCCCTGGCCATAAGAAAGTATGTAATTTTTTTGGACCAGAGTTATCCAGTATCTGCTAGAAACTCCCAGGTTAGGCCGATATGCAGTGTCTACTCAGACCATAAAAGGACCAAAATCACATATCGGCTCGTATTTTCCAGATTGGAGTTATCCAGTATCTTCTAGAGACGTTGTAAGTGGATCAGCGGGCCACTGTTCGTGGTTGGACAAGCCATGTATCTGAATTCCACCTAAATTGGCTAATATATTCCTCTAAATTTAGTAATATTTTCATGTTTCGTTCTCTAAACTTCACCAGACGAGTGATTGTGAGGCGTGGTTAGCTTGCGCGTGAGCGCTCTTACGGTTTTCCGATCGGCGCACGTGGCCGTTGCGACGAGCGCACGTGGGCATTCCGTGAGGAGGAAGACGAGCACACCTCCGCCTCCGCCGCTCACGGCTGCGCTCCGCCCTCCTCAAATCACCTCCTCCGCCGGTCTGTCGCCGCCCCCGACCATCCTTCTAACACCCCCTCCCCCCCCGACCAACCGGATCTCGTCGCCGGCGAGCACCCCCACCCCCACCGATAAGGTCTAGCATCGACGGCCGCCTTCTCCGTCGTGGCTCCGCAGCGGCGTCGCCGGTGCCGTCTCGGTTTGTCGAGAAGGATGGGGCACGTGGAGAAAGATGGGGCGTGTGGAGCAGGAAAATAAAGGAAGGAGGATGGAGGCAACGTGGGAGGGACCACCCACGCTCGAAAAGAAGCCTTTCCGGTGATTGTGAGGTTGGCTTATGAGGCCGTCGAGGCCCAAATCTGAACGACGCTGAGCCTACCAACCCGGATAGCCTATTGCTTTCGCCAAGTGCAAGAATAATCCCAGGCCCACGTCGGCGCTCATGTCCACAGAAACGAAACTAACACGGCCTCCTCAGCGATAACGCTGCCTCCACCCCGCGTGGACGAGTCCCCACCACTTGACCCTGTAGACCGTCTCTTGTCCCCACTGTCGCCCGCAGAAAGAGTCTCCACGGTTCACCGACGATTCGATAGACCGGGCGCAGTTAGATCTCCCGCGTTTTTTCTTTTCTTTTCGCACATACAAGTCGCTGTTGTACCACTAGTACTGTGCAGAATCTTCAGTAAGAAATGAGGAATAATTCGAGGGATAAATCAGCGGGCACCATTGGATTCATCGAGGGCTCCCGCTAGGAATTTTGTTCCAGGCTGGAGCAATCCGTGCGGGGTAGATCCTGAATCCGCAACCTGCGGCTGAAGTCTCGTGCTGCCTCCTGCTCCGGGTAAGGTGGTTCTGTTTTTCCCCTTGTTTTCTTGGCTATGGTTGCATATCCACTGAAAGGAGAGAACCTTAGGATTTGTTTCTTTCGTTTCTGCAAGAAAGATAGCTGTCGTTCTCCGCCTCGTCATGTTTAGTGGATTTGTTGTCCTAGGATTCTCGTTTAGTTTAGCAGTCGTGAAATGTATGTGGTGTGATCCGCTGGTGTGGTCTAGTGTGATGTGGAAGACCTAGCCGGGTTTGGGGAAGAAGATGGAAGAATTGGGGTGTCGCTGTCAGTTCGTCTGCTCAGCTTGCCGCCTGCAAGAACGGAATAGGTCTTGCCTCCGGGAGACTTTTGCCCCTCTTGTTGCGGCGCCCATGGAAGTTAAATTGAGTTTTGGAGAGGGTGGCTTCTTTCTTTAGCATTATCTGTCGATGGTTTTTAAATAAACAGGACTAACCGCCCTCTTCCATTTTCGTAGAAAACGAAAGTTGAGATGTTCATCCTTTTTATGACGTTCGTGAGATCACTAGAATTTATCATATTCTTTTTTGTATGTGCAGGAGTGAAGCATACTTGTCTGTCCCTCTCCATCTTCGTGATGTATTGACCAAGAGTTCGAAATTTTGTTGTAATGGCTGAGTGCTCCTTGGCAACACTGAGAGGCCAGTATAGAGGCGGATGGACCCAATCCAATGGCAAACTCTCCCCACACAACATATCAATCAGGATGTCAAAGAGGTGGCATTTTTCTTCATTTTTTGTGATATACTAGTAGGGATCGTGTGGAGATGTTGGGTTATATTTTCATCTCTGTATTTTCTGTATTTGTAGGAGCTACATTCACCTTCCTTGCCCGTCCAAATTCAATTCAGCTAAAGAACGGAAAAGAGCGTATTTACCTATTTTAATTTTCATGGAAGGGGTTACAGGATGGAGACTGGAGTTAGATGCTATTTATTTCAGTCACTGATGGGTTCAGAGAGTTTGATCTCACCAAATCTAATGTTGCTTTCCGATGAAGTGCTTCTTACTATCAGCATAATTTTCGCTTATTTGGCCGGAGTCACACCTGCTCGACTGACAGTTCCCGCACCAGAAGTCCCAGTGCTAATCAACGTCTCACAGAACCAATCTCCCCTGATTCTGGTAGGTAAGACTAGCTGCTTTAGTATTACTTCTAGATGCCAGAAAAACATTTGCTTGACAGGAAATGACGACTACTAACCCAGCTTTCTCTTGCAATTGCTAGGAATGTGGACCATTTTCTTGACAAGGCTACAGGGTTTGACCCTAACGATACATGGAATGAAGTGAGAGCTAAACTTTCTGAAGCCTTAGAAGCAAATGGGCAAGATGCCAGTTTTGGTAGCAGAGAGGATGGACTCAGGAATGATAGGAAAAACTATCCTTTGAGTATGCTTGCAATTCATGGTGGTCCCAGGTTGCGGCTTCTTCTGATCACATTTCAACTTCTCGAAATGGAGGTAAGAAGTGCACCATAATTTTTTTCCGTAAATGTTCTGGTATTATTACTGAATGCTGATTTTTTTTTTTGAGAAAGCAACACTGAAGATTGTCGATGCATACTTCTCCTTGTTCTAGTTAGAGCTATCTTCTACTAAAATAGTAAAAGGGTAATACTCGTCCTGTAGGTTATTATTGGCTAAGTAGCATAAAACTCCATGATGCATTATTGTTTTCTTCTTAATACATTGACTATTGGACTGAAATCACTATGTCTGTGCACGCTATTCCCCTCAGAATTTCTGGAGAAGTGCAGTTGATACTCAGATTTCCTTTTTTTCAACTAGCATTTGACCAATTATTTTGGAATATTACATTATGTTTGATATTCATATACTAAGATGCTAATAAGCTGGTCTGACCTCATGCAGGCAAGAAATGTCTCTGGAAGTTTTGAACTTTTAGATGGGATCAGGTGGTCGCAAATGTCAATTTTGTTGATAGATAGCTTGATTGAACCGGCATTTACGAAATGGATTGAAGATGAACAAGTCTTGGAAAATGGCAAGATCGATAAAGTATATCATCAGTTTGGACTGCCCTCCATTTCTCCATATTGGATATTACCCCCAACTGTCTGATTTTTTATTCCTTTTCTGTTCCAGAAGCTTATGTTGGTGATTAGTAGAAAAATAAAGGAGGATGATGGGATCTTAAAGAGATTCACCAGATTAGGGAAAGCTGAGCTCTATTTGGATCTGCTCTTTTTCATAAGATTCGGTTCTGCAAGGTACTATCTTGCTTGATGCTTAGTCTTCCGTCCAATTTCTTCTGATCTCAATTTATTATCATATTTAAGAATGTAATAGTCCTCCATAAGGTGCATAATTACATTATAATTCTCTGTTAAATGGTGGCAGGTCTGACAGCTATTTTGATGCTAAATTTCTGGCTGAAAATGGAGCCAGAATTTTGGAGGACCTGGTTATTTTCTTAGCTGATGTGATTGCTAGTATTTATCTAGAGATTATGTCAGTTGATGGCGACATGCCTACTGAGGTTGTTGGCTCCAGCTTAGCTCTGTGTTCTCTGTCAACAAGAGAACTTCAAAAGCAGCGTAATGAGGTAATAATTGCGAACTGTACAAGCTGCTACTTCACTTCGTACTTCTTTGTTGCTTATATTCCCGTCATATTTTTTTACTAGATAAGCATTTGTAACCACCAAGAAATATATTTGAGTGAACATTGAAGGACACACATGAATTATCTAATTCTTGGATAACCCATTGCACTGTTTCTCCTGTTAAGTTTGTTTCGTCTAAAACTTCACCTGTTATGATGTGTCCTATTCAGTACTCTGGAGCTTTCAAGGGTGCATTTGGGTTCAAATATTCATGCACTTCAAGGTCTTGATGATTGCATGCTAATCTATTTTATCTCTTTGAAGGTGGCAATTAATGGGTGGCTGCACCAGTATTTCGAGTCGGTTGTTTCAATGTACGAGGACAGATTTGAGTTATATGTTCTACGCAGAAGAGCATGTGATAACCCAGTGGATAGTCAGTCTGAGAAAACTAATTGGTTCAGGCTTGCATTTCAAAAGCCTTCCATGTCTACTTCCCTGGATTATGTTTGCATAAGCCCATTTTCTCTTCCTGTGAGAAGGACGAAGGAGCTAAGAGCTTTGACTGGATGGTATCCCCTGCCCCTTGCCCGCTCTCTCTTTTGACACCCAATGTGGATTAAGAGATGTCGAATTTTATATCTTACCATTGGTTCCCTGTCATTCTGTTGCAGGAGGTATTACTACAGCCTGGTCTTGGAGTTATCGGATATCGCAATGCCTTTCGCAAGGGCAGTCGTCGCTAGAGTCAGCGCTGCTGTGTCCTACTTCTGGGTGTCCATGATTGGGAGATCTCTGGGACTGATTTTCTCTGGGATAAGACAATCGCTTGGCTGGAGATGAGATAGTGCTTCTTCAGTTTTCATTCTGACTCCTCCAATCTCTATATTCAGTTTTGTCAACTGTTAGGCTGTGCATTCAATCTCTCAAAGATGACTGTCTTGTGCTCTTTGTTGTAGAGTTTCATTTTTTGGGTTTTGTATAAGGAGATTAATCAATTTGTTGCCACCCTAACTTTGTCAGCTCAAAGACCAGTGTCGCTTATTTTCAGAAAGAACAATCTTGTCGATGAACTCCGCACAAAACCTTGGGAGATTAATCAATTTGTTGCTACCCTAACTTTGTCAATCTTGTCGGTTATTTCAATCTGTGGAATGTTCTCAAGATCAAGATGCAATAATCGTTACAAACTTAGGGGAAATGTCATGCCCTAAATAATGGAGTAGCCATGGATCTGAATGTAATGCACATTCAATTTACTCAATTTTTTCCTTTTTCAAAAGAAAAAAGCTCCTCAGTTTCCTTTAGAACAACAATCATGTTACTCGTGGTGCGCAGACTTTGTACAAGCAACGAAAGTAACGCGAAGTGGACAAACAAGATAACAAAAAGGTTTGCCAGAAAAAACATAGACATTCGATTGGGTCACCTCGTAAGTAGAGCTGGACATAAAACTCGAGACTCGGCGATCTTAATGAGCGCTCGGTTACTCGACTCGTTTGAGTTCAGCTCTGAGAAACAATTTTCGCTCGTTAACACGATCAAGTTAAATGCTTGCGAGTTTCGCGAGCTACTCGTTAAACTCGGTAGCATCATGGCAGTAGGCTACATGCCTTCATGGCTGGCCTTATAGTGTAGTCCATTTAGCGTGAATATGGCAAATAGCCCATCAGATGACCGAGGAGCGATCGAAAAATCTTCTCTAAAGTGGCGGAATCCCCTGATGGCTAGCCCACTCGTTTCTTAACGAGCTGTCCACGAGCGCTCGTGAACATATAACGAATAGAGTCAATCTTTATATTTATATTTAGCTCGTTATTCTTAACGAGTTCTGAGTCTTAACGATCACCAATCTTAATGAGCCGAGTCTTAACTATCTGAGCAGCTCGTTAGTTCAGCCCTACTCGTCAGTTCTTTGGGCCGATGTGTTTCCTCTCTGTTGATCTAATCGACGGCTGGGATTCTTTCCAGCGCACCAGATAGACGGTCGAAAACGCATCACAGGTCCCATACCCAGTGCAGTAGAAGCCAGCAGAAGCCAGCCCATCGAACTGTTTCTCACCTGAAGCCCGACCCGACAGTTGACGGACAGCTCCAACAAGCCCGCCCGCCCGTCCGAGACGCCGGCGATCTCCCCCTCCGGCGACGGCGACCTTCCTCGGCCACCTCCCCCGCGTCGCCCCCGCATCCACCTTGTTCCCTGCTCCGACGCCACCATGGTAACCAACGCGATCACGTCCGATCTTGACCGCCTCGCTAGTACTTTCCTCATTCGTTCCCCTGCGAATTGGCACCTGAGATCGCACTAGATCCCACTCTGATTCCCGCTGTTTTGGTCCAGAATTACATCATCGGCGCCTTCAAGCCTCCCTGCGACATCTTCGTCACCTTCTCCGATGAGAGGAACCGGAAGCAGGTGCGGCGGTCCCTTCAGCTGCACGCTCTTCGTGTTGCGTCCCGTTACAGGGGAGGTCGTTGGGTTCTAGGACTCATTGCTGGCGTTGTGATTCTTCCTTGCAGGTACCGGTCAAGAAGGATAATGGGAAGACCACGATGGTGCCGGCGTTCCAGAGCCTGGAGACGATAGCCGGAGAGGTAGTGCCAGTGGTGTTCCTTGCCTCCGTGTGTTTCTTCTAGTGTGTGTGTGTGTGTGATCGATTGTTGGCATGGATTCGTGATTAAATGTTTTGCAGGTGTCGATAGCACCTGTTCCGGGTAAAAGGATTGAGCACATGGGTGTTAAGATTGAGCTGCTTGGTCAGATAGGTACATGCTATGCTACTTCCTCCAGTGCTTCCTTGCTGTGATTAGTTGTGGCTTATGAACATAAGCGCCAGAGTGCTGATTGCAATTTATCTATAGGATGCTGTAGTACCTTATTACTCTCGTTGCAAATTAGCATACTTCGCACTATTTGTTTATTAGTGCTGCGAATGTTATTGGAAAAAAATTCATTGGCATGTCAAAAGTATAGGATTTAATTGCTGGAGAGAAACTGCAAAAAAATATTACCCCAGAACACTGATCTACTACTAGTCTCCTTTGAATACTTCAATTCTTGCTAAGTATTGAGTATTGACATTGTTTTATGTGATCATTTTTATTGCAGAGTTGTATTTCGACAGAGGCAACTTCTACGACTTCACTTCATTGGGTAGGTTCTCGCTTGAACGTATTGCACGATCCATAGGCCAATAACCTTTTTGCTGAGATACCCACGTGCTTTACAAATTTTCTGGTGTCTGTTACTTTTTTCTTTTTTGCTAGCACACTTCTGATGTTGCTAAACCATTAGTCACAAATTTTCTGGTGTCTGTTACTACTCCTAAAAACAATGTTGCGGAAGTTACTCTGATAGTGCGCCTTCTGAAGAAAATTTGTAATTGTTGTGTTACTTTTTATATGCAATCTGCTCATCATACCATAAATGAGTGACCAATGTGTATTCAATTGATCCTCAGATAACTTATAGCTTACCACCATTTATTTAAGTAGCTTATTGTTTACATGTAAGACTATTTCATCATCTGAAGTGTCTTTTTATTTATATGCAGTGCGTGAATTAGATGTTCCTGGTGAAATATATGAACGAAAGACATATCCATTTGAGTTTTCTACTGTTGAAATGCCATATGAGTCATATAATGGAACAAATGTCAGACTGAGGTAAGAAAGAACTATCAAAAGACTTGCATTATACGTTGCGCAGTTCATAACAAGAACAGCTTGCATGCTGCGCAGCATCAAAAACTAGATTAACACTATCTATGAAGACTGAACTGCATGCTTGTTATTCTCTTATGCTCGCAGGTACATCCTGAAAGTGACGATTGGTAGAAACTATGTTGGCAATATTGTTGAAAGTCGGGATTTTTGTGTAAGTCTAAACTTCATCCAATTGATCTTCCATTTGTGTCTGTCCGCTTAAATTGTAGATCAACTTGGACCATCATATTCTAATTATCTAACTATGGTTATCATAGAAAAATTGAAAAGAACTTCACATGATCTATACATAATTAGATTTATTCTACGCTTTTCCTGTGTGTTCTTCAATGTTTCCAAGCAAATGCATTTCAGTTTGTAGTACTTCGTGTTTTCTGTGGATTATTTTAGTTATGTTTCTTTTGTTTTCAGGTAAGAAACTATTCTCCTCTTCCTTCAATCAACAACAGTATCAAGGTTAGTCCTAGTAACTGGATGTCTTAACTTGTTCTAAAAGATTATGATTGTAAGGTTTGTTGGACTAAGTGATACTTTTGAAGTAGTATCAGTTACGTTTTGGTCATGGTCTACTTACCAATTCACAGTATGATGGTGTTGCCTGTTCAAATTATTTTGATTTGCCATTTAGAACTTCAATAAAACTAGTAATATTAAGCGCTGAAAGAGAGGAAAGGGGTCACATCTTTCTAGCTTACATGGTGAAATACTGAAAATGATGATAGCACCAGTTCAACATCATTCTTGGAGTCACAGTGATCACTGGAGTTTAAGATGGAATTGATCTTCTTGAAAACTAAGTGCTGGCAAGTAGCACTGAATACCATACAAGGGAGAATTGGTTACAGTAGTGTGCAAACAGGAGGAACTATCCATTCTGATCAGGGTGGACCCCCACTCTGCCGAGCCCAGAGACCCTCAGTCCCACATTTCTGGCCTGTATCCAAATAAATAGAAGTCTCAAGACCCATTGGCACGCCCCAGTCGTAGCAAGCTAGCACAAGGCACAAAGAGGTTACATGTTGTTCGATTCCTGTCTTCTCACGGACACTGAAGATCCCTAAGACAGTGCATACCTAGCTATGCCCCATCTTCTTGCTGGCTTCATTCCAAAATATCCTAATTATTGTTATTTTCCATACTAAAGCAACAATGCCAGTTGTGTATATTTTATCACTTGTCTTGTAATCCAAATTACTGTCTTGGAGATTTTTCAGTGCAAACCCTAGCTGCTAGTACTAGTCTGGATTCCCACACAGTTCAATTACATCCTTATAAATTGTTCGTTCATCCAGGTAGGTATGCATATATTGTCTAGGATACATCAATAACCTGGAGTATATCTTGTGATTTTTGGTTCAAGGTGGTAAACTTGATCAACCCCTTTGTCAGGTCAATCAGTCTTTGTAGAGAAAATACAGTACTAGCTATCAAGGTTTTGGGCACCGAACAAAAATAATTACCGAGGGGGCTCAGGATTTCCAGTTACCGCGGTAACCGGAAAATACCGACCGAAATTTGAAGCAAAATTTGAATTCGAAATTTCTTATAACCTGCTAATAAGGTTTAAATGTCTCAATTGACACAACAATGGCTGTAGCGTAGTGGTAACTCCATAGCGCGTGCAATGTACTCTTACAATCATCATGGTCGCAGGTTCAATCCTTGCTGGTCTCTATTTTTTGGATTATTAAGTTTTTCCGATCGGCTTAATGATCCACTGATAATTTAAAAGTTTAAAAAGTACTTTGTCCTGGGACTCAAACCAGCGACTTTCATCAAAGAACGTGAGGGAACAACCACTGTGGCAAAGATTCTATTTGTTGTAAACAAGAGACACGATCTATTTATCTAGTCTTCGGTGTTCAAATTCAAAATTTGCAAAAAATCCCTTTTTTTGGCCGGTAACAGTGTTTACCGGGGGTGCTGGGGATTTGTGGTTACCGGGCGGTAACCGGATATACCGCCCGGTTACCCAAACCGTGCTAGCTATACTTCTTTTTCTACTAAAAACCGTAACACTAGCTATTTTAAGAAGCCACTTCATGGACTAAATGTGCATACTCATGGAGTTTCATTATTAGTGCTCCATAAATAGTGTGTTATCTAAGATTAATTTTCTAGTGGTATTAGACTACTTACTCTTGGAGCTATATATACAATTCACAGTTTTATTGAATTCAAGTACGATTATTACAAATTTACATCTTACAAACTGTGCATATGTAATAACATCGAGGTCTGTCAATTTTTCGTTGTACTTGTCTCTCAAGTGCCAGTTCTAGCATATGTTTGTTTGTGAATGTACAGGCACGATAGACGGTGCTATTGAGGGCTTGTGCAGCCCACACCCTATGTCGGTGCTTGTCCTGGGTCCGCTCTTGATTCTGATGTTCATGTTCCTCATTTTGATAATTTTTTTTATCTACTAGAAGCTTTACTTGTGTTTTCAATGCAACATCTTATAGTAGCAATGGTAGCCACTTCTCAACATCCTTGTTGGCTTCTTGCATAACTTCTGTTGCTCATTATGCATTTATGCTGGAGTTACATGTACCAGACTTTTGTCTGTGATCGTTGAAATTGATCATTGCTTTTCAGATGGAAGTTGGAATTGAAGATTGCTTGCATATTGAGTTCGAGTATAGCAAAAGCAAGTAAGTTCAGTACCATATGTTCTGACTGTCACCCCATTTTGCATGCTCAGAGTACTGAGCATCTTGCTTGTGAATATATCCAGGTATCATCTCAAGGATGTGATTGTTGGAAAGATTTACTTTCTTCTAGTCAGGATAAAGATAAAAAACATGGAGCTTGAGATTCGTCGTCGGGAATCAACAGGATCAGGTCCCAACACATATGTTGAGACTGAGACACTTGCGAAATTTGAGCTGATGGATGGTGCCCCAGTTAGAGGTATATTCCGCATTTTTTCTACTCTTTTCAGTTTTGCTAAGTGCCCAGTCAAAAGTCAAAACTACCTGCTGACACTTGGGTAGTCCAATAAAGAGGTTCCTACTAGTGTACATTGAGGTGCCTATCATGAACTTATATTTATTACTAGTGTACATTGAGGTTCCTACTAGTGTATATTGGTTGTAATAACATTTTATATTATGGGATGGAGGGTGTATTTAATAAGAGGTTCCCTTACTGGGTGCTGAGGTTACTGAAACTTATATTACAGGTGAATCTATTCCGGTAAGGCTATTCTTGACGCCATACGAGCTTACCCCGACTTACCGCAACATAAACAACAAATTCAGTGTCAAGTATTACCTCAACCTGGTCCTGGTCGATGAGGAAGACCGGAGATATTTCAAGCAGCAAGAGATCAACATGTTCCGCCTTGACGAAACTCCACAGCCTTCATAGTCTCCCACTGCTGAGATCAAGGACTGGCCTGAGTTGTTTCGCGCAAGAGTTGGTGGCATGATGTGCCTTCCTGTATATAACTCTCCAGGAGAGCATGCAATGCAGTTCCTGTGTGCCGTGCGCTGTCGCCTTTGTTTACACCTTCTTACTCCAATCTGGTTAGGATACAACCATCAAAATGCTGGTATTGCTGACTTTCCGCCATGTTCTTTTCCCGCTCTTCTGGAACGTTTTTTTTTTTTTTGCAGACGCTTGTGAGATATTTTGGTGCGAAGCACAAATGTGTTGCTGTGTGTGCTTCATGGTGTTTAAGTTCCTCTGAACCCAGTTATGATGCACAACGATTATATTACAGTCACTCTGTTTAGGATATCGATTAATAAGTACTATTATAATGTGATTGTAAGTCAGAGATTTTAACATTTTGCATCACAACTCTCTACAGTACTTATTGTTCTTTTTTCCAGTGTTCAGCAATAGTCTTTGTATCGCAGACTCGGGCGATATATATAGACTGTGTTCCCTGAAATTTTGGGCAAGAAAAATAATACATGCTATAAACTAGACTTAAATTTGAGCTAGGTTGAGACATCCTTTTGTGAACGGAGGGAGACTGAGATGTCCGATGGATGGGTGCCCGATTGGGTTGATGTAGCTGTTGGGTTCAGGCATGTGTCTGATCCAAGACCTTGGCTTGATGGTGGCTTTGGGCATTGGTCTGGACGTCTGGAAGAGCTCGACCCGATTAAACATGACTGGATTGCCATCTTTAGATGCGATAATTCGAGTTAAACAAAATGAGCCATTGGGCAAAAGTGGATGTAGGTATAATTATGGTTAACACAATTTTGTTTTTTGTTTCTAGAAAGGAGGATAATTCTGATTGCCACACACAACCATATATAATTAAAAGCCTGGCAAAACCAGGCGTCAAAACTGAACAATGTCGACAAAAAAACCCAAGGCCACATGTCTCGTGACAATGCCTTCACAAAACTACCAATAACCCTATGGTAAAAGGTGCGAAACAAATGGAAAGTACCCAACTCCAAGAATAGTCATTCAAGAAAGGATCGCCACATGTGTGCCGATAATGACGAGTCACCATAAGCCAATCTCGAGATTTTCATCCCCAAAGATGAGATTTGAGCCATCAGTTTTAATAATGGCATGACGCTGACGCGCGTCGACATTACCCGATAAGGATCACATGTTTCCACCGGAGTGCACATACTCATCATGTTTCAATAAGGGCACACACGCGTACCATGAACACTTGACCGGCTAATGACATCTCGCTAGCCGACTACCGATGGAGAAGATACTAGCATTGGCGAAGCTAGCTCATCAGTATAGCCCGCGCAAGGTCTAAGTAAACGTGCATTGCCTAGTGCTTTCCCCTAGGCCTTGTTCGGCAGGCTTGTTTCGGCCTGTTTTAGAGTGTAAATTCCCGGCCCAATTAAAAACACTAGAAAACACCCGAAGACCGTTCGGCGGGCCGGGTTTGGTCGGGCTGGGCCGGGAGAAACCCGTGGAAACCCGTCGGGTTCGAGTGTAACCGAGACACGAGGGTCGACTCGCGTTTCGGCGTGTCTCTGGCGGCCGTCGCTCGTCCCTCCGCTCCCGATCCCGGCGCCGTCGCTCGTCCCTCCACCGTCGCCGTCGTCGAAGCGTCCCTCCCACGGCTCCTGGCGCCTCCCTCTCTCCCACGGCTCCTGGCGCCTCCCTCCCTCGCGACGCGGACGATTTCCTCGCCGCCGCCGCAGCTCTCCTTCTCCGCCGCCGCCGCCGACTTCTATCAGGTTTGTTTTACGCCTCAAACCGTCCTCTCTCGATCTGGCCTAGGTCCATGGGCGTTTCTAGGGCTTCCATGCCTCGAGTCAGATCCCGTCCGTGGGTTCTTGATTCCGTCCTTGGGTTCTTGATTGACAGTTCAACAAGACAGAGCAAGAAACTGCGCCATTTTGATGCAGCTAGGTATTGCGTCGTGAGACTTCTCGCTAGGACCATGCCCAGCAGCAAACCCACAACATTCTGATCCAGCTAGATGATGTCCGATAAGATTCTAGTATTAATTAGGACCACTTTCATTAATCCTGCATTATTCTGAGCTAGCAGATTTAAGAGCAGCATACAGCTAGATGCAGTGTTATTTGAAATCAACATATGCAGTTGTGCTCAATGTGTTTGTGCTTTTTCTGAATAGAACGTCTCTTTGATCAGTGCCTATGTATGTGCTGGTCAAGATATAATTTGTTGACAAAGGAGCACAAGCAACTCGTAGTAGAAGCTGTAAGGCAGGGTACTGTCTTGTTAAACAATGATATCAACTTCTTGCCTCTGAAGAGAATGATAACATATGCAGTTGTGCTCAATGTGTTTGTGCTGGATTAGCTTGTTAGCTGCTACTGTAGTTTGGTTCTTGCTGAAATACCTCCGAACAGTAACTCTTTTGGGCTATTTTTCGGCTTGAACTATGCTGGTACTGTTGTCTACTTGTTTGGATGTAGCAGCTACTCACTGTCCAGAAAATTATTATCAGTTTTAGCTGGACCATTGTCCTGGTTTGTATGTTCCTTCACTAGTGTTCTGGTTCTATCTATTTCCCACTGTCTCTAGATCTCTTCTTGATGATGTACTAGCATAGTTTGTCCTGAAAAAAATTCAGTTGCATGTTTGTGGGTCGTCATCATGAAGAGCTTCTGTATTAAGAACAGCTCCTTGATCAGTTGTAACTATTATGCTTTTTTATTAAGAACAACTTCCTGCTATTGCGTTGCAATTGTGTTGTATTCTGATTATTTCCTTTTTGTATTCTTGTAGCTACCTGAACCTCCGGTTATAGCTGGGGTGGACGAGCCGCCGCCGTCTTGGAGCCCCGTGAGCACACCTGAT
Source organism: Poa pratensis (assembly GCA_947311845.1). Taxonomy (NCBI): domain Eukaryota; kingdom Viridiplantae; phylum Streptophyta; class Magnoliopsida; order Poales; family Poaceae; genus Poa; species Poa pratensis. The sequence continues at coordinate 59,894,537 of CAMZMU010000117.1, forward strand.
TTCGGTATGTCCATGTCCTCAGCTAATGCATGTTTGTGCCCTTTTACATTTTGCCAATGCTTATGCGTTTTGTACTTTAGTTCTGCAATGAATGAACGGAGCCTAGAGCGTGCTAGGAAGAGGAAAGCTGATGATGAAGAAGAGCTGCTGTTTTTCATTCTTCCTGCACTATACTTCCATCTGACACACACAGAAAAGATTGAAAGGCATAGCTCTGTCTTGTACGGCAAGAACAAAGTTAGGGAACTGCTAGATGGCCATCTCATGAATTGCTTGGTAGCTTTTAGGATGGAACCATATATATTCAGATGGTTGGCATCTTACCTGAGAGCTGAGGAGCTGATAGAAGATAGTACTCTCAAGGTGGAAGAGAAGCTGGCATTTTTTCTCTACATGCTTTCACATAATGCATCATTTCAAGATCTGCAAGTGATGTTTCAACATAGTAATTCCACCTTCCACGAGTATATCAAAGAGTTCTTCAACATTATCCCCATCCTAGCAACTCGGTTTCTGAGGCCTCGATATGTAGATGAACCACATCCCAAAATCGCCACGGATGATCGCTTCTTTCCATACTTCCAGAACTGCATAGGTGCCATAGATGGTTCTCATGTGCCTGTCAACCTTGTTGCGGATAATGATGGAACAACGATCGAGTGGCTTCGTGTCCAGATAGCCAAGCTACCTTAAGGTAAACTAAAGTCATTTGATCTTATTGCTTTAATAACATGATGCTCTGTTTGTTGTGCAAGAGGAAGAATAGCTCCTGATGCGGTTCCAATTATTTTCCTGCTGCTCTGTTCGTTTTGCACATGATAGTGGTTCTTATATTTAAACTGCAATAAGATGTCATGATTAGTTGTTGCGGCTGTTGGGTATTACCATGTTATATTGCTTGATGATTGTTGGTATGGAGTGGGCTTAGCTGCCCATGTGTTTTGAACCTCTCGGCTTGAGTAATAACTAGCTGAAAATCATAGACTATCATGTACTAGTAATAACTAGTTGTCTTTTTCCTTTTTAGTAATAACCAGCTGAAAATCATAGACTATCATGTACTTTCTTATTTCTGTACAAGCCTATGTGATCACAAATGGAATGCTTTAACAACATATGTCTACATTTGTTTGCAGAAACAACTTGTCATGAAGCTTCTTGCTGCGATGATCTTCTTGCGGTGATGATCTTCTTGCTACAATCATATGTCTATATTGTTGCTGCAATGATCTTCGTGCTGCAAGCTTCTTTCTTCGTGTTTATGTGACCATCTTGTCAAATAATCTGGGATAAACCTGGGAAGCAAAATAATGTTCGTGAGAAGCATTCGATGATTTTTTATCAAATTGTGTTGTAATAACCTGGGATAAACTTGGGAAGCATGAGTTATTGTTACTTAATGTTATGAATTGCTTAAACTGTGTGTCCCATGTGCTGTGAGAAAATATCAGGTTTTTGTTGATAAAATGTGTGCTTACATGCTGTTAAAAAATATCAGATTTTTATTGATGACCAAAACATGTCAATTTTGTAATTGTGTTATTATATCTTGATATGTTGCGGCTGTAAAAATTACATTTTATTACGACAAATATTCAGTATGGTAGACTGGAACAAGCTGCTGTGAAATATTCATCTAGAAAACAATAGTTTTGCATTCCTGTGAAATTTTAGTTGCAACTTGATCCCTGTGTGCAGAACAGACAAACTAGAGCAGGGGATTGGGGTGGAAGTGTATTGCCGTGTAATCTAGTGGTTTGGGTGTCACGGGTGTTTTCACCAAAACCTGTGTGGTTTATACACTACAATCCCCTCTAAAACACAATCCCCTCTAAAACGCCTGTGTCGAACAAGGCCTTAAGGAGAATTCAGTAGCTTAGCCCGGGCAGGTGCCCGGGCATGCCGGGCCTTGGCTCCGCCCCTGGATACTAGAAGTCAAGACGTCCCATATTGTCTCGCTTCTAGCGAGTGTTGCACCACCTTCGATCTAGCAATAACAATATTGACTTGGCGCCTCAACAGGAGATTAGAAGACACCGTGTGTCTGCCAAAAACATGCATGACTTGGCGTCTCTGCATGAGTCGTCATGCGTAGCATCTACCCGCGAACATGCATGACTTACACGTCCAATATGCCTTATCGAACCCAATCTAGAGGTTGAGGGGGGCCACCGATAGTCATCTCCATTTCTAGAAAGGAGGATAATTCTGATTGCCACACACAACCATATATAATTAAAAGCCTGGCAAAACCTGTTATCTGGCTGTACGTCTCCGCGGTAGCAAACCCGTAAGTAGATGCTGGCGCCGCCGGCTGGTCTCCTCGATCCATTCAATTCTCCCATTAGAGAAGCAAGATGCTTATTTTTTTTCTTCCTATTTATATGCTTTTATAAAAACTGTGCCTAAGGCATACGTTCTGTCATTCAGATTAGAATCTGGCGTGATAATTGGATTCCGAGAGGGGAATTTAAAATTACAAAAAACCTTTCCAAATCTCGCATTAGAAAGGTGAAGGATATCATTGATCTGGATAGAATGGAATGGAAGGAAGACGTGGTTAGAAAGATTTTCATGCCTCATGATGCTGCAGAGGTACTGAAGATCAGACTTCCGAGAAGTGGATGTGAGAACTTTGTGGCGTGGCACTATGAAAAATCTGGCAATTTCACCGTTCGTAGCCCCTATAAAGTAGCACTGAATGAAAACATGGCTATTAGTTCAAGCAATAGCTCAAGCAAAAATGGTGAACAAACGCTATGGGACAACATTTGGAAAGCAAATGTATCTCCAAAGGTCAGGGTGTTCACCTGGAAGCTAGCTACTGATTCTTTGCCTGTACAAGAAAATAGGAGCAAAAGGATCCCAAACCAAGTTCCAACATGTCACTTATGTGGTAAGGGTTCTGTAACTGCACACCACATGGCCATTGAGTGCACACCAGCAAGAGCATTACGAAGAGAAATGAGGAAATATTGGTCCCTGCCACCTGACTATACCATGAGATTTACAGGTAAAGACTGGGTCCTGCTACTGCTACAAAACCTAACTGAAGAAATGAAGGCAAAAATCATGTTCTTATGGTGGAGAACCTAGCATCATCGAAACGACTGCATTTTTGGTAAAGGTGATGCAAGCTACTCGCATTCAGCCTTGTTTATCAAAAACTATCAGGACTCTATGCAGTCTATAAGGAATGGGACTGCTATTGTTGACAGAAAGGGGAAACCTGTTGTGGCCTTAGGTGGGGTAAAGGTGAAGGAAAAAACAAACAAAACCGTCTGTTGGGAAAAACCAAGACAGAACTCGATAAATGTTAATGTGGATGCTAGCTTCATCGACAACCTGAAGTCTGGTTAGTGGGGAGCTGTTGTTAGGAACTGTAATGGTGAGGTTATCTCCTCGGCGTGGGGTAAAATTCCCTCAGGTCAATTGGCCCAGATTTGTGAAGCAATAGCATGCTATGAAGGGCTCAAACTGGCCATCATTACGAACACTGCAATCAGATAATTGTTGAAACTGACTGTATATCTCTCATACAAGCCTTTGATCCTGGAGGCACTGATCGATCGGACAACAGAATCATTGCTCAGGATTTCCAGAGCTTGATCCCCGAGGGGAAAGATGTCAAGTTGGAGTACCGAAACAGAGAAGCAAATCTCCTAGCTCATGAGATTGCAAAATTTGCCAATAGAGTGTTGTGTAATGGGTGTTGTTCGGCCAAGTTCCAAACTGCTTCTACGAACTGGCTGAACGTGAGTGTATGAATGTTTCTTCCAGTTAATTAATACAGAAAATTAAAAAAAAAACTTTTAGTTTCCTTACTGGATGACAAGAAAGTAGCCAGATAATATGTTCAGTTGGCTTATTTATTCATTTCTAACATTCTGCTTTCTTCCATAGTATTGTCCAAGTAGTACTGCTTAAAAAACTGCACATCTAAGCAGGATCCTAAACTGGTTTTGAATTACGATTCATTTCACATTTCTCTATTAATTTCAGCTGATGGCAATGCAAACAGTTCACAAAACTGAGGCAGTGGACCATGAAGCAGATAATGTTGAAGGCACAAATGGATCAACAATAGATAAATCTCCTGTAGACGAGGAGGATCCATGGGAGCTTCCTGTTTTTGTTTATCCTGCTGTACCTCCGGCTATGGATGCAGGCTCCTGCAAGAAAATGGTAAACAAGGTAAAATAATCTGATATCCCCACTCTCTTTTCTTATAGTTCTACTTGTTGCGGTTCTTGACTGACACTTCTGCCCTTTAAGTTACTAATGGAATTAGTTACTGCAAGGAGAGCCACCACTATAATTTACAGAGATCGTACACCTGAGGTTCTCAACTCTTTCCGTTTAATATAATCAATTTTGTTTTAATAGAGTATTTTTAATATATTTTAATACATGATTGAATCAACGCAGTATGTGTTTGCCAAATTTGGCGAGATAAGCTGCCGATTAGTGACCATCCTCACAAAGGACAGCGTTCTGTGTTTCCTCCGCCTCTTCGGTCGCAAACCGGAAGGCATGGTACATGGCTGCATCTTCACCCCACAAGTCCTGGACACCATTGTTGCATTCAATGCTCTGCATTGTGCTAAGCTTGTATTGGAGGGTAAGGCACCCAGGCTCAAGGGGTTTCGTGTGAACCCTAACTACATGAACTTTATGGGGTACTTCCCCATGCACCATGCTGCTGAAGTTCTCTCCATCGACATGATTCAGTTACTACTTCGCTACAACGCATCAGCCAATCTGCGCACCTCAGGCAAAGAAGTCATTGAGGGCCTCCTCCCTCTCCATGTTGCGGTCGAGAACACTTGCATGCATAAGTATTTGGAGGACAACCTATTAACTGACAAGAAGTTCAATCAGGACAATGTTGACCTCATCTACAAGCTCATCCATCTTCTTTGCCTTCCTCAGATGGTTTGTAAATTCCTTGCTAGTCCACTTTACACCTTAGTTTTATAACAAGAATAGACTATTTTATCTCCTAGTAGATTTCTCAATCTCCTGCCATAACAATTTCTCAGTAGTTATAATTTTTTATTGTTAATTTGGTATCTTGATTCTTCTCTGCTGCTTATTTGAAATCAACCAGTACCATGTTAAATATGTTCTATGTTGGTGGATTTTGCAGAAGATCTTCTTGGACACAATTAGAGTGCTCGCAAAGTACACAGATAATTTGGTTGACGAGCTTTGGCATTATATCGAGGATGGCAAAATTGTCCGTACAACTATTTTGCTCCTTGCAGCCCAATGCGAATTCCGTGACCTGAATGGTTTTGTTACCATCAAGAACCATATAGTGGATTCTACGACTTTACTTAATATAGAGATAAAGGGATTATCGGGTGGTAAAAGAAGCAAAGCATATAAGCAGCTGATGGAGAAGAAGATATTTTTAGAAAACGGCGCTATGGTTGTTGTTATAATTGACCGAATTGGTGAATTGCTTGACACGTATGTTCAGACTCATCCCCAGGTACTACATTTTTATTACACAATGGCTGTAATGAATACGTTTATTGGATGTCCTTTCATAATGTTACTACATTTTTTTGCTATTAATGTATAAATTAATATTATGAATATAATAAATAATATTATTCCTATGGCAACCTGCCCCTGTCCTGTTATCATAGCTATATGCTTTTTATCGAATCTTTATTGATGTTAAACACATCACATTGATCTCAGCACAGCAGCTTGAATTTCCTTTTATTGTGGAATCTTTGTACATCACTATAGCTTCAAACGGTATGCTTTAACTATTTGCTATACTGCTAATTCATAAACTGATTGTTATAGAAGAAGCTTTAAGCTGATTCCATTTTGTAACTGTTATTACAGATCTCCAAATGATTGCTAGTGTTTAATTTTTTTTTTGAGTAATTGTTATTACAGATCTCCAAATGATCTCCAGAATGGAAACTGTGGCTTAAACAACTATAAACTAGTCTCAATGGATAGGATGCAATCTAAATGAATAATTTGCTATATTATTGAATACTAGACCATTATGGTAGCTGAAGCTTCAACCAGGCAGTATAGTAGACTAATTTGAAGCTATTGTGTTCAACACATGTTGAACTGAGTTTGACACTTAGGTCGTTCTCATCTGTTACATATCAAGACTTTTAAGCTGCACCACTACTTTGAAGCTTTTGTGTAAACACTTTGCATTAGTGTAAATGTTGTGCAACCGAATCATATAAGCGAAGTGGTTTTATGGTGATGCCATCATAGAGGTTAACTCGACTATATTTGCAAAACTACAGAGATAATATATTTTCGTTAGTATCCAAATAGTATAACAGTAACATTATGACTACGTCACAATCAGAAACTAACATCAATATCATCGTCAAACAAGGATGCTAATTTTTTTTTACATAATGTCATATTTATTTTCCAAAGCAATTAATTGAACTTCCAATTTGTTTCCTTTTCTCATTTGATAAAATAACCTATGTCTGTATAATTGACAAGCATGCCTCGAGTATCAGAGGATGAACTTAAAACAGAAGGTTCTTTACCATGTGATAAATGGTTATGGCTCATATCAAGCTTACAATTTTAAGGTGCAGAAGTGTTGCTACTAGCTATCAGTTGCAGCATGTTTGCGGCCAGCTTCTATGACTCCAAAGTTAAGCAGGAAACTAACAAACTGGGCAGATGGTTCGCTTGTTTATTCACTAGTATAATTTTTGTCATCTTCTTAGTCGTACATCCAGAGAAACAATAGGATAAGTTGACATACTACCCTTAGGTGACAACGAATCAGCTCGGCTGCTTACCAGCATGTAGCTCCTCACGTGCAAGCCTGGAGGTCGTTGGACCGAACATCGGTTCATAGAGAAACCGGCTGGTTCAACCAAGTTTCCGCTTGTTTCCACCGACTCAGCTGCGTAGGCAGTGTTCTGGCTGGACCAGATCGGTGAAGGCGCCGGTTTCGGACCAGTTTATTAAGGCTATGCTTAAGATGCGTACTTCCATACCCGTTGTTTCCTGTGGTTATTGCTGGAATGCCTAAACTAAAACTTCAGTGTGGGGTTTCTGTTTCAGTCTGAGTTGTTGAGCCCTCCATCAGCATCATATATGTAGTCATAAAAAAACCGATGTGAATGGAACCCAAACACTTACTCTACTCTAGCAACTAAACTTCTCTATTTTATCCATTGAAATCTCGTGTAAGTGTTGGAAGATTGAAGACTACATCGTACCTCATATTTGTTTTTTTAATTAGATGTACCTCATATTTGTATTCATACCGAAATTGAGAATTGGAACCGAAATGCCTAGTCTAGGAATCAAAATTTTATATTTATGTATTAGAGACAGCAAAAGGTGAATCAAGAATATGCAGTGTTCCTGTTCCTAGATATATTTGTTGATAAGAAAGGGCCAAGTCTTGTTTCTTTGGATGGGATTGCAGTTCTCTTTATACCTTAAGCTGGCTTTCTGAAGCATTGTTTGGTTCAGCTCAAGTGCTCAGTAATGTGGCATTCTGCACATTTAAGCCATGAAGGTTCCTGCACTGATGTGTTTTGATTACAAATTTTCTAGAAATTCACAGCTATCATTTTAGTAATGTTAAGGGTACCCATGATGCATATACAACGTAGGCCTCCAGAAGCGCCAGTGCATAGCGGACAGTTAAAACGTGCTGAGAATGTTAAAAGTGGTCGTGGTAGACCAAGGGTACCCATGATAGTATACTATGTGTTAAGGGTTCTTATGGCATTATTGTGGTAGTCCATTGGTTAGTCAACTGCCTTTGGACTTTATCAAGTTGAACCAAAAGAAGGCAGAGCTGATATCCTTTGTTAATGGGGTTATAAATCAAAATGCAATCAGTTGTGACTCTGATATGTTGAAAACTGTCTTGTGCTTTTATGTCTTTTATAAATTTTTATTGTAATACTGCAGTTTAGAGTTGCTCCTTATTATTCAACAAATCAAAAAAATGTCATGCAGGCATCTCAACAGGAAGTAATTGGAAGTGTTTCATCAATTCTCAAGGATCATGGGTTTGCTCCTCCCGGTTGCATTGGAGAGCTTGTCTGGTTTGATTTTTTCCTTACATTTCGCTTCCACCATTGCCATTTCTTATGGATATATATGATTAACATGACGTTGCATTTTTTATGTGTTCCATATGCTTATGAAGCCACCCGTACGACTGCGAGGTTCGTGATGGTATGTTACCTGAAGAACATGGTGCATGTAAACATTCTTACTGGTCAGAATTTCAGCACTTCTTGCCATCTCTTGTTTTGGATTAATGACTATAATAACTGGAAACAGGGGACACAGATATGCCCAATGCAGCTAATGTGTCAACTCATCTTGATGCTGAAGCTAAAGATGTAAGGATATTAAAACTGGAGGCCTATCTTTTTTCTTTGTCTGATTGTATTTTTTTTTTGTGTGGGAATTTTTTGTCTGATTGTTAGCTTGTACGAAGTTGGTTTCCTCTGTTTTCGTTTGTATCTGATGGTTTGCATGCGAAGACTGAGGTATGTTTCATACTTCTTTGGATGATAAGTTGTTGAGACAATGCAGTCCAAGTACTACAACTTAGGTGCCTTCTTATGTGCTATGAAGGGTTCGAGTTACTGAAGATACATTCATTGTGTTTACCTGAGTGTATCATCCCAAAATTTAGAATGGCATGAAATAAGTTTGGTGATGAAAACATCTTGGTTTAGTTTTTCTTATGACAAATGATTCAAGAATTTCCAGTCACTTGACTGGACGGCTAAGGTGCCGCCTGACTACGAGGGAGCTCGCTGTCCTTGTGGACTAGTCCACCATCTAAACCAGTTATTAGCTTAGGCCTGGGAGAGGGTACGTTGTTTGTTGTCTGGCCATGTTAAAATATGAATGTTTGTGGTTTCTACCATTGGGGTTTTGATGGCTCTATATATAACCAGGATGCAAGGAACGAACTACGTAGAAGACAGGTTCTTGAACACGAAAGGAACATGTACTTCCCATATTGGAGATCAGCATTGAGATGCAAGTCTATGGTGAAGATCATCCCATCTTACGCATCGTTCAAGAGAATGCCAAGTTTCCTACAGCTTGATACTGCTGGTGGTTCTCAAAAAGTACTGAAGAAGGGTTACTCTACACTTGGTCTTGGTTTAATGGGTGGAAGAGTTCCACAACTATGTAGTAGTCATCATCAATATGAAAGGCTCTTTGGTACTGCTGCATCTGCGCTGCTGAAGATGTTAAAGCGTGCATGAGTAGAAAAGTATGTAACTGTGCCTTGATGTTGTTTGTGCATGAGCCAAAACGGTGTAACTGTGCTTTAATCGTGGAAGAAATGTTTCCAAGCTAAGAAAAATTCCTATCTCTACTCCCGAATTGCTTTTCTTAAAGGCAGCGGCCAAACATGGTGTGACGGCACTGTCTTCATATAGTGGTGCGAGTGGCGTCTAGAACAAATTTTATTATTTGCATATAGTTCTCGCAATGAGGTTTTCACTTCTTAACTTTTCAATGAGGCGAGATCAATGTGATGGCTTCCGTATCGGTCTTTCCAAGCTCAATCCGTAAACATTTTTCACAATTTTATCCATCGGCGTACCATTTTGTTATTTTGATATTCATAATAAGGGGCCTTCGGTTTTAGTTCTGCCCCGGGCCCCCGAAATCTTAGGAACGGCCCTAATGTTGTTTGTGCATGCAGGTGCCCTGAACATTGCGCCATCGAACCATTTCACCTGGAGAACATTGAGCAGCAGGAACTGTGTGTCTGTTGGTGCCAAGCGTAGTTGCTTCCCGTCGACCATTCGCACGAGTTCCACAATTAGGGTGCCTTCGACGCATGCTAATTAGATAATTAAGTTTTGACTACTCCCTCGGTTTTTTAAATATAAGATGTTTTAATATTTGTCCACATGCACATGAACACAAATGTAGGTAGAAGGGTCTGGAAGGGTCTCGCTGTGCCGATCTGTGTTGTCAGCTATGGTACTCTACCATCTTGCGGTCTTCAAGCTCCCAAAGTTCATCATCAAAAATATCGAGAAAATAAAAAGAGGATTCTTACGGATGAAGCCGGGTGCGGCGCTAGGCCGCACTCTCTCTCTTGTCAACTGGAGCACTGTTAGTCGGCCCAAAGATCTAGGCGGCTAAGGAATTTTCGACATCGAGAAGTTTGGGCGTGCAATGCTTCTCAGATGGCCGTGGTACGCCTGGCAGGAGCACGATCGACCTTGGCGAGGCATGACTTTGCCTTGTGACGCCAAGGACATGGAGTTGTTCAGGACCTCCACGGAGATCACAATCGGCGACGACGTCAAGTGTTCTTTTTGGCATGATAGATGGCTGCCGGGAGGGGCCCTAAAACAGCAGTTTCCTGCACTTTTCGCCATCACAACAAGGAAATCAAGATCGGTCCAACATGAGCTACTGAACCAAAACTGGATGAAAGCGTGGTTCCGTATATCCACACCCTCGCAGCTGCTTCAGTTCACTAAGCTCTGGGCGATCTTGCTGGACGTGGTGCTCCAGCCCCGCCCCGATGCAATCTCATGGCGTTGGACGGCTTCTGGTACCTACTCCACGGCTTCTGCATATCGTTGCCAGTTCGTGGGGGCCTGCCCACTCTTCCGCGCGGCCAAGATTTGGAGGGCAAAGGCGGAGCCTAAATGCCATTATTCTGCTTGGCTTGCTATCCATGGCAAGATCCCTCACTGCGGACAATTTGGCTCTGTGCGGATGGCCCCATGACCCCATTTGCAAATTGTGCAGGACCATCCTGAGACGGTGCAACATTTGCTCCTTGACTGCAGTTTTACTTCGAGGGTCAAGGAGCTGATTTTTGGGTGGAATGGGAGCATCGGCTTGGCACCACCACCTCTAGGGCACTCCTTGGATGGATGGTGGGACGGCATGACTGCCGGAATCCGAAAAGAACAAAGGCGGGAGGCAAGCGAAGCTTTCATATACTTGATGTGGGGTACTTGGAAAGAGCGGAACAGGCGGGTCTTTCACAACACCGCCTTGCAGCCGGACGCGGTGGCACACCTTGTGTGGGAGGAGATCCAGCAGCGTGCATTGGCACATTCTCAAAACCCAGGGGGATAGGCTTTTTTAGCTAGTTTTCATTTCCGTTCTTAATTACTGTCATCGGTTTCTTGCCGATAAACTTCTGTACATAACACTTTATTCTATCTAATCGGACGGCAGGATCAACTGCGTTGAACTTCAAAAAAAATGTAGGTAGACATGTTTTATTGTGTATGTTCACTCACTTTAGAATGTATCTAGACAATATGAATAACACCTAAAACATCTTATATTAAAAAAACGGAGAGACTAGTAACCTTGTTGTACATGTGTACATGGAGATGTGGATTAGGTCTTATAAGGGTGACGGTGGTTACGTTGTCGTGTTAACCCAATTTGGTTGAAATGGTCTTCGATCTGTCTTATCACGTTTAAAATAATCCAATAGATAAAATAAACCGGCGTTTCACCTCTAGCTACTTCCAAGTTCCAACAATATAAATCAGTGAGAATACTGCAAAGAGAGATACCGATACCATAAAGCAGCAAAAAGAGTATAAAATAGGAAAAGCATTGCAATCACCCGGGGGATTCCAGCGCTCGCGTCCTCCTCCTTCCGCGCACGCCACGTGCCCTATCCATGGCGAACGAAAATCGAGTCCACGTGACGGGGGCCTTACCGCATCGCCGTCCCTATCCTCTGTCTCCCGTCTTTTCCTGTCCGCTCTTCCTTTCCCCATCGCCTCCCACAATGAGAATACCACAGAACAACACGCCCCTGCTTCGTCGTCTGCACTCCTTGCTGCGGTGCCGCCATGCGCTGCTTCCAGCTCCACGCACAGGACCACGCCATGGATCTCCTCTCTCGCCCCTATTTTTTGTGGGATGTGCTGCCTCCCTGCTCCTCTCCCACGAACGGGAGCACGCCATGAAAATCAGGGGCTGCCCGTCGCTGATTTACCGGGGAGCGGTGGCTACCTGTGATGCGAGCATCGACCGCCGTTGCTACAAGGAGTTGGCGGCGCTGCTGGCAGCATTTGCCGCCGGTGGTACAAGGGCCGGCGGGCGCTGCTACGAAGGTTGGCGGCCGGTGCTACAAGGGCCCGCAGGCGCTGCTACGAAGGTTGGTGGCCGGTGCTACAAAGGCCGGCGAGCGCTTCCAAGTGCTACAAGGGCCGGCGAGCACTGCTACGAAGGTTGTAAGATTTTTAGCAATTTATTTCTCCCCTTGATGTAAATTCACTGACTGATTGTAGCAATTTCTTATGTACATGATACAATTTTCTTCATGTGGTGCAAATTTTTGCAAAGTTTGTAGCAGAATTTTTCCTCTGTTGATGCAAATCCTCATAATGTTTGTAGCAAATGTTTTCTCACAGGATGCAATTTGTGTTCATGCGGTTCATTGTAGCAGAAATTTGCTACCGATATTCTTCTGATTTGCATCATAGCAAGGAGAATTGCTACCAATGTTCTCCTGTTTTGCACCATAAGGACAAATTTGCTACCAATGTTCTTCTGTTTTGCATTTTTGTGAACGAGAAAATTGCTACCGATGGTCTTATGTTTTGCATCGTAAGGAGAAATTTGCTACGGATGTTCCTGGGCGAAGATTGGAGCGAAGGGCGATGGTGCGCAACGCCGTTGCCGGCGAAACGGGGAAGCTGTGAGTGTGTCTTTTCGGCGTCTTCTCCAGCGACGGCCTCTTCTCCGACGACGGCCGCGGAATATGACGGAGCGACGAGGACGGCCGGCGAAACGGAGAATCTTTGACGGCGTCTTCTCCGGCGACGTCCGCGGAATACGGCGGAGAGATAAGGACGGGATCGGTTCTTCCCGCGGCCATGGGTGCTGCTAGCGCGGCGGCGGCGCTGCCAGCAACCACGCCAGAGTTGCGTGGAGGGGATGATAGAGTTTTTTTTCTTTTTTCTGCAAACTTGGGTGGTGGGGTCCTACCAAGTGGGAGTGGGAGGAGAAAGCGACTGTTTGTGCTGTTCTAGATCCAAGTGACGTGTGCGCTCCGTTCGGTACGATCGGACGGTTCCAGAGGCGGGGGATCGGGGGTTTCGATCCCGGGGACGCCTAGCTCTGTCCTAGAAAATATCACAATATTCTATCGACACCAATGTAGGAAGTGTCAAAGCATCATCTGTTTTTTCTTCACCTCCGATCCGATCTCTTAATTAGTCGACCAGAAGAATCTAGTATGACAGAGTCAACACGACATTGTTCGTTCGTCAGTGGTGCTGTCGGCGTGACGGGCCCGCTAATCCGCAATACGCTCGCTGCCACCGTCGGCGGCGGTGGGCGGTAGTGCTTTCTCGTTGGTGTCTGCTGTTGGTTGCTTCTTTACACAGGAGTGAAGGTGCTTCGTCGGGTGATTCCATCAGCACAAGTGGATGTTTTGTCGAGTATGTTTGTCATCTTATGAAGCTTGGAAGAAAGCGTATTTTTTCTTCTAGCAGTAGAACGTATTGAGTAGGTGCAGGGTATGTCATCCCACATCTTACACTGAAGTAGATAGACATCGACATATAATTATTTTTCATAAATTGATCTCACATCTTAGGTAAATGGGTTCACACTTTACTGCCGTACACAGAGAGACTACCACTGATCCGTGTTACGCACGACGTGACGACGTCTTCTTTTGCGGAGTTTTTTTTTTTTTTGATACAACCGGATTCTATTAGATAAACATCAGAAACAACCGGAAGGAGGACAGCTGTCCACTTTTACAGAAAAGCCCCTGAAAAAGAGAAAAAATACAACACAGATCTGGAGCTTTCCTAATCCAATCCGCAGCTACAGTTGTCTTCGCCGCCGCGCCGGAGAACCGGAGGAAGACGAAGAAGCAATCCAGCCGCTGAGCCGCCTGCTCGGTACTATAGAGGACCAGCCTCGTTGAAGCGCCGCATGTGACGTCCGCCGCAAACGGCGGAACCTTGGCGACGAAGAAGCAACATCGGCAGGGGCAACGCCCCGCACCTCGCCGGCGGGTGAGCAGAGGGCAGCCGTCCAAGGCCACACCCCAGCTCGCATCAGCTCCAAGTCCAGGACAGCAGGAGAGTGGCGTGCCGACGCAGCCGATAACACCGACACCTCCCTTCCTCCAACGACCAAAGCCGAGCAGATCCCTCTGCTCCTCCCCTTCCCCTCTGCTACCACCTCGGCAGCGAGACAAGAAAGAAGATGAGCAGTACTCTCCACCTCCGCCTTGATCCAAAATCGAGCTTCTTGGCCGAAAACCAAGCTTATTATTGACGAAGCCCACACCAGATCCGCTACCCTGGCATGTCCTCCACCATGGAGGTGAACAAGGGGAACTCACCGGTGTCCCTGAACCGCCGCTCGCAGACGGCCCGAAGCAGCTTCTGATAAACGGCAAAACGCCGAGAGAAAAGCGACCTAAACTACTACCTATACAGCACCGGGCCCCCCTCCCACCCACCACCGGCCACCATGGCCACCGGTGATGGGAGGGAGAGGAGCCGGCGATGGGATCTGGGGAAGAGTTTAGCAGTCGCAAGGGAGAGGAACGAGACGGTATCCACCAGACAACGCGAAGTCAAACGCCGAATTAGGTTTCTAGTGTGCGGCGACGCTTCTTCGATGTCGCCGTCTTCTTTTGCGGAGTTAAGTCATGTCTATTGCCACTCGATGGAAAATAAGGTGAGGAGGCATGCGGCGTTATAGGCTTTCAGATTCTCCTCCAACGGCATCTGGTCAATTTGTCATTGGACAGATAGGTGATGATGGTAGAAGCATCTACATCGAGTAGCAGTCCAAGAATAATCAACCTTTTACCAATTTGTTCCCCATGAAAATCCTTGTTTGGAATTGTAGGGGCGGGGAATGCACCCATTTTTTGCAATCTATACTGCGATATCTCGCTTGGAATGGAATGATTAAGAATGAATGACGCACTTTGTCCCTTTAGGAAAGAGGGTCCTCGATCGAGAGAGAATCTGTAAATGATGCAAATGGTTCAGGAAACAGGTTCTTCAGAGCATGTGGTTCACCACTACCTATGTCAGATTCTATTAGATTGTAAATTATGCTTGCAATTTCATCGGAACTAGGGATATCATTGTTAGTGATTTCATGTCCATCAAGCAGGTACACCCGAATGTATACACCCTTGCAAAGTTTATTCTCGTCATAGTTCAATGGAAACATTTATGGTAATGTTGAGCGCGTTTGCGTGGTGCCCTTGATAAATGTGGTGATTAGGAGCTTGTCTGTAGGGATGAAAATTCCGAGCTCGACCCTTAGTTGGACTCGTCATTATCAGCGCATTTGTGGTATTTCTTTCTTAAAGGCTTTGCCTAAAAATTCTGTATTTTGATTTTGTCTTTTACATAAAGTTAGTGATAGTCTCGTGGAGATACTATCGCGAGGAATGTCGCCTCCGGTTTGTTTATTTTCTATCTTTTTGAACTTTACAGTAAAAGAGATGTGTACATCGCTTCGATGCAGAGGCCGGTGTTTCCTTTCCCCTCCGAAATAAAAATTCTATGCCTTATGTCTGGAATGTTTTTTCTGTCCAATGTGAAAATAGTCCAGTGTGAAAATAGTCTGTTCAAAATGATTTCCGTTTGAGAATCAATTCTTTACAAATTATAACTTGACAGGTTCAACAAGATGAGTGCCTAGATAAAGCAAAGAAGACTAACTAAAAGAAGTGGTTGTGTCGTCCTTCAATTAGGGATTAAACCTGATATAATACGTCACATGTGTCTCACTAAGTTAGATAAGTTCCACAAAAGTACAATTTTTCATCATTAGATATTTGTGTGAGTGTGTGTGTGCAGCGTGTAAGCTAGAAAAGTTCAAACTCAACAGGGATCGTGCTCGAATAGCTCGAGAAGGCCTACTTAAACGCACATTCATGTACATGGGATGGAGGAGGCGCGGAGAAGATGTGTGTGACGTCGGACGGAACCCTAGCGTAGGGTGCCAGTAAAAGAGACGAGAGTGAAGTAGAGGATTGGGATCGGGCCTGGGTTTGCAAGCTGCTCCCATGGATAGCAAAAAATTACCGGGCCATCCTAATTGGATGGTCTAGATCGTTTGAAACAAAATTTAAATGTGTTGAGAGGGTGAAAGTGCAAATGATGTCCTATTTCAGTGATCAAGAAAAACATGATTAAGGGATATATGTGCTTTATCTATTGTACACAGGAAATTGCTCTCTACAGTCGGTTGGGCTTAATCATCGACATCTTAAAATCCGCTACTTTGAAGCAAAGCTACACTAGATCAAGCGAAAATTGAAGCAGAGGTACTTTAATACCCGAGGAATAGGAACCACGTCGACACTCATGCATGCACCCTCATAAATCATAAGGAGTGCCCACACATATATGAATCAAGAAGCAGCCATGTCTAATACAAGAACTGGATGAACAACCTCAACTAATGGACTGATTTACAGAAGAACCACTTCATCTTCAACGCCAGCTCCGCTCATCTACATCAACCTCTCCTAAGCTAACTCAACAACCTTGAAGACAACCCCTCAAAGTACTGGGTAAACAACACCATATACATCAACATATCAGTCATGCTTGAGGACTTCCACAAGACAGCGTTGAACCTTGAGGAATATCTGTTGTGCGACGACGAGTTAAAGACCAAGACACCAACACTATCTTGGCTCAAGGAACTGATAAGGCTTAAGATCATAGTTATCTTTTTAGCATCGAATCTTTTAGAAAAATCTACCACACTATCCAGAGGGGAATATAAGTGGAACTTCTCATAATCTCAACCTTTCTTAATGTTTGGAACAAGTTCCCTTCAAACTCTCTCTAGGCATTAGTCAACATTAACAACTTGAGACACTAGTATCAACTCGTGGTTGAAGAAGAGGTTGCAGCTTAGTAAGCCTCTGTTGAGCTTAGTGCAGAAATGGCAGACACTTACACACATATCTTGTTCATGCTAATTTCTCCTGGTTCTCTCATATATCCATTATCCACCTGGAGAGAGTGAACGAGTAGATAGAATGATCGAGCAAACAATAACACATCTACCTGGGAAGATCATGCTTGCTACTCTTGGAGATTTGGCATATCCTAAACGATTAGGTATGGACCGTCGAGCGGCCAAGGTGTGGAGTGCCATGGTGGCCTTCAAGCATCCAATATGTGAATTTGCCAAGGCAAAGTTTGGACATCACCTATCGAAGATCTTCCATTAGTGATCGGGGTCAAGCGAGGGAAGCTTGGCCAACGAAGAAGAAGGCTTGTTTCACGGGCATGTGATTGGGTCAAGTGGGTGATGCTTGCAGGTAAGCCGGTGATGCTGTTGAATCTGGGTGCATGCGTGTATAGCCTCTCAAAACAGACACTTGGAGTTGATGCCAACAACTCAAACTCTGGGAAACATATTAGGTGTCTTCGTTCGAACTCCTACTTTCTTATGCACTTGTTTCCCTTGATTATACTAAGCCATTCTCTTTCATATACTAAAATATGTTTTTACATATCCATCTCTACAGTTTCCATGTAATGCCATCAATCCATGCGTCCGACTCTATTTATTTCTTCAAGCTGCATGCTTCCACAACATATTGGTAATATGCTTGAAACATGCTACTTCTAGGTGTCAATTACATTTCAATTATTTTAAATCCTTCACTCCCGCTCTAGCCATCATATCTTTATCATTCAGAGGGTATGAGAAGACACGTAAGAAGACCCACGTCAAGTTCTAGAGTTTTTTTTAATGACTTTCACACTCAAGGTGAACTATATTTTTTTTTATGGAAGACGACACCGTACTCAACTTTTTTTACGGCTGATAGAGATGAAGGGTGGGGTGTGATGCCCACAAGTATAGGGGATCGTTGAAATCTTCGTTGGGAAGTATTACCCAAATTTATAGTTCGACTCAAGGGGAACACAAGAATACCAATAAGACTTTAGCAATTGAGGCGTCACTCTCAACCACACCTGTATATCAATAAACTTGCAGCAGTGATAGTTATGGCAGTAGGATGATTCAAGCAAGCAAAATAAAACAGCAGTAGTAAACAAGGGTTTCCCAGTTTTCACCGGAAAAGTGAAAGTGTAACTCAGAGATTTAAAACGTAGGCATGAGGTGATAGCGGGGTGTTGCATGAATAAGATTGATCATATAATAAGATACAAATAGCAATGGGACTTATCTCTAACTCCGATATATGTAGGTATGTGTTCCGTAAATAGTTGTGCGTACTAACCAAGAGAATTTGCACAACATCTATTGTCCTACCTGCCCATTTCACCGGGGCCAACTTGGAACTACAGGTAATTAAGGTCTACCCTTTCGAATAGCCCGGAACAACGCATTAACACTTCATGAACACATAGAATCCTCAAACTAAAACATCTCCCCCTTGTTTTCCCTATATGTCACTTTTAGGGTTCGCAGGTTCAACATAATAGCAGGTGATACACTTTGCAGATAAATACCAAACTCAAATATATGATGGGGCAAAATAAGTTCAGTACTGAAATCATGCCACTCGGGCCCTAGTAGCAAGCATTAAACATAGCATAAGTGCATCAACACAATACAAAAATATCCTCAAGATAAACCCCTAAGATCTCGGACAACGGGTATCATTACATGATCAATCTCATCCAATCCCCATCCACCTCATATGCCTACAGCGGACTACTCACACATGGTGATGGTGAAGGAGCTCATGGTCGATGGAGATGAAGGCGGTGAAGATGGCGGTGAAGACGGCCTCCGGATCCCTCCTCCGGGGGAGAAATCCTGGATCAATCTGTCTCCGAAAACGAAGATCGTGGTGGTGGCGGCGCTCTGTTTCGCGAAAGCTCCTCCCCTTCTAGGTCAGCCACTTTTTCGTATATATGAGGGGTACGCGAAAGCCGAAGGAGAGGCGGTGCCCGAGGCCCCAGATGGGTGGGCCCACGCGGCCAAGGAATCTGGCCGCGTGGGGCCCACTCTTTTGGCCCTCGGACGCTTCCTCGTGTCCATCTTTTGCACGATGCCCTTCTTTTCCATAAAAATTGACGTGGTATTTTTCTCCGATTTAATTTCCTGCAAAAACAACCAGAAAAGAGACTTTGCTAAAAACAGCGTCAGATTCAGCAGTTTTATTCAAATATGGGAAGATTCCGGAGCAAATTATGAAGCAAAGTGCTTGGAAAAGTAGATGCATTTTAGGTGCATCAACTCCCCCAAGCTTAGCTCGTTGTTTGTCCTCGAACAACTCAAACATAGTGCAGAAGCGATAAAAAGACTTTGACAAGAACTTTGCATTGCATATGTAACACCGTTTAATACCAACAAGTATTCAAAACATAACTTCCATAACAAATAACAAAATGCTAGCAAAGGTGCATCTAATCAGTGTTAAAGCATTTATATTTGTTGCAAGAGAAATAACATGAAGTGTCAGCACTTGGATGAGTTTGCCCAACTGTAGAAATAGACAAAGGTTCTTGCATCGCTTTTGATTGAATCATGTCAAGATTTTTGAGATCTTTCGATTCTTTCTTTTATTGACTAGTGAACTCATTGTGCTTACAACCTTGCTCTCAGTTTTATCAATCCATTTGGTGTTCCCTATTATGACTCATATGCTTGACCAACTAAGGTTGAAGCCTCATGCCCCGTGAATACGAGTACCTACACCACGGTGTTACTCAACTCGGGCCACAAAGCAAGTTTAAGTTTAAGTCATTGCAAGTAATATAATAGCGTCATCAAGAGCGTCAACTGGGGTACCTCTTGCCTCATGACATGGAACAGCCCATGTCAAAACGACAAGACAAACAGACAATGAACAATCTCAGCACTCTTTTATTTACTATTTGTATAGCTTTTTATTATGAAGTGCATCACTGAATGTTCACTTTGGCGCTGTAAATTTCCACCATGAATGATGCATGGCTTAGGTTGGCGGCCCAGGCGTCTCTCTAGCCATTTATACACTCCTCAAACTTACTAAGTTTCCGCATTTATTTGGCACCATGATAAGCATCCATAAACAAAAGTACATGATATCAACTAAATATAATTAGTGCAATGTTGAAAGCTTTCATGTGTCAGCACATATAAGTTAACTCTCAACCCTAAGCTTGTCAAGCATATGACTTCATGTTTAACATTTGAAAAACTCTTTTACTTTCTCTTTGGTTGGCAAGTTTAGCAAGCACAATGGGATGCGTAGACCTTTGTTTAGAGCCACAGTTACTCAATCCACAGCCAAGTGTTGTCACTAAATAATATCTCTCTTGCATCATAATATAACATACTAGAACACGGAAAGATAAACATTTGCTACCACTTCCCTAGATGTTAAAGAAACTATGATGTGCGCACTTGCTGTTATTAAAAAGTCCACATAAGCACGGCAAAGGTGTCATACCTTTCATCCACTTCATGCACATCAACTCATCATCGTTGTTCTCCTCTCCCAACTTGAACTGCGCAATAAAAACTCAAATCTGCCATAAAATGTACTGCATACAGTACTGTTTTTCCCTACCTAAACACCTCAGAATAATCTCATATTTTACGGGTGCATAGGTTATGAAAAGTTGCAGTAGTGGTTAAAATTTTAGCTCATTCGGAGTTACAGAAAAAAATGAAAAATAAAACAGTGAGCAGATTTCAGCAATTCCTGCACCTCCGTTTGGATTCAAGAAAACGAAAATATTTTTGTTCTTTTTAGTTTTAGATGCATAAAGTAAATGACCAGAAGTAAATAAGCAAAAGAAACAAATAAAATCTTTTTGTGTTTTTGTGATTTTCAGAACAAGAAACTAAAACATAACAAGATAAAAGTGATATAAAACAACGAATGGAAAGGGAGAGAAGTACTCCCCCAAGCTTGCGATCAAGCTAGTATCCGGTGGTAACCGTATCCACCACTTCCACTTCCAGGGATGAAACCATATTGATAGCTTTGCATTTCTGGATTTTGGGGCTCCTCTTGAGGTTGCACTTCCTCCACGGTCCACTTCCCGTAGTCCTGTCAAAAAGGTCAGCACGAGGGAGCCTAATGGACACATTTTGCCCATTAGAACTCTTATAGCTATACATATAATGATCCCATGCCTCTCACTCATTTCCATGCGAGAAGTAAAGTAAAATCAAGTAAATTAGACTCTCTCACAAGCGTGCCCATGTTATCACCAAATCCTCTTCGTCCTTAATGTGCTCATATACTAAAGTAGCAATGGCACCAGCATAAATAGGTGTTTCATCAGTATTATTCCTACTCACAGCAAAGTGCAAAGTCCTAGCAAGAATTACTCCCAAGTTATACTCACATGGCGTGTTCTCTTTTGCACATTTAAGTAAATAAATCATGGGTCCAGTGCAAGCAGAAGTGTTATCTCTAGCAAGAAATCCTCTCGCAAGGAACAAGGCAAAGTATCTCAAACCGGGTGCTGTATGTGAGTGAATTTACCCCTATTAAGTCTTTCAGGAATGTTCACAGAAATACTACGCCAAAAGGTAACAAGTTCTTGATTAGAATCAGCTCGGTCTCTCCCAACTACCCGTGTTCTCTACTCGAATAGCTTTGCAAAACTCATCTAATGACATAACAAACGCTGTTCTCTCATAGTAAATTTTATGACAAAGGTGGGAGGCGGTGGCTTACTCTTCTTACTGTGTTTGTAGTTCTCAGGGCCCTCGAACCGGAATGTGGAGAGGAATTCTCGCGAGAGTTCTTCGTATGTATTCCGTGGATGAAGGGAAAACTCGAGTAAGCCAGCTGCAGCGGCGAAGGCGTTGAAGTCCTCCGTTATCCCCCAATGATCAAGAACAAAGGGGTCTTGCCATTTGGTTGCATGAATCCGAAGCCTCTCCCCTGCATACACGCACCATCCTCCCATAGATGGTTGTCATCATAATTCTCGGAGACTCTAGATGATCTTCTCCTTGGTCTCGAAGTCATCCCAAGCAATCCTTACCTTGTTCATCATGAAACCTTGCTGTCCAAAAATAATATCCAACAAAAATTAAGATGTAACACTCTAAAACAACATTGAGCCATCCATAACTAGTCTCCACATCAATATCATGCATCAATATCAACTAGAAAACTTAAATCCATGGATTTCTCAAGCATATTAGGTGACACCTAGTGCAGCAAAATACTTCATACATAAAGCATAAGAACAAAAAGTAATTGGATGGGTGGAGGAGTCACATACCAAGGAGCAATCCCACCAAACAGATTTGAAAAATCTGCCCTAAACTTGGAGATCCAAGGATAGCAGGAAGAAGGAGCTCGGGAAAATTTGGGAAAATACCTGGAGCTGGTTTTCTGTCGAGGGGAGGAGATGGGCACAGATCACTCACCTAACTCCACCTGGGCCAAAGTTAGTGGGTCCCACGCGGCCAAGGAATCTGGCCGCGTGGGACACTCTCTTTTGGTCCCTGGTGTCCCACTTTGGCTGTTGGTCCCCTGGTAAAATAACTTACCTCCAAATTTTTCTGGAATTTTTCGAGAAAATTTTCTGAAGAGAATTTTTCAAACTTCATATTCTGGAATTTCTGAACTCTGAAATAATTATGATTATGCATATACTCTAAAATTCTAGGATAATAAAATTAAAATGCAATACAAATTTTTATGGGAATCAAGTTTTCATCATTTCCACATTAGTAATGAGGTTGATCAAGTCTCATTAATAATATGTAAAAGATATAATAATGATTCTTATTTTATATATAAAGAAGAATTCAAGATACCTCATATTTGATTGGAATAGTTCCAATCATCAAGGTAGCATACTTTGGTGCAGGAGGTGGTAGTGCAAATTCAAAGCTTCCAATCATAATAGTATTTCTTTGAATAGAATTCACACTCTTGTTTATCATTGTAACAGGATTCTTCTTGGGAAAATAATAGTATGCTCATTTCCTTTGACATTAAATGTCACTTTGCTCTCAGTGCAATTTATCACAGCTCCTGCAGTGTTTAAAAAGGGTCTTCCAAGAATAATAGATAGATTATCATCCTCAGGCATTTCTAATATAACAAAGTCTGTAGGAATTAACACATTAGCTATAGAGATAGGAACATCCTCACATATACCTATAGGCAGCAGTTGATTTATCAGCCATTTGCAATGAAACTTCAGTTGGAACTAATTTTTTAGGTTAAGTTTCTTATATAAAGAAAAAGGCATAACACTAACACCAGCTCCTAAATCACATAATGCATATTTCACATAAGTTTCTTTAATATGACAAGGAATAGTTGGAATACCAGGATCTCCACGCTTTTCAGGCAATTTCCCTTCAAATGAATATTCAGCAAGCATAGCAGTAATTGCATCATTAGGTATCTTCTTTTATTAGTGACAATATCTTTCATATATTTTGAATATGGAGGAATTTTAATAGCATCAACAAGAGGAATTTGCAAACATAAAGTTTTAATCAACTCAAGAAATTTCTCAAACCTAGCATCATCCAAAGATTTCATTACCTCTTGGGGATATGGTATGGGTCTTTGTACCCATGGATCCCTCTCTTTACCTTTTTGTTGATTTGGATGCTTCTTCTTTTTATTCTTCTCAATAGATGGTTGAGGGTCTTCTTTTTCAGGAGGTTCAGGTTCTTCAATATTTTCAGCTTCATGTTGTTCTTCTTCAGGTGGAGATGATTCCTCTTCTTCATATTATTATCTTCAGTCTCAGCATCAGAAATAGAAATATCCTTATCTTGTTCTTGAGAATCATCAATATCTTCGTTTTCATTGGGAGATTTTCCTGCAGAAGATTTCTTCTTGAGAGCCTCTTGCTCTTTCTCTTGGGATGGTCTTCAGGATAGTCAGGATCCTGAGTACTTGCACCACCTCTAGTATTAACTCCACAAACCTGTTTCTTCTCAATAAGATTTCATACAATTGATTTTGAAGAGAAACCATTTGTTCAACTTGATTATTCATCATCTCACAATGTTTAATAATTCTTCTAACTTCTCCACACTAGCATTTAAATTTTCACGAAGAAATTTAATTTTATGAGAGTTTTCCATAATACTCATTCTAATACATGCTCCTCAGGATTATGATATAAGCAAAATCATTAACGTATGATACATCAATAGGAGGTGTTACCTTTTCATTACCTTCCATAGAGCTAATAGCATTGACTTGGATTGGAAAACATGGTTGATCAATAGGAAGTTTAACACCCATTTCAGATAATTCCTTGAGATGAGAGGTTTTAATTCCCTTCTCTTTAATATCCTTGGAAGCTTCTTTCATTGTCATCATTTAATTTAAGAATGCCTCCTTTCTTCTCTGGAAATATCTCTTTCATCTATTCTTCAATATTCCAATCTTCATAATTTCTAGAGATAGTCTCCAATAACTCAGTTGCTTCATCAACGGTCCTTTCCCTGAAAACATTACCTGCAATACTATCAAGATAGCCTCTAGTATTTTCAGTTAGTCCATTGTAAAATATATCAAGTATTTCATTACTCTTGAAGCCATGGGTAGGACATTTCCTAACCATTTACTGTACCTCCCCCAAGCTTGGGGTAGATCCTCCTTCTCTTTCTGTGAAAAGTTGCTAATCTCAATAGTTAAACCATGAATCTTATCAGAGGGAAATATTTATTATAGAATAGCTGCAAGCATTCCTCTTTGCTAGTAATAGATCCAGGTTCTAAATGATTATACCAAGTTTTAGCATTTCCTCCCAAGGTAAAAGGAAACAACTTTAAGAAATAATAGCGTTGGTGGATTTCATCTTTACCAAATAACACAGATAAATCATGCAAAACAGCAATGTGTTCAAAAGGAAACTCATTGTCTCTCCCATAAAACTTAAACTTCTCAGCTTTTTCAATTATTTCAGGATCAACACTAAACTCATAATCTTTATCTTTAATTTTAATAGCTGGAGCATTCATTTTCTTAGTAACAGGGAAATAATCATCAAGAGGAGAATTTTTATAGCTATCAAGTTTATCCAATTTATCATAATTCGAATCCATAAAAGCCATAGTAAATGCATCTTCTTCCTCAGAAGAAGTTTCATGTCATCATCACAATATTCAATATCTTCCAACTCAGACTCCACATTTTCAATAATAGAGATTCAGGTAATTCAGGTGTTTCAGTTATCTCAGATGTTTCAGTGTTCAGGTGTCACTTCTTTGTCTATGCTACCACATATTAAATTATTTTCATACTAGTAGACATCTTAGACAATGGTGAACTAGATAAAACTTTTCTTTCTTTTACTAACAACAGCAGAAGCAACATTAGGTGAAAAGTTTGGCCTACTTGGCAAATCAGTACCTCTACGAGTAGTTGAAGGCCTCTTCCTTCGGAGTATTCTTTTCCTTTCCCATAGTTGGGAACAAGCAAGTGCAGCAAATAAATGATAACAAGTTGTCTTACCAATAAAGCTAGGTTCCCCGGCAACGGCGCCAGAAAATGTCTTGATGCCCACAAGTATAGGGGATCGTTGAAATCTTCGTTGGGAAGTATTACCCAAATTTATAGTTCGACTCAAGGGGAACACAAGAATACCAATAAGACTTTAGCAATTGAGGCGTCACTCTCAACCACACCTGTATATCAATAAACTTGCAGCAGTGATAGTTATGGCAGTAGGATGATTCAAGCAAGCAAAATAAAACAGCAGTAGTAAACAAGGGTTTCCCAGTTTTCACCGGAAAAGTGAAAGTGTAACTCAGAGATTTAAAACGTAGGCATGAGGTGATAGCGGGGTGTTGCATGAATAAGATTGATCATATAATAAGATACAAATAGCAATGGGACTTATCTCTAACTCCGATATATGTAGGTATGTGTTCCGTAAATAGTTGTGCGTACTAACCAAGAGAATTTGCACAACATCTATTGTCCTACCTGCCCATTTCACCGGGGCCAACTTGGAACTACAGGTAATTAAGGTCTACCCTTTCGAATAGCCCGGAACAACGCATTAACACTTCATGAACACATAGAATCCTCAAACTAAAACATCTCCCCCTTGTTTTCCCTATATGTCACTTTTAGGGTTCGCAGGTTCAACATAATAGCAGGTGATACACTTTGCAGATAAATACCAAACTCAAATATATGATGGGGCAAAATAAGTTCAGTACTGAAATCATGCCACTCGGGCCCTAGTAGCAAGCATTAAACATAGCATAAGTGCATCAACACAATACAAAAATATCCTCAAGATAAACCCCTAAGATCTCGGACAACGGGTATCATTACATGATCAATCTCATCCAATCCCCATCCACCTCATATGCCTACAGCGGACTACTCACACATGGTGATGGTGAAGGAGCTCATGGTCGATGGAGATGAAGGCGGTGAAGATGGCGGTGAAGACGGCCTCCGGATCCCTCCTCCGGGGGAGAAATCCTGGATCAATCTGTCTCCGAAAACGAAGATCGTGGTGGTGGCGGCGCTCTGTTTCGCGAAAGCTCCTCCCCTTCTAGGTCAGCCACTTTTTCGTATATATGAGGGGGTACGCGAAAGCCGAAGGAGAGGCGGTGCCCGAGGCCCCAGATGGGTGGGCCCACGCGGCCAAGGAATCTGGCCGCGTGGGGCCCACTCTTTTGGCCCTCGGACGCTTCCTCGTGTCCATCTTTTGCACGATGCCCTTCTTTTCCATAAAAATTGACGTGGTATTTTTCTCCGATTTAATTTCCTGCAAAAACAACCAGAAAAGAGACTTTGCTAAAAACAGCGTCAGATTCAGCAGTTTTATTCAAATATGGGAAGATTCCGGAGCAAATTATGAAGCAAAGTGCTTGAAAAAGTAGATGCATTTTAGGTGCATCAGGGTGGAGGATCTGTAACGAGATGAAAATAAAAGGCCAACCAAGAGAGTACCAGAGGAGAGGAGGCAACCAAGAGGCCCTTGTCGCAGCAACAGGGCATCCAACCACCGAGCAGTTTACAGGTGGTGAATTCCATGTAATTCACGGGATCACAACATCTGTTTGTTACGATGGTTACCACATCGTAGAGGAGAAAATTCAGTTTGGCATGTATATAGACAATCAAATGGTAGCTAGGGGATCACTCAAAGCTGATTGAGGATCCACATGTCTTTATTATTCCTCTAGTATTGTAATTCTTATTAAATATAAGACCCCCTTTAATTTATAGGATAGGAAAAACGCAGAAATATAAAAAACGTAATATGTTTAATTTTACATAATTTAGAACATACATAAATTTTCGCAACGAGTGTTTGAGTTGCAGGTAAAAACAAGAAAATTGCAACTTGAAATTTCAGTGGATAATTATTTTTTCAAAACATAGTGCAATGCAATCATATGGGAAAAAATTCTAAGCATTCAATTATACGAATCAAACGACACACATAGAAAAAAAATACTTAAGGATCAAAATATTTTTAATTTCATATGGTAAATTCATTTGAATCAAAAGAGGCCTAAAGAGGTTTAAGCTGTCAAAAGAAGTAAATCCCGGCAACCGTAAGCCGACCCTTAGAAAATCATGTTCCTGCAATCTTTCAAATCCTCTGTTTGTCTCTCCAAAATTAGCATGTGTCTTAATGCGTGATTGAATACATTTCTTTACCATGGTTAATGCGTGATTGAATTAATTTTCTTACCAAGTTTACCACGGGTATATAGCCATCTAGCCATGGAATGCTTTACGTTTGCAGTGCGCAGGTGGTGACGCGACGCGACGCGAGATCATCCCCCACCTCCCGACGCGTGCCATCCCCGACCTCCCCTCTCTTCAACTCCGTCCCACAAAAGTCTCTCCCCTCCCCCTCAATCCCCTTCGCCCCCCTCTCCCCGCCTCGCCGAAACCCCAGCCTCCGAGCCAAGGACCTCCTCCTCTTCCGATCCCTCCCCCGTCTCTGCCGGCCGGCTGGATGCGATTGCTTCCTTTGGCGGCAAGGAATCCCTAGCCTGCTCCGATTTTTGTCGCCTCGCTGTGGACAATCGAATTCCGCCGGATATCTCTCCTCCGATATCCGTCGATATCAGTCGACCGGCAGGACTACCCTATCCAAGGTACCCCGAGCTAATGCTATTCCCAGCTTCTTTCCGACGAAAAATACAATTCGGGGGGAGTCCAGTTCAATTATCGGACCGGACAACATTTCGTCAGTGATACGATCGATTTTCTCTGCTACGGCCTGAATTCCTTCCATTGGCAGGTATCATTTCCAGGAGTCCGGCCGCCGTACTAGCCAAGAAACCCGTGTTGGCTACTGGTTTTTGCTCCCACCTGCGAGGAGTTGGTATCCTGTCGGTGGCTGTTGGCTGCCGCGTCTTGGTTCGAGGAGCACTTTTCAGGCAAGAATTTGGTGGCGGGTCATGGGTGCTTTATGCTCCTGTTTGCAAGCCGATTACTCGGACCACCATGGCAACCAGGCTCCCGGTGTGTATAGGAACTGCATGTGTCTCAGGTGTTTTACCCAGCAGCTCATCAATGCCGTAAGTCTCGACCCTGTTTCTTGATTGCTGCAGGGTTAGTCATGAAAAAATGATTTAGCATCTGTATAGGATATAGTTATACAGATTTCGATGGTTACAATGTGCTTTCCGTCGGATTAACTCAAGTCTTGGACAAGATATTGTACTGTACTAAGACAAGAAAGAAGGGATCAACAAGATACTATCTAATTCACTACTATCGCCTTGTTTATACATAACTTATAGTTCTCCACTGTAACTAGCCTTTTGTGGTGAGCAAACCAAAACCATGCTGCAAATTGTTTCTTGTTTCACCTACCCACTGAAAAATTTGTATTCTTATCTCTCTTGTAATAAATCACTTGCTTCAACATAAATTGAGCTTATACATGTAGGATATAATTACATCTTTTTATCTCATTTTTTCACAGTACACTGTTTTATTCCGAGTTGGAACGGTCCACCCAGTTTCTCAAGCTATAGAAGCCACCCCTATTGATTCATCTGAAAGTTCGTTCGATACATATCGTTCACCTCCAAGACCACTGCCATATGATGATCCTAGATTCTCCCTCCTCTGCGCGACTGGTTTGCGTCAAGGCATGATGCTTCAAGCCATTCACCAGAGGAATCAGAACCACTCAGAGCAGATTTTGACGAGGAAATGGAAACAATGAGTTCAGTAGACAAGCCTAGTAAAACAAACTATGACACAAAAATGAAAAGAGGCAGCTCCGCTTATGGAGATAAGCTGTCCCGAAAGGAATCTGGAAATTACTTCACCTACTTTTCTCCCTCTGCTGAAGATGAAGATGTCTGCCCTACATGTCTTGAAGGTAATGCTCACCAAGGTTTAGTACATTAGCCTATTAGGAAGATCTCTGCACTAAATTTTCCAGAATACATTAGTTTCAGAGTCTCAAGCAAGAGTAGCATATATATATGAAACTATAAGCATTAGTTATGTCAATTACACGACAAAAAATGATACCAAATCAATTCACCTTATTCCATGTTTAACTTCTGTTGCACTAATTTAATTTCTTGGGTAACCCAATCTTAAGTTCTATACATGTTGCATTGCTACATTGTGAAAACACAATGGATGATGAACAGATTCACAAGAACTCTCATAAATTTATGTTCTATGTGGGTAAATCGAAATGATGAAAGTGTACTATCATATCAAATAACCTAATAGATCCTTACGTATCTAATTTGCAGATTATACTTCGGAGAATCCTAGGATAATAATGCAGTGCTCACATCATTTCCACCTTGGCTGTATTTATGAGTGGATGGAAAGAAGTGAGGCATGCCCAGTTTGTGGAAAGGTAACTTGGTTTTACCATTTTATCTCTATGTTCTGTTGATACCATTTCCATCTGCTGCTACTCTTTGTTCTATGATGAGATCAGTAGCCCGTTTTTACTGTGGAACAGTGTTGACATTGCAGGACATGTTTTTGCATTTTAATTATTTTGGGTGCACCTTTTTTGTGTTTCGATAGTATAGGACTTCAGTTACATTATACTATAACTGTTATGCAGCATTTCTTGTTCCTTGCACTTTGTTCAATAGTGCAGAACTTGATTAATTAGCACCATTGTAGTTTGGTGCTAACTCTGTTCTACTATGTCATTTGTAGTCCAAATTTACTTTGGAACAGTGTAGGCATTTTAGAAAGCATCTTTGCAATTCACTTCTCTTAAGCGCTATATTGTGTGTTTAAATAGGGTGGGCCTTAATTGCACTATGCAATTGATTGCAATGCAACATTTTTACTTGTGTTACTTTCAACTCAAGCAGTCGCATATAATGCGCATGTGCAGAGACATTTGGATGCCCTTTTGGTAACCCTATTTTATTTTCTCAACGCATGATATGATACTAGTGTAGTGTATATATCACCATTCACCACAAACATGTAGTTGAGACTCAAAGGAACATAGGGTTATACGTACAGCCCTGATTACAAATTTCACACTTGGAGCCTGAAAGCAGCTGTATCGCTGTGACATCGATTGTGGAAAATGCCATATCGCCACTACCAGTAAAGCTTTGAGATTATTCCTCCTTGTCGTTAGATAAGTGAATAATCTTCTCATGCATCGGAATACCTGAAAACATGGCAGCTGTTAGTCTGAGACTCCTCAGTTCGTTGATTTCCTCTTAGCATAATGATACAGTGACTATTAAGCCTGTTCTTGTAGGATGACTGGTAATGCCATAATTATTTACTAGCATACATATTTTTGTTGCGAATGGAACTGCACATGTACACTGTACAGAATCAGACACAAATAACAGTGAGAATGTTGCTTGGGGCTGAAGAATGTCTACCTAATTCTGATGCTAGACTATTTAAATTTTAAAAACTAGGCAGGACAGTTGGTCATCAGACGGGAAGCCTACATTGTTTGTTACCAAAATTTTGTGGTTCAGTAATCTAGCTTTGCCAAACTTTTGATAAATGTGTATTGCTGTCATCGGTATTTATTTCATTTCTATCGTTTCACAGTATGTTTCCCGTGTACTGAATCTCAACTGATCTCTTGCTTCACCATGATCCTCTGCAGAAAATGGAGTTCAACGAGACAACTTAGACCTCAGGCTGGACTCAGTGTCTTGGATTAACATCCGGTATGATAACCTGAAAAATACAGGTATCCAGTCCCGCAAATACTCTGTAAATAGACCCTGTAAGTATTGAATCAGCAACATGCTCTATTTAGGGATTCTGCAATCCTCAATATGTCGGAACGGTGCATATAAACATTCTTTTTTCTCTTTGAAATGGCCGGCAGGGGAAGCTTTTTCCTCTTAGTTTGTCTGTGCCTTTGCGCTTTTGCAATATGCTTTCATCTTCCAGTGACAGTGTCACTGGAAGGCTGTAAATTGATGGTATTTGCTAATATATGTCATATGAAATCCCATGTCTCTGGGGGAACTTCTTGTTTCTTGTAGTAGATGTTATTTCCGTATCATGTTCCATTGGCTTTGCATCTCTGACGACATGCTAGCTATGCTCAAGATAACAAGAGAGGAGAGATTATACTGGCAGTACTATCATTTTTCATCACTAAGAATGTCCTGTAATGGTAGATAACTTCAGACCAATGTCCTGTAACGGTAGATGACTTCAGACCAATATCACATTTTTTACGTCACTCTGAAACTCGTTAAGAAATTTGTTGGCTAATTGACTGCAAAGTATTATAACCAAGTTAGTGCAGATCAATTTGACCATCAAGTCAATGAATCTCTTATAATAAACCCAAAAAGTAACAGGTGTCACGAAGCTTTATATTGACAAAGTAGAGAATCGAGTTATTCTTGACACTCTCAAATGCAAAGGCCTTGGGACCAAATGTATCAACCGTGCAATGTTTGGTTTTCCACGGTTGTAAGACATACACTACAACTGCAGGCAAGGATAAGAGACCATAGATTTTTGAATTTTCTTATATCAGGGTTAATTTTTGTCTTACATCTTCATCATGATCGCGGTCAAATACATGCTGGACAATAAGCAACCTTGTTCTTAGACTTTATGTAATCAACACATTGCATAGTCACTTCTAAGAATACAAATAGCAGAAATATTATAAATCTCCTGATTTTCCCTTTCAACTGGAAGAAGTTCACGGAGCAAGCTTGGTGAGCAGCTCTTCTATAACAGAGGGGCAGCTGCTTCTCAGGTGCTGGTAGCCGTCAGATGCCATTACAGCCTTCAAGTTGCCCGGAGAAGTGATGAACTTGAAGCATGCCTTCTTGAGCGCGCGCAGCCATGCTGCTCAGCCAGCGTCAAAGTAGTCGCAGCCGTTTTCTTGCAGATGTGGTTGCAAAGCTTCTCCTCGCATATCAGCTTTAGCCTTTCCATGTTATATCTGTCCGCCGCTACAAGCAGATGCTGGCACATTGCTGCCCTGTCATCATCGGCCACCTCAGGTAGGGAGTCGGTGTAGATAAAGTTGAGAAGAGCCTTGAACACTTTGGGCTCCATGTCATCAATCCGTACACGTGCTGCGGTCTTCTCCTTCATCGGACCGAGGAGCTCCGCCTTGAAGACCGATGACCGAGCTGCGAGTATGCACCTGTGTGCACTGAATGTGTCCGCCCCGACCTTGAAAGTAACATCGGCTGCCTCGTCGGACAAGAGTAGCTGGCCAAGATGTCGGTGCATGTCGGATGGTGGCACCACCAAAGGTGGGGGGATAGGCTCGGTGAAAATCGCCTTCATCACCATGACATCGCACCTGATCCTGAAAACATCATCTCTCAGGCCAAGGGATGTCTCCAAGGCTTTC
Source organism: Poa pratensis (assembly GCA_947311845.1). Lineage (NCBI taxonomy): Eukaryota > Viridiplantae > Streptophyta > Magnoliopsida > Poales > Poaceae > Poa > Poa pratensis. Next base: position 59,927,314 of record CAMZMU010000117.1, read on the forward strand.
CTTTCGATGAATTTAGGGTAGCCCCACAAAGTTCCTTTGTCGGAGAAGATGCATATCTGGCTGCTGCATCTGCTGTACGATGGCACTGGTTGGCCATCTTGGTCAAGTAAATGAAAATTGAATCCTGCCCTGACTTTGTTGGCGTTGATGTGGTCGAGACACATAAAAATAGATATGTAATCCGCGCTATCTGGATTTTTACCGTCAGGGTAGTACCGTAGACACCAACTATGGCCTCCGATGTCAAACATCTCAGATTTGATGAATTCACCATTGCCGAGCCCCTTGGTGCGGGAGTAGCCGTCGATCTTGACAACGTGACCCCGACACCGCTGGCGGTGCGACGATGGCCGACGTGGTCACGCCTCTGCTGAAGAGGTTGCCGGTGGAAGACAGACATGCGTTGGACATGGTTCCCCCCATGCGGAACTTGAGTTTGCTGGGTACGATGGGGAACTGAACTTGGTTTATTGTTGATTTGCATTGCTCCCCTTAAACTATATAGGCAATCCTACGTACTTGGTTTATGGGTACGAGGGCTTGCACAAACACGAGTCGATCGGGTTCTGTCTCACAGCGGGACTCCTACGTACTCCGTACTTCTTAGGCGTGGACTCCTTGTACTCAGTCCGTTGTGTAATTGTGTTCCCTTCTTCACGGAGATGAAGATAAAGACAAACTTCTTCTGGAACCTCTTTCGATATGAGTTCAAAATCGAACAAGGGAACATAACGGATTTTTTTTCTCGTTTCAGATGACACCCACGCACTACCATCGACGGGACGAGCTGCATGCGGCTGTTGAGTTCCGTTGGTGGCCTCCATGTACTCTGAACATTCGACTGGATGTAAACTACTACTTGGCCAGGTAGCTAGGAGTATTTTTTTGCGAATGACTCTAGCATTAAAACAAACACCGAACAGTACAAAACATCTCAATAAAACGAAAATTACATCAAGATTCTTGAGATGCCCTTCGTCTTCAACCTCCGGACCATGTCGACGGTGCGCCACCACTACCGTCCCTCCCAGAGCCGGTTTGACGTTGTTGGGTGAGGACGGAAAGTCGCTGAATGGGTCAAAAAGACCACATCCGTCCCGGAGCCGAAGAAGACGGATGAACCGCCAATGAAACTCCATGACGATCTGAAGAATGCCACCGCTAGAAAAAGTCCTCGAGAAACACACCACTCCCACAAAATTCTCGATGTTGCTGCCAAGATGGAGCTGAAGCCAGGGAGACTTTATTGGAAAAGACGCCATTGCGGCCACCACCTGAGCGTCGACCCACCAAATGTTAACCCTAAAAACAGGTGAACGGAGCCCTCCAGCCAACGGGGGCGAGATCTGCCCCGCCTCCGTGGCCCTAAGACCACAAGAGCAAAGCAGAGCAGCGGCGGCGCCGACTAGATGCAAGCAGATCGGATCGCTTTTTCTGACAACAAGGAGGTGAAGGGGTACGCCGCACTATTCTTGCCTCTGCTAGCTAGCTACGAATATTAACGTGGAGGGCGACATGTGCTTTAGATGGAAGGTTGGAGCAGAGCCCGACTTTTAATTATCCAACACGACGAAACCTCGGTCTTGTACTTTACACACAACATGGGTACAGACAAGAAACAAGAAAGAAAGATACAAGGTACACGTCCAGCAAGAAAAGTCTGATTTTGGCGAATAATCCCTTCACCAAGCGGCATGGTGCCCATGCGCAATCTGGACCGTCGATTTCAGCCATCCGACAGACAGGATTTAGTGTTGACCCAGCGCTTTTAACACTAAATTCTGGCCGTCGGATGGATGAAATCGACGGTTCAGGATTGTGCATGGGCAAAATTCACATTCTTTTGGAGACTGTCCTTGGTGATCGAGCTGATTTTGGTTTTTGGAGATGGCTGTAGCAAACGCGCCGTTCTGTCATTTAGTCTTTACCACACTACTAGTAGATGCATACTCATTTTGAGCATATATAGAGATATGAGAGTTATTTAAATAAGTCTCTAGATTTTGCCTTTTCAACCGGAAGAGTTCACGGAGCGAGCTTGATGAGCAGCTCTTCTATGACAGAAGGGCAGCTGCTTCTCAGGTGCTGGTAGCCGTCAGATGCCATTACAGCCTGCAAGTTTCCCGGAGAAGTGAGGAATTTGAAGCATGCTTGTTTGAGCGTGCTGCAGCCATGCTGCTCGGCCAGCGTCAAAGTAGTCGCAGCCGTTCTTTTGCAGATGCGATTGCACAGCCTCTCCTCGCAGATGAGCTTTAGCCTGTCCAAGCTATATATGTCCGCCGCCACAAGCAGATGCTGACACATGGCTGCCTTGTCGTCCTCGTCCATCTCAGGCAGGCAGTCGGTGTAGATGAAGTGGAGAAGAGCCTTGAACACATTGGCATCCATGTCGTCGATCCGTACACGAGCAGCGGTCTTCTCCTTCATCGGACCAAGGAGCTCCGCCTTGAAGACCGATGACCGAGCGGCGAGTATGCACCTGTGTGCATTGAATGTATTCGCCCCGACCTCGAAAGTAACATCGGATGCCTCATCGGACAAGAGTAACTGGCCGAAATGCCGGTGCATGTCGGATGGTGGCACCACCAAAGGCGGGGGGATATGCTCGGTGAAGATCTCCTTGGTCACGGTGACATCGCACCTGATCCGGAAAACATCATCTCTTAGGATAATGGATTCCTCCAAGGCTTTCCTTTCGATGAATTGACCGTAGCCCCACCCGTACCGCGTAGATCCTTTGGTGGAGAAGGTGCATATCTTGCTGCTGCTTCTGCTGTAATCCGGCACTGGTTGGCTATCTTGGTCAAGTAAACTAATACTATTGAATTGTGCCCTGACTTTGTTGGCGTTGCTGTGGTGAAGACACATAAAAATAGATATGTAACCGGCGCTATCTGGGTTTTCACCGTTGGGGTAGTACCCTAAGCACCAGCTATGGCCTCCAACGCTGAAGGTTTCAGACTTTATGAACTTGCCGTTGCCGAGCCCCTTGGTGCGGGAGTAGCCATCGATCTTGACGACGTGTGACCCGGACACAGCCAGCGGCGCGACAATGGCCGACGCGGTCACGCCACTGCTGAATAGGTTGCGGACGGAAGACAGACATGAGGTTACCCCCATTGTACCGTGCTTACTGAACTTGCGTTTTGCTGGGTAAGCGTTGGGGACAGTGAACTCCTGGAGGAACGTAGTTTATGGTTGGTTCGCATAGCTCCCCTTCAGCTATATATAGGCGAACCATAAAACCACAAGGAATTGTACAAACACGAGTCGGATTCTGTCTCATGGATAGGACTACTTTTAAGATGTTGGCTGTTCCACACAGAGAGACTCACGGAGTCCTTGACTCTTTCGGACTTCTTCCCGAACGGATTTTGCATTGGTTCAAGATTGAAAAAGGGAAAGGATCGGATTGTGCTAGGGCCATGCTAGGCTGCTACAGTAGTTGCCAGGCGTCCAATTTGGGGGAGAAATCGGGAGAATCCCCACCACCCGAATTGGTTCTTCCTTCAATCCTGCCCGCACGGAACGGACAAAACTCCTCCCTCATCCCGGCGTCTGCTGATACGGCTGGGACTCTGCAGCTCTTGCAGCAAAGGACGGTGACGTCTTGCAGCAGCAGCACCTGTCATGGCAGCACACCTCTCCTTGCATCACCGTGTGCGGCGCCTTGTAGCAACGGCGACGGCAGTGGACGCTTGCAGCGGCGCGCGGCAAATGGCTTGCAGCAGATGTGCCAACTTTTTGCAGCAGCTGCGACCGGTGTTTCCATCAACGGTGGTGACAGCGAGGGCTTGCAGCTCCGGTGACCAACTTTTGCAACAATATTGGTCTGGATTAGTAGCAGCGACGACTGGCACTCCCTTCTGCGGCTTGCAGCACCGCCGACGGGCGGGTTTGTTGTAGCGATGTCCGCGGTTCCCAACTTTCATATTTCGTGCCCTAACCAACACAATTAAAAGTCCGAGCTGATAAAAAGGCTAATCAATTCATCGTATACACTTCAACACCAACATGACATGTCCCTATTTGTAGCAGCACTGTCGGCGCCTTGCAATAATACCTGCAGGATGCGGCCAACGGGTTGCAACGGTAGCGCCTGATAGTGGTTTGCAACATCAGCGGCACCTGATAGTGGCAACACGGCGGCACCAGTGAGCAACAACGCGTTCCTTGTTTGTAGAAGTAAAGCGCAAGCCTTCAGCGGCGGCGCAGATCTTGCAGCAGCAGGGAAGAAAGGCCCCACAACTGCTAGGAGGTCTGAGTAGCAACATTTAAAGTGCAGAAGAAATAATATTGATATCAAATAATTTGTACAATTTTTTTCTGAAAAAATCTATATGCAAACTTACGAATGATGGATAATAACCATATATTTACTGATTACCCCGTCGATTGTCCCGGTTCGTGTTGTTATGGTGGCCAGGGGGTGCAAGGGACGAGTCATCTTCAACTCTTGTGTAGGGAAAGGTCGCGCACGACACACAAGAAATTAAGAATTAGACTCATACCTAACCATGACCTTGTTGGTCCTTGTCTTTCGCCGAGTTGCTATCTTAACGAAAATTATCTCTTTTTTCCATAGCAGACATTGCAATTACTAACAGACTATCAACTACCGCTATTGTCGGATGGGTACTCGACCATCTTCGTTTGGCTTGCACTGCCCTGACCTGTCAGGTCCAGCCCGCGGCGTCCGGGCTGCGCTTACCGCACTAGGGCTGTTTAATGTTCTTTTGGTGACGAGTAGAGCAATCGGCACGATGGAAAGAAAAATTGTTTTTTTTAGCAAACTACGGATCCTTTATTCAATAAAAAATTGGTTCGGGATACAAACTCAAGAAAAAAAAGACCTCAGGGCAGTGCAAGACAAACAAATTTCAAATTTTGAAAATGGTTCAGATTTTGAAAATTGTTTGTTTTGAAAATGGTTCAGATTTTGAAAATGTTTCAAATTCAAACAATATTCAGATTTCAAAAAATGTTCATATTTAAAAACAAAAAAAGGGAAAATAAGAAAAATAAATAAATTTGTTCACGTATTATCTAGGAAATAGAAAAAGCAAAAAAAAATAAGAAATTGAGAAATAAGAAAATACCACTTATGGGCCGGCCCATGTGTGGAAAATTGTGCTACGTTCCAATCGTGCGGGTGAGTCCTACTGCTGACGCACTATGAGAAAGGCATACGGTTCCCATAAACTATGTAGCTACCAAAAGGGAAAACGCCCAAAACCATAAGAAAAAAGGCCCCGTCCCAACCCACTAGGAAGTATCAGTAAAATGTCACCAATCTTCGTCGAATCATACAAGTCCAGACCAACTCTAATCACACCGTGACATGAACTCCTGACCTGCATATACCATTACATCCGCCTCTATCTGCCCCTCCCCCCGCGCGTAGGGCCAGACCTGGGTGTGACCACTAGTACAGAACGACATATCGGATACCCCTCTATGGAAACGGCACGAGTTAGGCGACAGAGAATCGCGATTTTAGCGTTGCGGACGAGGCCTGGCAGAACTGGGCCGCGGCTGGTCCGTCAACATTGGTTACGGAGAATTTTCGATCTCCGTTACCAATATTATTGGCAACGGTCATAAATTGACCTCCGTTTCCAATACGTATCTCTATGGCAACGGTTGTTTATGGTTATCCGTTTGCGATGTGCTTGGAAAATTGCAGTTGCAAACTGGAAGCGCGCATGTTCAATGCGGCTTAATTCATGAGGGATTGGAACCGCCTGCTCGACGCTAATAAAATGTGACTGGAACCGCGCGAAGCCAGACAGTTCTCGCATTCTCCCCTTCGTTCTCTCCCACATTCTCTACCACACTAGCACAACCGCCATGGAGGAACCCTGGTGGCAGAACGAGGAAGTCCCGAGCGACGACGCGAGCGCTGAAGACCGCGGTGAAGTCCCATGGTGGGATCAAGATGGGCCGCCGGACTCGGAACCCGATGACTCGGACCCGCCATCTTCGCGCTCTGTAGAAGACGACTCCGACGACTCGGACCCGCCGTCTTCACGCGAAGGAGAAGACGACTCCGAAGAGGACAAGTCGCCGGAGGAAGAGGAGCCGGAGGACCCGCCGGAGCCGTATTCTAGCCAGGAAGAATACGACGCCGACGACGACGACGACGACGAGGAGGAGGCATCGGAGGAGGCGCCGGAGAAGGACGCGCCAGAGGAGGACGCGCCGGAGAAGGAGGATCACGCTCCGGAGAAGGAGGCGCGAGAGGAGGATTCGCCGGAGAAGGACGCACGGCCGGAGAAGGAGGAGCACGAGCCAGAGGAGGAGGAGGAGCACGCGCCTGAGGAGAAGGCAACCGGCAAGAAGCGACGCCGTGCCGCGGATGACAATGGCGCGGAGGCAGGGCGTAAGTAGAACAAGTAGAGTAGATAGATAGTTCAATTCTACCGTATCGATCCTTTGTAAGTAGGTCCAGTGTGTCAGTGAAGAGATAAAAGGAAACGGTTTTTTATTGCCTCCGTTTGCGATGTTATACTTTGTGCTATAAATGTGCCACTGCGGCAACCCTAACGCTCTCGCTCTCATTCTCACTCCACAGTCACACAGTGTGGCGGCGGCTTCAAGCAGAACACCAGACCTAACCCTTAACTCGCAGATCTGAGCGGCGCGTCCGGCCGGCATCGCCGCCGTGCATCTTCCCCCAGCGGCGCGTCGGCGAGCTGCCGCGCATCTTCCCCCAGCGGCGCGTCGGCGAGCCGCCGCGCATCTTCCCCGAGTATGTCGCCGACGCGGATATACTGGTCTATTGCCGTGCATCTTCCCCGGGTATGTCGCCGACTAGATCTTACATTTTGTTTAAAGTAGCACAGAAAACTTGTCTAGTATTTGAATTCTAGTATTGTGTTCTGTCTAGTATTGTAGTACTGTCGATGATGAATACACCCCTCGACACTAGATGTTACATTTTATTTAAAGTAGCATCTACCGATCTAGTATTGTAGTACTGTCTAGTATTGTAGTATTGTGTTCTGTCTAGTATTGTAGTACTACCGATGATGAATACATCACTCAATACTAAATCTTGCACTATTTTAAGTCTACTAGGGTAAATTAATTTCAACGTTTTGTAGTACTACCGATGATGAATAGATCCCTCACTACTAGTACTACCGATGATGAATAGATTAATTTCAACCCTTTGTCAATGTGCTAATCCTCGTTATGATTTTGTGTAGCTAGTGTATGAAGTAATAGTATATTTCGGCGACAATGCATAAAAATGGTGAGGCAATTGAAGGTAACATCACCTTCAAGTTCTGCATCCAAATCGTTTCGATCGGACCGCAAGCACACGGATATAGGCGCTTAAGGTGTAAACTGTTTTCATCTTAAATTGTATTTATGTCATGTAGCATCATATTTGGATCTTTTCTAACTAGACATCCATGTATTTTATATGCAGAAACGCCATACAGATCCAAACAAGTTTTAAAAGAGCTAAATACAAAGTGGGATCATATCCGTGAACCGTCGTTGTTGTGACGTTTCGCTGCACTGTTCAAAACATTTTTTTAATTAAGAGTGTCTTGGACAGTGTGGCCGAAATGTCACAGCGGTGACGTTATTATATTTCGGCGACACCGTCCAAGATGGAGCAAGCCTCAGTACGAAGAATTTGGCAAGATTAATTTGCTAAGGAGGCTTGCGAGCTCGGTATGGTTTCTGGTTTTCAGTTTCTCCATCTATTTGATGTATGTGTGTAGCAATTTGGCTGCAGATGTGATTTGGAGAAGCATGAAACCGCTACTCGAGTCTTTTGCTCGGTCGAATTCCGTTTTTGGCGCTTCAGAACTGAGGAAGAAGGTGGAGCTGGAGAAGAGTGGAGTGTCATAAAAGTTAAGTTTAGGGAGGCATGATAATGATAGGATTAGCGAGGCATGTGTAACTCATCTTTTGATGCTATGTAATGATGAAAATTCTTATATACGTTATGAATGGATTTGCTAGCAACTTTGTGCTTCTGCTGTGAGATTTTGAATGTCAATTGGCAACCGCATTGCTGCTGTAGGCTTCTGAAGAAATCTCAATGCAAACGAGTAAAATAGAATCTCCGTTACTGATGCACCGATACATCGGAAACGAAGATTGGTCGGCAACCGTAGCCAAACTTATGCCTCATCGGTGACGTTTTTTTGCCTCCATTCCTGATGAGGTCCTTCACATCAGCCACAGAGGCGGGGACACGGACCCTTTCTCCGTTTCCGAAGGGGTTTTTGGCCCGTTTCCGATGTGTCGTTCTGTACTCGTGGATACAGGTGCTTGAGCGACGCAGTGATAAGGACATATAGGACGAAAAAAATGGGTAGAGGAGAGGATACATAGGAAGGAGATAGAGTGGCGGGAGCCAACGCACATGTCCCTCCTTTTCTTATGCCAGGCAAAAGACCACGTGGCAAGCATGTGGAGTGGCTGATCCAATCGTGCGTTCGGCCGCTGAACAACATCTTAGGCATTGGACAAAAGATCATTGTGGGATGCCACTACGATGCATTGGGAGAAAGCTAGCTCGGAAGTATGTTGTCCTTAGACATGATAAAAGTTAGGTATGTGCATTCTACCCATACATGTGAAAACCTAGGAAATTAAAAACCTTTTGATCAAACATGTCGAAGTTTCTCTTAAGTCGATGAGTAGATTTAGATCGTCGATTGGAGTAAACTAAATGTTAACACGAACTTTTTCAAATTTCTAATTGCTCTACATGTGCATACAATTTCACGATCAAATTGCTCGTGCTCGGTCGAGGCTGTTGTGGCTTTTAGGGAGAGGATGCTAATACTCATATTTTTCACATCCAGACATCTCTTCGTCGTAACAAGAACTGCATCCGTAGGCTGTGTGCATGAGGTGGTCTCCAATGATCTTAACCTAAGTGCATTCGTTCTGTGTTCATAGACTTGACATCAAATACTTGCTGGGAAATCAGCAATCCTTGTTTAGACTTTATGTAATCAACACACTAGTAGTAGTTGCATAGTCACTTCTAATAATAGAAAAATCAGAATTAAGTCAACGGATTTTCCCTTTCAACTGGAAGAGTTCACGGAGCAAGCTTGGTAAGCAGCTCTTCTATAACAGAGGGGGAGCTGCTTCTGAGGTGCTGGTAGCCGTTAGATGCCATTAGAGCCTTCAAGTTGCCCGGAGAAGTGAGGAATTTGATGCTTATTTGAGCGTGCTGCAGCCATGCTGCTCGGCCAGCGTCAAATTAAGTAGTCGCAGCCGTTCTCTTGCAGATTTGGTTGCACAACTTCTCCTCGCAGATTAGCTTTAGCCTTTCCATGTTATACCTGTCCGCTGCTACAAGCAGATGCTGGCACATTGCTGCGTGTTAGAGTATATCACGTTAGATTATACGAGTAGGACTCTAATTAGACTTGTAGTTCAAGTTAGGTTAGCCTATATCGGTTGCCTACTCTTCTATATAAACAATGTAAGTCCGGCCGTATCAATCAATCAATATACGAGTTTATCAATCTACATGGTATCGGAGCATTTCGCTCCTCGGCCTAGGTTTTAGTCACCACCGCTTTCGCCACGTCGCCCCCCGGCGAGATCGACTCCATGATCTCTGCCGGGGGCACCGCATCTCATAGATAGCTTTCATAGTTTTAGCAATTTTCGTTTTTCCAATTAAATCTTTTCTTTAGCTAGCAAACAACTATCTAGCCCTCTCACCGGAGCAGTTCAGCGATCGATTCGAAAGACTCCGATCATTGCATGCATGCGTGATGTGCATGCAAGACTCGGATCATTGCATGCATGCGTGCTGTGCATGTAGGGCAAGGATCCATCAACTCTACTCCAACCAAACAATCAAGGATGCATCTGCCTCGAGCTGCACCGTACTACACGTCTACGCCGTCAAAGTCGTCAGGATGCCAATCTCCTCTGATCAACTGTTCGTGGTCATCATCGTCGACAAGCTCTACGCCAACAATCTTCGCCAACAACGTCCCGGCAACTACTACCTCTACACCAACAAAAGTCTTCAACAACCACCACACCGTCTTTGTCCACCACAACCGCGCCGCCAGAGTTGCAGTCTATTTTATTTTACACAATTTACTTTTTGCAACCTTTTCGTCTACTTCGGCAACAAACGGCGGAAAATCTGCGCTACGCACCGACCAAATTCGGAGATCTTCTCTGCTTCTTCATCCGACTCTGCCTCACAAGGTTCATGGTGGTCCCTGTCTTCGCATGTCCGGTATTGGCAACACCGGCGCGTGCCTTCGTCCCCGACGCGCTCCTGAGTCTAGCAAGCTCGGTAAGGCATGCTGCCTATCTCGTCTACACCAACTCCAGCAAAAGTCTACCTCAACTACCCCAACAACGACAACATCGACCACGACTACAGCGCCCATAACTCAGCTACATCGACATCGGCATCAAGGGCTATCACCTCGGCTCCCTCTCCAGTTCGCGACTTCGGATTGTGCTCCAGTCAGACCGTCCACGAAGCTCCAGCTATCCGCGTCACTACCGATCCGACTGCGGGGGTGTTATATCACGTTAGATTATACGAGTAGGACTCTAATTAGACTTGTAGTCCAAGTTAGGTTAGCCTATGTTGGTTGCCTACTCTTCTATATAAACAATGTAAGTCCGGCCGTATCAATCAATCAATATACGAGTTTATCAATCTACACTGCGGTGTCGTCCTCCTCCATCTCAGGCAGGGAGTCGGTGTAGACAGTGGCGAAGCTAGGCCAACTTCACAGCCTGGGCACATGGGCCAAATCCAGTAGGGACGTGAGGTAGAGGGGTGTGGCCCAATAGAAAAATAGCACCAAAGAGGAACAAGAGGCCGAATTGTCAACAGATCGTCGTCTTCTTCGCTTCAGAGAGCGATTTCCATCGCCCAGCAGCTGTGCGCCATGGCCGGAGCTTCTTGGAGCGTCGTCGTGAAGCCTGGGCACGTGCCCGGGGCGGAGGTATGGTAAAATCGCCACTGGGTGTAGATGAAGTGGAGAAGAGCCTTGAACACACTGGCCTCCATGTCGTCGATACGTACGCGAGCAGTGGTCTTCTCCTTCATCGGACCCAAGAGCTCCGCCTCGAATACTGACGACCGAGCGGCGAGTATGCACCTGTGTGCAGGAAATGAGTCATCAGCGACCTCAAAAGTGACATCGATCGCCTTGCCAGCCAGAAGTAGTTGGCCAAGATGCTGGGGAAGGTTGGATGGTGGCACAACCCAAGGCGGGGGGATACGCTCGGTGAAGGTCTCCTTCATCACGGCGACGTCGCACCTGATGCGGAAAGCATCATCTCGGAGGTAAACGGCTTCCTCGAAGGCCTTCCTATTGATGAACTGTGGGAAGCCCCATCCAGTTCCACTGTCGTCGAAAGTGCGTATTTGGCTGCTGCGTGAGCTGCACGAGTGCACTGGTTGACAATCTTGGTCAAGCAAACCAATCTTTAATTCTGCTGACTCCATTGGCATTACAGTTGTCGAGCTGCAGATAGATGGATATGTAGTCCGCGGCATCTTTACCCATGCCGTCGGGGTAATACCTCAGACACCACCGATGGCCTCCGACGTCGAACGTCTCGGAGAAGATGTACTTTCTGTTGCCGAGCCCCTTGCCCTTGGTGCGGGAGTAGCCGTCAATCTTGACGACGTGCGACCCGCAGACTGCCGGAGGCGCGACGATGACTGACTCAGTCGGGGACGACGTACGCGCCGCCACTAAAGAGGCTATCGCCGGAAGACGGACTTGAGTTGGATGACATGGTTGCCCAAAAATGCAATACCACAACTAAGAGCGTACGCACCTACCATTCATGACCGTTGATTTCATCAAGATTCGTGTAACAAATTTATCAACGAATATTTAAATGTCAATGCATTATCAATAATTGATAGATTTGTGTAATCTTGATTTTAGATTCATGTACTAACATGAATTTTCTGTGCATGCATTGACTAAAAAAATTAAAACCATGCATTAACATATATTTTTTTAGTTTTTTAACATATAAAATAGTACGAAAAATATGGTTCGTTGGATGCAAAATCAATGGTCATGATGGTAGATGCGTACGCTCCTAGTTGTGGAAAAACTGCGTTGATGGTTGCCCCCATATGTACCATGCGGAAATCGAAGTTGGAAAGTGATCTCTCCGGAGTAAAATAATTGATCCTCGAAACTGGATTAGCATAGCTCCCGTTTAACTAGTACTCCTATATAGGCGATAACCATACATGCTATGAGTCGGATCCTGTTTGCTCATGGCAACCCCTACACAGACGTACTTCTTCAGATGTGGACTCCTACTTAATAATGTATCGGCATTAATTTCAAAACAAAAAATAATGTATCGGCATTACAACTTCCTCTTTCGGCATCAGGTAAAGATTGAACAGGGAAACCGAACCGGTACGGCTCCAGACTCGAGCGAAGGCGGCCAAGAAGCAATCTAGGCTCCATCGCTCTCGCGGTGAAGCTGCCGGTCCTCCCGTTCTCCGACGGCCCATGGGGCCTCGAGGTATGGCGGATCAGCGCCACTCGTTGGAAGAAAGGTTTATGTTCCTTTGAATATAACGGTTGTTCCACTGTTTTCTTCGGAATGGTCTGGTGGCATCTCAAAGGACAGTGCTAAGCGTCCCGTGGATCGTAACCCCTGATCCCCCAGGTGGAGAGCGCGACACGTGTACCCAATAGCGTTGACCCAGCCAACCCCGCCTCATACTTGTTTGGCTCAAAAAATAAAAATAGCACGCATCTCGCTCCCGCACGGCCGCACGCATCTCGCTGGCTATGACCGGACTACCCACTAATCACCTCCACAGACCCATCGCTGGACCTCAACCGGAGCTCCCCGCCGCCCCAACCATAGCGACGCCGCCCAGCGATGGCAGCACCGCTCTCACCGACGGTAGCAACTCCGGCCACCTATGGAAGCAGCGCCACTCACCTGTAGCAGCACGACCGCTCGCCGACGGTAGCAACTCCGGCCACCTATGGAAGCAGCGCCACCCACCTGTGGCAGCACGCTGCTCACCGACGGTGGCCGCTCGCCGCCGGTAGCAGCACTGCTTGCCGTTTGTAGCAACGCCGGCGGGTGCGTGTAGCACCGCCGCTCGCCATACATAGCAACGTCGGCGGGCGCGTGTAGCACCGCCGCTCGCCGTACGTAGCAACGCCGGGGGCGCGTGTAGCACCGCCGCTCGCCGTAGCAACGCCGGCGGGCATGTGTAGCAACGCCGGTCGCCGTACGTAGCAACGTCGCCACTCGCTGCTTGGAGCTCCGTCCGTACACATCTGCAGCTAATCAGCCCCTATCTCTCCTTTCAGCAGCCGACAACACATGATGCTCCTGTGATTTGCAGCAATGGCGGTGAAAAAAGGGAGCCCATCAGCGGCCAAGGGAGAGGTCTCGCCGCTGGGAAGGATGGGATGGGTGGAGGAGATGCAGCCGGCTTGTCGGGTGGCGACATAGTACAAGAGGCCCTGTGAAGAGGGCGGGGCCGTATGTGCAGAGCCTTGGCGGGGTGCCGGTGGACGTCATGCGGTGGGCGGAGGAGAACGCCGTGGCTGGGTCACGACGTGCGGGCTGTAGCGACGGAAGTGTGGCTGGGAAAAGCTGATGTTCTTCTCCATTGTCGCGAACTCGCGATGGGGAGAAATTAGGAGATGGGAAGAGGATGGTGTGCCGAACGGATAAGGTGCGGGGCGGTGGTGTGTGGGCCCTCGGCGGACGCGTGTCGCGAGCAGGAGGCGGAGGACGTGAATGTCGCGATCCCCCGACTGATAAGTAGTGTTTTCCCGTCTCAAAGTCATAATAAGAGGTTCTCTCCATCCTAGCCTCGCTCCAGTGGTGCGTCTAGTGTTGGTGGAGGACGTCCGGGATTGTGTGTCCGGCGGATCTCTTATGATCCGGTCCGTTTTAGTGTCCATTCGTATGGTTGCAGGTTTGACTATTTTAATTTACGGCTGTAATCAACGGCGATGGTTGTTGCTCTGGTTTGCTGGCCCTTAAGAGATAGCATGACGACTTCCCGCCTGTACAACAAGCTCTACTATGATACGATTTACCTAGACTCCGGTGAGGGAGTGCTGACAGCGGCGCGCATTCGGCTCGCTCTAGTGCTTGTAGCCATAACTAAGTGGTGTGAGCACTTTTTGTATTACTATAGTACTATTGATGCAGAGCGGTTGACCTTTTCAAAAAAAAAGATTGAACAAGGGAAGGATGTTGTTCACCTTGTGTTTATTGAAATTGCGGGTTCCTAGCACAGACAGAGGAGACGGTACATAGGGGAGAAATCATTTTGTTCCCTAAGATAAAAAATGCAGAAGGGATCCAACAATATAGTCCAAACTGTCTTTTTAATGTTAACTTCAACAAATTTACCAAGACCGCTACCATAATACTAACTCCGTGGCTGATCACGTGGTACGTCCTACGCAAACCCCTTCATGAAAGGACACAATATACTCGATGGAATTGTGATCTTACATTAGACGGTACATGAGCTACATTGGAAGAGGTTAAATAGGGTGATATTTAAAATTGATTTTAAAATGGCGTATGATAAAATTAAATGATATTTTTTTCAACAGACCTTAAGCGGCGCGCTATGATCCATAGTTTTGTCACGGGAGGTAGTGTGGTCATTAAAGTCAAGGATGATGTTGTTCATTACTTCCAAACAAAGAAATGATTAAAACAAGGTGATCCATTATCGGCTATACTATTTAATACACTGGCAGATATGTTAGCTGTCATGATTGAGCGTGCAAAACTCAATGGGCACATTGAAGGGGTAGTCCCGCACCTAGCGGACGGGGAACATCGATTCTTCAACATGTGGACGGTACGATTCTATTGTTTGGTTGTGAGCATGGTCAATTTGCCATTCGGTATCTGGGTTTTGCGATCCATTACCGGAAGCTATCAAACGCCAAGTGGAAATTGGTTGAGGAGCTTGCAAGCAAGGTTGAGCAGCTGGAAAAGAAAACTACTATCTCTCGGCGGAAGATTACTCCTCATTAATTCGGTACTAAGTAATATGGTACTGCATATGATTTATTTCTTTTAGTTTCCTAAGAGATTCTAAAACAAACTGGATTTCTTCCGGTCAAGATTCTTTTGGTAAGGAGATAGTGAAAAAAAAGAAATATCGACCGACTCGTTGGGATGTAGTTTGCCGACCTAAGGACCATGGAGGGCTGGGTGTCCATGGCCTTCAGGTTAAAACACAACGCTCCTAGGTAAATGGCCTTTTAAGCTTCTTACCGAAGACGGGGTTTGGCAGACTATACTAAAAAGGAAATACATAGGCCAAAATGCATTTTCACAGGTTTTTTGGAAACCGGGAGACTCTCATTTTTTTGGCTAGTCTAATGGCAACGATTTTTTTTTCTTCCGCTTTGGATCCTTTTCCATTAAAGTTGGATCAGAGATTAGATTCTGGGAGGATAGGTGACTAAGAAACACCACTCTCCGTGAACAATATCCGGCTCTATATAATATTGTACGTCACAAACGCTACGATATTGGAGACATCTCCACCTAATGTGACGTTCAAACGGGATTTAATTGGCCCCAGGCTTGTGACATGGAACGCTCTGTTGGAGAGGTTGGCTATGATCCCGCTATCGCAAGGGGCTGATTTATTTCGTTGGAATTTACATGAGAATGGCAAATTCTCAGTTGATTCTATGTATAGAGTTCTTGTTCATCAAGATATGTCAGTCGATGGTAATAATAAAATATGGAAAATGAAGATTCCATTAAAAATAAAATTATCTGGTTGGTATCTTCATAAGGGTGTAATCCTTACTAATGGCAACCTTGTAAAGCGCCATTGGCAAGGAAGTAAAAAATGTGTGTTTTGTCATCACGATGAGACAATAAAGTTGTCCATTTTATATGGTCAGTCATCAAAGTGGCTTCTAACTGTCATGTAGTGTTGCAAATATTTTTGGTAACAAGTTGCATGGGATAGATAACAAGTATAGAGCCCTTCTCACTGTGGGAGCGTTTGATGTAATATGGTCGTTTTGGCTATGTAGAAATGACAAGATTTTTAATGATAAAAATTTCTCTCCTATGCAGGTCATCTACCGGTGTACTCATCGGTTTCATTCGTGCTCACCTATACAGTTTCGCGACCTATTTACAGAGGTGTCTGCTCGGTTTGAGGAGACGGCGAGGTTTTTTTTATCCCACATGGGTGGCGGCATAGTCTTCGGATTGATCCACCGGCTTCTTAGCCGTATTAAGAGCTCTCTTTTGTATTCTTGTATTGCACCTTTTTATAATTTATTTTCATTTGAATATTGTTGGTTGTGTGCATCTTGTTATGCGGAGGCCGGGTGTAATACATTAGTATGTGTTCGATGCTTGAGTAATGAAATGCCCATTATCGAAAATAAGAGAGAAAGCCAAGTTGGCTAGAACGAGTGAGGTTAAATCATTTTTCACACTTGATGAAGTCCTTCCACACACAAAAAAGTACACACTCTACTGGTTGATAGGTCTGACCATGCAAAGTACTCTAAAAAGCAGCCGATGTTTAGTCATAATTAGGAAATATGCTAGCGCTCCTGGTCACACCCATGGGCAACACAGGGGCGAAAACCGTAGCGCCAAACCCCGCCCGCCCTCCTCCACCCTTTTTCGCCCGGCGGATCCCGCCGGTGGCGGCGGATCTCCTCTGCCGCGTGCAAGGTCTCCGTCGAGGGGAGGTTGCGGCTGGACAGTGGTGTGGTCATGGCGGCAGCGAGCTTGTCCGTCGGTGCTGTGCTTGTCTAAGCGGGTTCAGACCTCTCTCTCTCCTCATTCTCGGGCTGGGCGGCGCGGCCTCGGCGGCAAGTTGGGCTAGATGCCGTGCTTTGTACTGTACTCCCTGTGAGGGGCATGCCGGTAGGGGCCGGCTAGGGCTATGCGCCGTGGACTTGGGGTCTCGGGCCGGGGCACGGGCCTCTTCGAGCCCATCGACCTCTCCACGTCCATTATGGTGACACCGACAGCCATGGGGGCTGCTGTTCGTCCAACCAGAGGGACCCTCTCACTTCTAAGCGGGTCGAGATAGCAGTGGTGCTCAGTTTTTTATAGGTGGGCAGCGTGTGGAGCTGGGACGCTAGAGTGGGGGCCCTGGATGGTGGAAGCCATGGGGGTGTGCAGGCGAGCCACAGCCGTGTGGACGACATGGTGGCTAGCGAGCAACAGGGTGTGGCGGTGCTTCGTTTGTTGTGTTTGCAGCGGTGCGATCACTGTGTGGGAGGGGGAGAGATCATGTGAAGGGGAAGCCCTTGCCCAGCTTGGGTTACATCTTTGGATGTCGTCCATTTCTTGAAGGCGTTGGTGCGGCTTCCGTTAGTGCTCCTCTCGTGCTCCGGGCATAAACCCATACTCCTTGGATCGTGCGGTGGTGGCGTGATGGCGTGGTGATCCTCTTGAGGACGCCGCCTTGGAGGCCATAGTCTATTGCTCTCGAAAGTTGGTGGTGCGGAGGCTGCGGTGCTTCGTTGGATGGCGCGGGATCTTCATACTGCTTTCTCCGTCGAAGCTTGCATCTTGTGATGCACCCTCGGTGTTCCTCTGTTTGGCCCTCTTGTCGAGGCTTGTCAGTTGCAGTCCGTGGGCGTCGGCGTGACCTCCTGGTGGCGTTGGCTTTGAGGCTCGAGTGTGCAGTGACTGTTGGTGTGCCCGAGTTTTTGGGTGATCTCTGGCCTGGCCATTATGCCCATCCTGCAAGTGCCCCTTAGGCTCTAGTTGTGCCCTTTGTACTTTTTGTCGTAGCCTCATCGGTTGCCGACCTTTGTTTTGTTTTGTGTGTACAGTGCTATCATGTAAGTTGGGTTCAGCTCCTTGTATCTCTTTCCCCGTTGAGGGCGTTATTAATTTAACGACGGGCCATTTAGCCTTTTATCTAAAAAACTTAAATTAGGAAATATGACCGTGCGTTGCTATGGATAGTGGTTTTGGACGTGGACGTAGGTACCGTTGCCGAGGAAAGGTTAATCAAAAATCACAGTCACTGTTTCTCGTCCGTTTCGAGTCGAATAGGACTCGCCCACTACGTGTCTCCGCTTTGGGCCGGTCCATTTGTATCGCTTATTTTCTTCTGCATTTTGTTTCTTTTTTCCATTTTTATTTTTCTTTTGTTTTTGGGTGAACCATATTAATTTAAAAAAAAAAATCTGAAACACTATTTTAAAAAAGATAAAATTTAAACTGATGTTTAAAAAATCACAACATTGTTTAAAATTAGGATTTCTTAATTTTCTCCTATATTTGAAAATGGTTTAGATTTTGAAAACTGTTTATTTTTTAAAAATGGTTCAGATTTTAAAATTACAGATTTTTGAAAATGATTAAGATTTCAAAAATATTCATTATTTAAAATGGTTCAGATTTGAAAATTGTTCATTTTGAAAATGTCCTAGATTTTATAAAACATTCATATTTCACAAAAAACATCATTTTTGAATAATGTTCATTTTGAAAATTGTTCATTTTTGTAAATGGTTCAGATTTTGAAAATGTTCAGATTAAAAAAACCAGATTTTAAAAAGCAAGGACAAAAATTTGTTTAGGCACTATTCGGGAAAACATAAAAGAACGAAAAAATAAAGTAAAACCCACACGTGGGCCGCCCATATGGACGAATCGTGCGGGCGAGTCCATGCACCGACTCGCTTAATGCGATATATAGGGAACCCTCGAAATCCCTAATCTTTTCTTTGTTCTCATGACACCACAGGCCACTACAAAATTTTACCCCCTTTTATGACTAAACGTTGCCCACAACATTTGGATGAAAAACTTTGGTGCAACCAAAAATTTGCCAAACATCAATGGACCCGTGGAACCGCAACCTCAGTTCGCCCTTTTTCCATTGTCTCGACCAAGAGAGCGTGTGTGCGAAAACTGCAAAATTTTATGTTAACTTGGAAATCTATTAATAAATTTGCATATTCTGTTTGTATTGATATTCTGATAGACTCTAAAATTCTCACTCTTCAAATTCCATCGATCACTACCGGAAATCTGGAATTTGCCGTGGGGCAAAACCGCACGGCAAAGGCTCTGCGGAACACGGCAAAGGCTTTGCCGTGCGGAAATGCACGGCAAAGACCTTACGGCAAAATCCTCGTCGGCAAAGACTCTTTGCCGTGCGCTTTTGCTAAAATGAACGGCAAAGTCTTTGCCGTGAGCTATAGACGCCATGCACGGTAAATAATTGTCAAAATCGGGTCAACCCTGCGTCGACGTCTTTGCCGTGCGACGGTGGTGTGGGGCCCATGGGCGTCTCCAGCCGCCGCCCTTTCGCCTATTTATTCATCCCGATGCGAAAACCCTAAATACCCGAGCCATTATCCACGAAAAGTTCCAGAGACGCCGCCGCCGTCAACCCTAGCTCGGGAGGGTTCAGAAGCTCTTCCCGGCACTGCCGGAGAGGGGAATCATCACCGGAGGGCTCTACATCACCATGCCTGCCTCCGGAGTGATGCGTGAGTAGTTCATCCTTGGACTACGGGTCCATGGCAGTAGCTAGATGGTTGTCTCTCCACTTTATGCTATCATGTTTAGATCTTGTGAGCTGCCTATCATGATCAAGATCATCTTATTGTAATGCTACATGTTGTGTTTGCTGGGATCCGATGAATATTGAATACTATGTCAAGTTGATTATCAATCTATCTTATATGTTATTTATGATCTTGCATGCTTTCCGTTACTAGTAGATGCTTTGGCCAAGTAGATGCTTGTAACTCCAAGAGTGAGTATTTATGCTAGATAGTGGGTTCATGCCTCCGGTAATCTGAGAGTGACAATAACTTCTAAGATTGTGGATGCTGTTGCCACTAGGGATAAAATAACCGATGCTTAGCTTAAGGGTACGCCGTTAGGTCTAATGCATTTGTTTACATTACGCACATTACTTAATGCAATTATCCGTTGCTTGCAACTTAATACCAACGGGGAACTCGGTATGACAACCTGGCGGTGGATTATTAGTCTCTATGTATTTTGTCGTAATGCCCACATGAATATCATAGTAATCATCATGTCATATATATGCATTGTCATGCGCTCAATATTTTGTCAATTGCCCAGCTGTAATTTGTTCACCCAGCATGTTAGTTATCTTTTATGGAGAGACACCACTAGTGAACTGTGGACCCCGGTCCATTCTTTTACACTGATAATACAACCAACTGCAAACACTGTTCCTTTTCATTCTCTGCAATTTACTACTGTTTTCCACACCATACGTTTAATCCTTTGTTTTCAGCAAGCCGGTGAGATTGACAACCTCACTGTTTCGTTGGGGCAAAGTAGTTTGATTGTGTTGTGTGCAGGTTCCACGTCAGCGCGCCACTGACAACCTTCCGAAGTGATTTCTTGCTCCTACTGGTTCGATTAAACCTTGGTTTCATACTGAGGGAAAACTGCTGCTACACTGCATCATACCTTCCTCTTGGGGTCTCCCAACGAACGTGTGATCCACGCAATCAAGCTTTTTCTGGCGCCGTTGCCGGGGAGGAAGCACTTCGGTTCAGAAATCTCCTTGCTTCCCTTCCACACGCCATTTTCTGGCGCCGTTGCCGGGAGCAAGAGGATTTCTGCAAGGGGAGTTTCACGCTTCCAATCTCTTTACTTTGTTATTGTCTTGCTTAGTTTATTTTTATTTAGTCTTGTTTGCTTTATTTATCAAAAACACAAAAAAATTAGTTACTTTTATTTTCAAGTTGTTATCTTTCTGTTTTGTTTTAATTTTGCTAAAATGAGTACCCCTGAGAACACTAAGTTGTGTGATTTCACTAGCACGAACAACAATGATTTCATTAGTACACCTATTGCTCCACCTGCTTCTAACGCAGAATTCTATGAAATTAAACCTGCACTTTTAAATCTTGTTATGAAAGAGCAATTCTCTGGTGTTAGTACTGATGATGCTGCTGCTCACCTTAATAATTTTGTTGAACTTTGTGAGATGCAAAAGTATAAGGATGTAGATGGTGATATTATTAAACTGAAACTTTTTCCTTTCTCTTTGAGAGGACGTGCTAAAGAATGGTTGCTATCTTTGACTAGAAATAGTATTGATTCATGGACTAAATGCAAAATGCTTTCATAGGAAAATATTATCCTCCTGCTAAGATTATATCTTTGAGAAGTAGCATTATGAATTTCAAACAATTTGATAATGAGCATGTTGCTCAAGCTTGGGAGAGAATGAAATCATTGGTAAAGAATTGTCCCACCCATGGACTGACTGCTTGGATGATCATCCAAACCTTTTATGCAGGACTAAATTTTTCTTCAAGAAACCTATTGGATTCGGCCTCTGGAGGTACCTTTATGTCCATCACTTTGGGTGCTGCAACAAAGCTTCTTGATGATATGATGATAAATTATTCTGAATGGCACACCGAAAGAGCTCCACAAGGTAAGAAGGTAAATTCTGTTGAAGAAACTCTTCCTTGAGTGATAAGATTGATACTATTATGTCTATGCTTACAAATGGAAAATGCATGTTGATCCAAATAATGTTCCTTTAGCTTCTTTGGTTGCTCAAGAAGAGCATGTTGATGTGAACTTCATTAAAAATAATAACTTCAACAACAATGCTTATAGGAATAATTTTGGTAATAACAATTATAAGCCCTATCCTTTTAATAGTGGCAATGGTTATGTTAATTCTTATGGTAATTCCTACAACAATAATAAGAGTGTACCCTCTGATCTTGAAGTCATGCTTAAGGATTTTATTAGTACACAAACTGCTTTCAATAAATCTGTTGAGGAAAAGTTTGGGAAAATTGATGTTCTTGCCTCTAAAGTTGATAGTCTTGCTCTTGATGTTGATTTGTTAAAAATTAAAACTATGCCTCATGATGTTAAAGAGAGCAAAACTCTCAATGCTATACAAGTTAAAATTGATAATAATGTGAGGATGTTAGCTGATTTACATGCTAGGTGGGCAAGAGAGGATGAAATTGCTAAAAAGAATAGTATTGCTAGAGTTTATACTATTACTACTACTGAAAATGCTATAAACTCAAGTGTTAACAAACCTCCTACTATCAATGGTAAAGTAATTGGTGTTGGCAATGTCTCTACTTCTGTTGCAAAACGTTTAAAATTGCCTGAAAACACTGTTTCCTGATAAAAGTGCTGAAATTTTTCGAGATGTGGGAGACAATGGTCCATTACTTTTGATAATAATGATTTTGATTTTGATGGTTGCAATATTTCTGAAGTAATTAAGTTCTTGCAAAAGCTAGCTAGAAGTCCTAATGCTAGTGCTATAAACATGGCTTTTACTAAACATATTACTAATGCTCTCATGCAAGTTAGGGAAGAGAAATTAAAACATGAAGCTTCTATCCCTAGGAAGTTAGAAGATGGTTGGGAGCCCATCATTAAAATGAAGGTGAATGATTTTGATTGCAATGCTTTATGTGATCTTGGTGCTAGTATTTCTGTTATGCCTAAGAAACTCTATGATATGCTTGATTTAGCACCTTTGGAACACTGTTATTTGGATGTTCACCTTGCTGATAATACTATAAAGAAACCTTTGGGGAGAGTTGATGATGTTTTTATAATGGTTAACAATAACCTTGTCCCCGTTGATTTTGTTGTTTTGGATATTGAATGCAATGCTTCTTGTCCTATTGTTTTGGGAAGACCTTTTCTTAGAACTGTTGGTGCTATTATTGATATGAGAGAGGGGAATATTAAATATCAATTCCCACTCAAGAAAGGTATGGAACACTTCCCTAGAAAGAAGATGAAGTTACCTTTTGATTCTATTGTTAGAGCAAATTATTCTGTTGATGCTTCATCACTTGGAAACACTTGATTCTTACTTTCTGCGCCTAGCTGAAAGGCGTTAAAGAAAAGCGCTTATGGGAGACAACCCATTATTTTATTTCTGCAATTTTTCTTTTTTTTGAGTCAAGGAGTTGTTTACTTCTGTAACAATTCCTTTGTATCTTTATTTTATCGCATTGTTGTGCCAAGTATTGCCTCTAATAGGAAGATGATGCTAGATTTGGATTTCTGCGCAGGAACAGATTTCTGCTGTTCACCGTTTTAATTCTGTAAAATCACAGAAAAATTATTTAAATCTGCAAATTTTTGTGCGTGATCCTCAGATATGTACGCATCTTTCGTTAGTTTAAAGTTTTTCGATCTGAGCAACGTAAGTGCCTCGAAAAAATTCGTCTTTGCGGACTGTTCTGTTTAGACAGATTCTGTCTTTTATTTTTCGCATTCTCTCTTTTACTAGTGTTGAGTGGAATTCTTTTTTAGGGTGAAGAGCTTCACATAACATCAGTGGCAGTAGCTAATGTTAAAAGTAACGGTCATGTTTGTGTCCTTATAGAACATGTGAGTTTTTGATTGTGCACTAACCCTCTAATGAGAATTACTTTGAGTTTGGTGTGGCGGAAGTTTTCAAGGGTCAAGAGAGAAGGATGATATAATGTGATCAAGAAGAGTGAAGAGCTTAAGCTTGGGGATGCTCCCATGGATCACCCCAGCATATTTCAAGAAGACTCAAGCGTCTAAGCTTGGGGATGCCCAAGGCATCCCCTTCTTCATCAGCAACTTATCAGGTCATCTCTAGTGAAACTATATTTTAATTCTTTCACATCATATGTGCTTTACTTGGAGCGTCTGTGTGCTTTTATTTTCAGTATTTTATTTTTCTTATGGTCAACTTGATTGGACCCCAGCATTCTTGATTGGGAGAGAGACACGCTCCGCTTTTTCATATGAATACTCCTATTCTTCACTTATACTTGTTGAGTATTCTTATCTAGCTATTGCTATGCTTTTAGCTCCTGTTTTGCATGCATCTCTTATTCAGAGCTGTTAGTTCTTTTAAAGAAAGTACTCTCTTGCTTCACTTATAATTGTTTGGAGAGTTTATGTTGAAATAAATTGATTGGTGTTTGGTTGGAACAGAAAATGTTGCATGTGGTAGATGGTATAATGGAAAAAGCTTACATATTCTTGTAGATCACTGTATTGGATAATTTGATACTTGTCAATTGTTTTGAGTTATCAAGTAGTTCATGTTTAAGCTTTTGTATCATGTAGTTAAAACCTATTAATGAAGAACTACCGTAAAGCTCGTTGAAATTTGGTTTGCATGATTGGTATCTCTAAGGTCTAGATATTTTCTAGTAAAAGGGTTTGGTTAACAAGGAAGACAGTGTAGAGTCTTATAATGCTTGCAATATGTTTTCATATAAGTCTTGCTGTGTCGGTTGATATCCTGTGTTTGCTTCAAATAACCTTGCTAGCCTAAACTCTGTACTGAGAGGGAATGCTTCTCGTGCATCCAAAACCTTGAGCCAAAATCCATGCCATCTGTGTCCACCATAACTACCTATATGTGGTATTTCCTTGCCATTCCAAGTAAATTTTTCATGTGCTACCTTTAAACTATTCAAAATTATTACTCCTATTTTGTGTCAATGTTTACCAAGCTCATGAGGACGGGGTGGATGTCTTTATGTCAACTGTCAAACAGACTTTACCACCGGACTAGCGGCATATACATCCGCTTATCCATTAATTTTGCAAAAAGAGCTGGCAAATGGGGTGCCCAGTCCCAATTAATTACAACTTTAACCGCTTAATTCTCTTCACATTTTTGCCCTGTCATCAAGCAATGACAAACAGTGAAATATCTGCATGTGTAAACAAAAGAGAAAGAGGGATGATCTGCCTTGCTGGTAGAAATAACGTCCTTCATGGGAGCCGCTCTTAAAAGTCTGGTTGGCAGGGGTCATATTGTACTTTCCATTTTCTGATTCGTTGACAATTAACAAACACCTCTCAAAACTTATTTTTACTCTCTATATGATTTCAAAAACTTAAAAAGCTCTAGCACATGATTTAATCCCTGCTTCCCTCTGCGAAGGGCCTTTCTTTTACTTTTATGTTGAGTCAGTTTTCCTACTTCTTTCTATCTTAGAAGCAAACACTAGTGTCAACTTTGGTGCAACAATTTTTATATGCTTGTATATTGCACTTATTATATGCTTTGTGTTGACAAATATCCATGAGATATATATGTTGAAAGTTGAAAGCAATTGCTGAAACTTAAATCTTCCTTTGTGTTGGTTAAATACCTTTTACTTAGAATCTATTGCTTTATGAGTTAACTCTTATGCAAAACTCTTTGATGCTTGTCTCGAAAGTACTATTCATGAAAAGTTTTTGCTTATATGATTCAGTTGTTTGCTCATTATCTACTTGCTAGCAAACTATAGACCATTGACCTGGATCACTTCATTCATAACATGTGCTTTACAATACTATTTGATCAAGATTATGATTGTAGCATGTCACCTCAGAAATTATTTTGTTTTTATCGTTTTACCTACTCGAGGACGAGTAGAACTAAGCTTGGGGATGCTTGATACGTCTCAAACGTATCTATAATTTCTGATGTTCCATGTTGATATTATACCAATTGTTACATGTTTTATATACACTTCATAGCATTTTTATGCATTTTCTGGGACTAACCTATTAACAAGATGCCACAGTGCCAGTTCCTGTTTTCTGCTGTTTTTGTATTCCAGAAAAGCTAGTCTGGAAATATTCTCGGAATTGGACGAAACTTGGACAGAACCTCCTATTTTTCCAACACGTACACGGAGTCCAAGGAGAGACGGAGGGGAGCCACGTGGCAGCCACACCATGGGGCCGCGCGGGCCCCCCTGCCGCGCCGTGGGGTGGTGTGGGGCCCCGGGCTCCCAGCCGCCGCCCTTTCGCCTATTTATTCTCCCGACGCGAAAACCCTAAATACCCGAGCCATTATCCACGAAAAGTTCCAGAGACGCCGCCGCCGTCAACCCTAGCTCGGGAGGGTTCAGAAGCTCTTCCCGGCACCCTGCCGGAGAGGGGAATCATCACCGGAGGGCTCTACATCACCATGCCTGCCTCCGGAGTGATGCGTGAGTAGTTCATCCTTGGACTACGGGTCCATGGCAGTAGCTAGATGGTTGTCTCTCCACTTTATGCTATCATGTTTAGATCTTGTGAGCTGCCTATCATGATCAAGATCATCTTATTGTAATGCTACATGTTGTGTTTGCTGGGATCCGATGAATATTGAATACTATGTCAAGTTGATTATCAATCTATCTTATATGTTATTTATGATCTTGCATGCTTTCCGTTACTAGTAGATGCTTTGGCCAAGTAGATGCTTGTAACTCCAAGAGTGAGTATTTATGCTAGATAGTGGGTTCATGCCTCCGGTAATCTGGGAGAGTGACAATAACTTCTAAGATTGTGGATGTGCTGTTGCCACTAGGGATAAAATAACCGATGCTTAGCTTAAGGGTGCGCCGTTAGGTCTAATGCATTTGTTTACATTACGCACATTACTTAATGCAATTATCCGTTGCTTGCAACTTAATACCAACGGGGAACTCGGATGACAACCTGGCGGTGGATTATTAGTCATAGACGCTGTTGGATAACGGTCTATGTATTTTGTCGTAATGCCCACATGAATATCATAGTAATCATCATGTCATATATATGCATTGTCATGCGCTCAATATTTTGTCAATTGCCCAGCTGTAATTTGTTCACCCAGCATGTTAGTTATCTTTTATGGAGAGACACCACTAGTGAACTGTGGACCCCGGTCCATTCTTTTACACTGATAATACAACCAACTGCAAACATTGTTCCTTTTCATTCTCTGCAATTTACTACTGTTTTCCACACCATACGTTTAATCCTTTGTTTTCAGCAAGCCGGTGAGATTGACAACCTCACTGTTTCGTTGGGGCAAAGTAGTTTGATTGTGTTGTGTGCAGGTTCCACGTCAGCGCGCCACTGACAACCTTCAGAAGTGATTTCTTGCTCCTACTGGTCGATTAAACCTTGGTTTCATACTGAGGGAAACTACTGCTACACTGCTTCATACCTTCCTCTTGGGGTCTCCCAACGAATGTGTGATCCACGTCATCAATCAGCAATTCACACAAACATATAGAACACGACGGCAATTCACACAAACATATAGATAACGACGACAAACATATCACAATTCACACAATGCTCCATAATTCACACAATTCACAAACATATCACATATAGGTCATGAAGGAGAAGATGGACATGAAGCTCCAGATGTAAGTCACGACGGCGAAGATGGACATCATGAGGAGGATCGACTTACATGTTTGCAAAAAAAATGATTGAGTTCGACAACTAAATGTCAAGTGCATAGGCATAATTTAACTAATTAGGTGGAAATGGCATAGTCATGGCATTAAAAGAAAGCTAACTAATATTTGATGAGTTGAACTAACTAAAATTTGACAAGTTCAACTAATGGGTAAAATTTGACAAGTTCAACTAAAGTGGCAATGTCATGGCAAGCTAAATTATGAGTCATGCGAGCATACCCACGACATCCTCCGGACAACGGAAGGGTTGGAGATATGGGGCTGCCCCTCCGGATCGTCCTGGCCACCAAGCGGCGGCGCCATCGAGTGAGATCCACCCGCCGATCCTGGATGCATCTACAACATGAAAAAAAGGCTCGCATTACACAAATAATTTAGTTACAACAATAAGATGGATAGAATGACAAGTTTGACTACATACCCATGGGAACATCGGTGGAGGGAACTGTCCCATGGCAACAGCCCGTCCGCAGGAGCAATGCGCTGCATCATGCTCGTCATCCACTCCATCATCTGCCTGGAGTGCTCCTGCTGCTGCTCCAGCTGCTGCTCATAGAGCACCTGCTTCTGACACATCTCCTCCCGGAGCTGGTCGACAGCTAGACCCGAAACTCGTGGGCGGGTCTCCACAGCGGCGGCAGGTCGGGATGCAAGCTCACGGGGCGGCGGCGCGGGATGCTATTTGATTCGAGAAAGAAAGGGGAAAGAGAAAGGCCGGGTTCGGCCGATTCGGATAAGTTCCGAGACTTTGCTGTGCGCCCGTGGCTGCACACGGCAAAGACCTTCTTTGCCGTGTGTTTTCCATCTTTGCCGTGTGTGCGTGCAAGTTTCTTCTTTGCTTCCAAGTCTTTTCTTTTTTCTTTTGTATTATATTTATTTCCTTTCATATTTTGTTTTTCCAATTAATATTAATATTTCCTGATAGTTTATTTTTTTCCTTTTCATATTAAAATTGTCTACATGAAAAAAAAATATGATCACCCGTTAAAAAAAAATCCAGCGGGTGTAGGGTTTCGCTGTAGCGGGGGTACGGAGCGTCGGAACCGCACCAAAACTTGCATCGGTCCCTAATATATGTACAAGAGCGTTTTGGTAGGTTGTGGGAACCAAGATAAAACTCCGAGGTGTGACCCGCTTCTCCGACCCCGCTTACTCCGTGGTAAGTTCCTACACTTAGAGGTGAAAACTCCCATTTCGGGTGCCGGGCACGGAATCATGCGACGGAGCAGATGAAATGTTGGTTCCCCATGGTCCTATGTACCAACCTAACACAACCAAGTAAAAAAGTTTATGCGTCTACCCCCTCTCGGCGCCGGTCAAAGGGGTAGATCGCTAGGTTTGACTTTTTTTCAGCGGGTGTAGGGTTTCGCCGTAGCGGGGGTACGGAGCGTCGGAACCCCACCAAAACTTGCATGGGTCCCTAATATATGTATAAGAGCGTGTTTCTAGGTTGTGGGAACCAAGATACAACTCCGAGGTGTGACCCGCTTCTCCGACCCCGCTTACTCCATAGTAAGTTCCTACACTTAGAGGTGAAAACTCCCATTTCGGGTGCCGGGCACGGAATCATGCGACGGAGCAGATGAAATGTTGGTTCCCCATGGTCCTATGTACCTACCTAACACAACCAAGCAAAAAATTTCATGTGTCTACCCACTCTCGGCGCCGGTCAAAGGGGTAGATCGTCAGGTTTGACTTTTTTCCAGCGGGTGTAGGGTTTCGCCGTAACGATGGTCCGGACCATCGGAACCCCACCAAAACTTGCATGGGTCCCTAATATATGTATAAGAGCGTGTTGGTAGGTTGTGGGAACCAAGATACAACTCCGAGGTGCGACCCGCTTCTCCGACCCCGCTTACTCCGTAGTAAGTTCCTACATTTAGAGGTGAAAACTCCCATTTCGGGTGCCGGGCATGGAATCATGCGACGGAGCACCGAAAATGTTGGGTCCCCATGGTCCTATGTACCAACCTAACTCAACCCAACAAATTTTTTCATGCGTCTACCCCCTCTCGGCGTCGGTCAAAGGGGTAGATCGTCAGGTTTGACTTTTTTCCAGCGGGTGTAGGGTTTCGCCGTAGCGGGGGTTCGGAGCGTCGGAATTGCACCAAACCTCACATGGATCCCTAATATATGTCCAAGAGGGTGTTGGTAGGTTGTGGGAACCAAGAAACAACTCCGAGGTGCGACCCGCTTCTCCGACCCGCTTACTCCGTAGTAAGTTCCTACACTTAGAGGTGAAAACTCCCATTTCGGGTGCCGGGCATGGAATCATGCGCCGGAGCACCGAAAATGTTGGTTCCCCATGGTCCTATGTACCAACCTAACACAACCAAGCAAAAAATTTCATGCGTCTACCCACTCTCGGCGCCGGTCAAAGGGGTAGATCGTCAGGTTTGACTTTTTTCGAGCGGGTGTAGGGTTTCGCCGTAACGATGGTCCGGACCATCGGAACCCCACCAAAACTTGCATGGGTCCCTAATATATGTATAAGAGCGTGTTGGTAGGTTGTGGGAACCAAGATACAACTCCGAGGTGCGACCCGCTTCTCCGACCCCGCTTACTCCGTAGTAAGTTCCTACATTTAGAGGTGAAAACTCCCATTTCGGGTGCCGGGCATGGAATCATGCGACGGAGCACCGAAAATGTTGGGTCCCCATGGTCCTATGTACCAACCTAACACAACCCAGCAAATTTTTTCATGCGTCTACCCCCTCTCGGCGTCGGTCAAAGGGGTAGATCGTCAGGTTTGACTTTTTTCCAGCGGGTGTAGGGTTTCGCCGTAGCGGGGGTTCAGAGCGTCGGAATTGCACCAAACCTCACATGGATCCCTAATATATGTCCAAGAGGGTGTTGGTAGGTTGTGGAACCAAGAAACAACTCCGAGGTGCGACCCGCTTCTCCGACCCCGCTTACTCCGTAGTAAGTTCCTACACTTAGAGGTGAAAACTCCCATTTCGGGTGCCGGGCATGGAATCATGCGCCGGAGCACCGAAAATGTTGGTTCCCCATGGTCCTATGTACCAACCTAACACAACCAAGCAAAAAATTTCATGCGTCTACCCCCTCTCGGCGCCGGTCAAAGGGGTAGATCGTCAGGTTTGACTTTTTTCCAGCGGTGTGGGTTTCGCCGTAGCGGGGGTCCGGAGCGTCGGAATCGCACCAAACCTCGCATGGGTCCCTAATATATGTATAAGAGCGTGTTGGTAGGCTGTGGGAACCGAGAAACAACTCCGAGGTGCGACCCGCTTCTCCGACCCCGCTTACTCTGTAGTAAGTCCCTACACTTCGGGGCTCCACTTCGGCGAAATCTTGAATCCGCGGGAAATACCAAACGTTTTCGTCTACCCCATGAACGACGTCGAAAGGGGGTAGACCAGTGGACTTTTTTACTTCGTTGTGTTAACCTAGGCCATAGGAGCACGGAAAACCAAAGTGGGCGCTCTGTCGGTCTTTTTTCAACGAAACCCAAGTCTCGGGGCCCCAATGACCTACCCCCTAGCTATCTCCGTATGATGCTTCTCGACAGACTTATATATTTATTTTGTTTAGTGTAGCCCATAGCAACATGGGAAACCAAGGTTGGGGCCATTTTATCCAAAAAAAAAGGAAAAGAAAAGAGCAAATAAGAGAAAACTACAATATGCCGTGTTAGTCCAGGTGAACACACGACATAGACTTCTTTGCCGTGTGCTCTAGGACACAGCGCACGACAAAGCCGTTTCCCGCCAATTATTCCCCCGCGCGGGAAATAGGCCGCATAAATTTTATGTCTAAATTTTTTTCAGCCACAACTATATCGTGTTGGGGGATTAAGGCACACGGCATAGCCTTCTTCCCGCCAATTTTTGTGGAGCGCGGGATATTGGGCAAATCGGTAAAGACGGATGGCCCCACGTTGTGCCGTGCTCCTCAACCTGGACACATGGCAAAGTTAACTTTGCCGAGTGCATGGGCTACGCCGTGTGTCTGTTGAAGTGGATGCCGTGTTTTTCTACTTTGCCGTGTGCAGTTTTCATAATTTACCGTGCGGCTTTCTTTGCCGTGCGTTTTCTCCAGAAAGCACGACATAGATCCCTTTGCCGTGTTCCGCAAATTGGAAGCGCACGGCATAGTTTGTCCCGCACGGCAAAGACAGATTTTCCGGTAGTGGATCTGTATCTATTGATTTATTCTAACTACCAAATGATACAACAGAGCTATATATCCACATACATATGATGATTATAATTAATATAGCGGATTATAATTATAATTGCTCTACATACAATTGGAGGAGAAGGCATGAAAATTAATAATATTACAACTTTTCTCTAAATTTTCAGAAATAATGAAATGTTCAAGTGCTCCTTAAAGAAACGGAGAAGATGCACTTCTTGCAGTATTTTCAGAAATATGCAACCACGGTGATGTTGCTGCAACAGAAATCTGCATATTACAAACAATTTGACTTCCTACCATGGAGCTAAACCATGGCTGAAAAACAGAACTGTTGTAGTGATTTTTTTTTATCTTCTCATTTTGTTGTCTTGGTTTTTGCATGGTTATCCAATAATTTTTTTTCTTCCAAGAAAATGCAGGACCTGCATGTCATGTCATTAAGATAGAAAAGAGTGTTTACAGCATTGATTGTGTAGTATTCTTCCAATTTTTTTTTTGTAAACTGGGCCACTCTATACTTGCTGGGAAATAAGCAAAGCCTTTCTTGCACGGAAGGAAATAAGCAAGCCTTTCTTGCATGGAATAAGCAAGTATTTTGCTGTTCTATCTTAATGAAATCGGCAGTGCTCCTGGTTTGCACGAAAAAAAAGAACTCTTCAACATGATTGCGCTCAAATACTTGCTGGGAAATAAGCAAGCCTTTCTTAGACTTGATGTAATCAACAGTAGTACGAGTGTCATAGTCTGTTCTAAGAATAGAAACACCAGAAATATTAAAATAAGTCTCCGGATTTTCCCTTTCAACGGGTAGATCGAGTTCACGGAGCAAGCTTGGTAAGCAGCTCTTGTATAACAGAGGGGCAGCTGCTTCTCAGGTGCTGGTAGCCGTCAGATGCCATGACTACTTTCAAGATGCCTGGAGAAGTGAGAAACTGGAAGCATGCCTTCTTGAGCGCGTCGCAGCCATGCTGCTCAGCCAGCGTCAACGTAGCCGCAACCGTTCTGGTGCAAATGTGGTTGCACAGCTTGTCCTCGCAGATCAGCTTTAGCCTCTCCAGGTTGTACCTGTCCGCCGCTACATGCAGATGCTGAGACATTGCTGCGGTGTCGTCTTCGTCCATTTCAGGCAGGGAGTCTGTGTAGATGAAGTCGAGAAGAGCCTTGAACACAGTGGCTTCCATCAGGGGCGGAGCCAGCCCAGGAGAGCGTTGGGGTCATCTCCATGGTATCGGTGTCATCTTGCACTAGTGATCACTATCTTTCACTAATTTTCACTAGATTCTCAAGGATTTTCTTTGGGTCACCAGGGTCAATTGACCCCATTCATTGCACGTAGCTCCGCCCCTGGCTTCCATGTTGTTGATCTGTACGCATGATGAGATCTTCTCCTTCATCGGACCAAGGAGCTCCTGCCTTGAAGACCGATGACCGAGCTGCAAGTATGCACCTGTGTGCAGGGAATGTCTCCGCACCGACCTCGAAAGTAACATCTGCTGCCTCCCCGGACAAGAGTAGGTGGCAAAGGTGCCGGTGCATATCGGGCGGTGGCACCAAAGGCGGGGAGATAGGCTCGGTGAAGACGGTCATATCGCACCTAACACTGAAAGCATCATCTTTTAGGCTAAGGGATTTCTCCAAGACTTGTCGTTCGATGAATTGGTCGTAGCCCCATATACATCTTCCGGAGAATAAGCGTATCTGGCTGCATCTGCTGCTGTACGACGGCACTGGTTGGCTATCTTGGTCAAGCAAGCTAATACTGGATTGTGCTCTGACTGCATTGGGACAGCTGTAGCCGAAATTCAGACGAAGATTGAGAGATATCGAACCGGTGGTATCTGAATCAGCATGACCGTCAGGATAGTACAGTAGACACCAGCCACTACCTCCGACGTTGAACGTCTCGGAGCAGATGTATTTGCCTTTCCCGAGCCCCTCGCTTTTGTATATCCCTCGCTTGAAGTAGCACATCATCAAATCAATAGAAAGCCATCACAGACATCTTGTTGCGCAAGAATGACCTGATATGTTCCCCACTTTCTCTTCATTCACCCGTTTTGTTAACATTTCATCCATACTTACGATTGCGATCAGTGGGGGCACCGCTATAATTCCAGCCCACTAATAAATGAATCGTTATCATGTGTGCTGTTTGGGCCTGTTTTGCTGGCCGGGCCCAGTCTTGCAATTGATGCATGCTCCGCCGCTGATTGCCATGTCATTATTTTGTGCAACGAATTTGCTAGTTCTCAGTCGTGAGTTCTCAGTCACATTTGTCACAGTTGAATATACTGTGTTAAGACGCGTGTCAAACTTTTTGTTATTTTGTCCCGTGTGACATAGAAGCGCAACCGGCATTTCCTATTCATCGACCAGGTCGATGATAGGAAAGCCTCACACACCCCAGGTGGAGAGGAGAGGCGCGAGATGGGCCTGGCCCAGTTCGTGGACGGAGGAGGCGCGACGGCGACCAGCGCAGAAGGGGACACTCACCGACGACGGGGACGACGCGGCTGGCCGCGGCGCCCCGTCGGAGGTGAGGCCAGGACCTCGCCGGAGACGGGGACGACGCGGCGGGCCGCGGCGTCGCCGGCTGAGGCGAGGCCGTGACTTAACGCAGGGGGGTGCGGTGGCCGGAGTTAGGTTATTGGTGCGGGGGGGGGGGGGGGTTAGACAGATGGCCGGCCGGGCGGCGGCAGACCGGCGGAGGAGGCGGCTGGGGCAGGGCGGGGCGGCGAGGCGGCGCGGTAGCGACGCCGGCCGCGGGTGGCGGCAGCAGGCGGTTAGGCCGGCGGCGGCGGGCGGCTCGAGGAAGAAGAAGAGAGGAGGAGGTGGAGGAGATGCAGGGCGGTGAGGAGCTCACGGAGGCGGTGGCGAGCTGCGTTGGCAGGGCGCGCGTGGGCAGAGGAAGAAGCGGAGGGAGGAAGAAGAAGGAGGGGTGTGCGACCCATGCTTAGCGTCGCACGGGTCGACACACACGCGATCCCAGCGCAACCTGTACGAGCGACTGCACGCGTGGACTTCATCTGGGCTTGTTCTTTCATTTTCTTTTGTACCGAGCTGGGCTTTTCTCCATACGGTGTGGGCCTTTTGGTTTTTGTCCATTCGTTTGGACGTTTTGACTTTTGTCCGTGCGTATACATTTGTTCATGTTCCTTAATTAGAAGATTTAGTTTTCTCGTTTTACAGTGGATAGGAAATGAAAAGGCTATTGTTTGGTTGGTTTG
Source organism: Poa pratensis (assembly GCA_947311845.1). Lineage (NCBI taxonomy): Eukaryota > Viridiplantae > Streptophyta > Magnoliopsida > Poales > Poaceae > Poa > Poa pratensis. Next base: position 59,961,938 of record CAMZMU010000117.1, read on the forward strand.
AGTAGCTTATCACGTGTTCCTATCCTAGAAAAGAGATGAATACATGTAAAAAACGAGATGAATATGTGCGTGATAGTAGTACAATGAGGCGTCATTTTTAGTTTGTAAAAAAAAACAGTTTTTTCATCGATCTTGTACTGTTTTCATGTATATACGTGAGTGATGTTCCTTTTTCGTATTTTTCTTTCTCATTTGGAATTTTATCTTTTTTCTGTTTTTTCTACTTAGTTGCACATTTTTAAGTAGTAATATTCGCGTCTTTTAGTAAACCATCGTTGTGCAAATACGTAGTTGGTCGCTAAAATATTTTCTTGTTTTCCATTTATGATTACATTCATTTTCTTTGATTTTTAAATAACAATCACTTTCACGACAACTCTGTTGCGGAAATAATTTTTGTTCAACTCATTTTCCTATGTTTATGTCGTATTTTCATGATTTTAACCTTTTCTTGTTGGTGTCCCCATGATCATTGGAATGGATTAAGAATTTGGAAAGATACTTTAAAATATTCTTGGTGTCACAAGTGATTTTTTTCCCAAAAGATACACTTTTATTTATTTACGTATGCCATTTCAAGTGCATGCATAACTGAGACGTTGGGTAGTCACTGCTGATATTTGTTGCTAGTTCGGAAGTTGCAAGTGGGTTGCAACTGCGCTTTTCCTGTTGCCATTGGTTTGCCACTACGAAAAATGTTCCCATATGTTGTATCAGCGTCGTGATGCATGCTCGCTAAGATTTGCAAGCAGTTTGCAACTCTGATTTTCTAGTTGCAAGTGGGATGTAACTTAGTTGTTTCCAGTTGCAAATGAGTTGCAGCTCAGGAAAAGAATGTTCCTAGCCATTGGATTGGCATTGTGAGCCGTGTTGGTCGGGAGTTGCAAGTGGGTTGCAATTGTGATCATTTAGTTACAAGCAGAATGCAATCGCGATTCTCCAGTTGCAACTAAGTTATTATTGGTTGAAACTGGGTAGAAACAAAAAAAATCTAGTTGCAGGTAGGCTGTTATGTGTAATTTTTCAGTTGCAAGTGGGTTGCAACTAAATTTCTATTTTTTTTGCATGTGGGTTGCGACCGTGGATTTCCAGTTGCAAGTGGGCTATAACTTAGTTGTTTTCCAGTTGCAAGTGAGATGCAACCGAGGAAAAAAAGTTCCTAGCTATTAGTGAAAAAATGTTCCTAGCTATTAGATTGGCATTGTGAGTCGTGTTGGCCGGGAGTTGCAAGTGGGTTGCAAATGTGATCCTTTAGTTACAAGTAGATTGTAATTTCGATTTTCTAGGTGCAAGTGGGTTGAAACTAAAAAAATTCCCATTGAAAGTGGGTAGAAACAAAGTTATTTTAGTTACAAGTAGGTTGTTATTTGCAATTTTTTCCGTTGCAAGTGGGTTGCAACTAAGTTTATTTTTATTTGCAAGTGGGTTGCAACTAAGTTTATTTTTATTTGCAAGTGGGTTGCAATTATGATTTTCTAGTTGCAAGTGGATTGCAACTAAGTTTTTGTCGGTTGCAGGTGGGCTGCAACTAAGTATTTCTTTTTTAGTTCAAGTGGGCTACAACTGAGAAAACAATGTTCTCGACTATTTATCAGAATTGTGTCATAATTCGTGCTAGTCACGATTTGCAAGTGAGTTGCAAGTAGCAATATTTTTTTTCTAGTTGCAAGTGGGTTGCAATATAGATTTTTCTAGTTGCAAGTGGGTTGGATTTGCGTCACGATCCGTGCTAGTCAGGAGTTGCAAGTGAGTTGCAAGTAGCAATTGATTTTTTCTAGTTGCAAGTGGGTTGCAATATAGTTTTTTCTAGTTGCAAGTGAGTTGTTTTCATGTTGCAAGTGGGTTGGATTTGCGTCACGGTCCGTGCTAGTCAGGAGTTGCAAGTGAGTTGCAAGTAAGGCTTTCAGTTGCAAGTAAGTTGCAACTGAGTTTTTCTAGTTGCAAGTGGGTTGTAACTGACATTTTTAGTTACGAGTTCTTTTCATGTTGCAAGTAAGGATTTTCAGTTGCAAGTAAGTTGCAACTGAGTTTTGCTAGTTGCAAATTGATTACAACTGAGACTAGCCGTTAGATTACGTCATTATTCGTGTCGGTCATGAGTTGTGAGTGGATTGAAACTGAGTTTTCTCATGTGGGTTGTACCAAGTTTTTTCAGTTGCAAGTGAGTTGATATTGAGGTATATTGTTCCTGACAGTTGGATTTTACATCATGTTTCGTGCAAGTATAGGAGTTGCAACTGAGTTACATTAATATTTTCTAGTTGCAAATTGTTTACATCCGAGTTTTTTTTTAGATTCTACATAGTGATTTGGCATGTGAGTTGTAAGTTGGTTGCAACTGAGATTTTTACGTGTACTAGAATTCATCCCTTTCCGTTCCGCGGTGATATGGCGCCCGTGCTACATGCCTTTTTTTTGAAGAAATTGAAAGGTTTCAATTTAAAGCTTCAAACAAATTTTAAAAAAAATATCATGATGTAGTTAATACTTTGCAATTCCATTGTGTAAAAGTTTGGATACGAAGTACCATGTAGCCTCATAAAAAAATGACAAATAAGGGCGGGAATAATTCAACATTTTTTTCTAAAATTTGTTTGATTTGTCCTTTTTACTGAGCCCAAAATACGAGGTATTTCATATCAAAAATTTACATGCTAGTAGTATGCATAATTGGCTACACGTAGGTACTTGTTTTTGAATTTTGTGAAACATTTTTTAGTAGTGTAGCTTCTATACTTTTTCGTTGTATGATAAAAATTAACAAACTACGGGGAGTGGTGTTTTGGCTCCCGGGTGCATATGCACCCTTTATTTGAAACACATTTTGGATTTATTTCGAAAGTTTAAAAAATTTGAAAAAAAATGTTCGCGCATAAATCTTAATATGCTATGTGTTCATAAAGTCGTTTTACGAAAAACCGACATTTTTGTGGCTTGTGTAAAAAAGACAAAATTTGGTTCTAAAATAAGCCTTTTCATGGGACTTTTTTTTGTCTTTTTTACACAGGGCATAAAATATGTCGATTTTCGGTGAAACGATTTTGTGAACAGATAGAACGTGAAGTCGTATCAGCAAAATTTTATTTCAGATTTTTTCGACATTTTAGTATGTTTTTTAAATACACCCGGGTGTCAAAGTGAATTTCCGCAAACTACGTATATAAGCTAGCTAGCCCAGCTAGCATTGTGCGCAGCATGGCTGATTACTGATGCTCTCATATATGATGCATGCATGCATGCATGTGCGGGCGGGTGAACATGACATGGCTGCATGTAAGGCTGCGCACGGTTAATCGAAAACCGAGAAATCGAACTGAAAAAACCGAAACCGAATCGAAATTGTGGTTATTTTGGTTTTCGGTTAAGATTACGGTTAGTAAAATAGCTAACCATATGCCTTGCGGTTAATACGGTTAATAACCGAAAACCGAATGGTTAACCAAAAAATCGAAATGCCTAGTAACTTTTATTATTTTGCACTTTTATTGACTTTTATTAACTTTACTGCTTACTTGTGGCATGTTATTTGCTATTTGTATAGACTTTTATTAACTTTATGGGTTATTTGGTTACTTTGGATCATATGCCTATTAATTTTATAGTCTATTCCGTTATTTTGTAATATATGGCTACAAAAAGAAATTGTCATTTTAAAATTCGCGTCAACTTAGGTTAATTTGGTTATTACCGAAACCGAACCGAAATTAAATGGTTATTACCGAAACCGAACCATATTCTCGTACAAAACCGTATTTATCGAAGTATTGAAACCGTATAAATAAAAAAACCGTATAAACTTAACCGAATTAACCATATTAACCGAACTCGCATCCGGAGCTGCATGGCTGATTGCTGCGAGTGCGAAGTGAGCAAGTAACCTGCAGTACAATTTGTTGATGACATCAGCCTGACTGAGAACTAACGGGTTCTCAGTCGACTAAGCACAAGGCGCTCCCACCAAATATATTGACTGAACTAACACTAGTAGGAAAAGCCATCACATTCTTTAACCAAAAATAGGTAAGATAATGAGTGAACTGGGATTTCAAACAGAGTGAACCAGACACCTTAATGACAAGTGGGCGACCTCCCACCCGGCCCTGCACCCCGCATCCACCCACATTAAAGAGTATGGTCGGACCACGCATCATAGGACCAAGGGCAACTGGACCCAGCGCCAGAAACGAGCAGAAAAACATACGCGCAACAACGGAGAATATAATTATTTTTATTCCGGTTAAAAAAGACCACTGTGAACAGACATACATGGTCTAGGAGCCATTTATTACGGCCAAGAAAAGGATTTTTTGATATTATTTTCTATAGACATTTCACTAATAGTGCGCGAAAATATTTATTTTCAAATATATTGTGATGTCTGTTTGGACGAAATCTAAAGGTACTTTTTGGTTGCCCAAATCAAAAGGAAGCCGAAGACATGTCGGAGTCAAGAGCGAGTAACCTTCATATTTTTAATATTATTTTCTTATCACTACTAAAATCAATTGTGCCTTAATAAACCAAGAAAAATACCAACATTATAAATTATGCATATATATACTATATTAAACTCATTTTCATATTGAAATAATTCATTAAAATCATTTATGTTTTAATCTTGATAAATCATTTACATGTTAAATACTTATTTTAGAATAAAATATTAAGGATCATTTTATATGTTAAATTGTTAATACTCATTTTTAAATCATTTTATGTTTTAAAGCTTCATAAATTTAAGGATGAGAATCCTCCGGTAAATACCCATTTTTAGTATCAAATATTTGTATCCAAATCCTTTTATGGAACAGAGCTGGCTTTTGAAAGATTTAAATCACTTTGTTAAAATTGTTTTAAGGTTTTAAAAAAAACCCAAAGCATAATATTTTGAAACAATTCTTCGAAATTTGAGGGTTTTATTATGGGGTCTCTCTAGCTCTCAATCGACTGAGAACTAAGGTAGTTCTCAGTCGGATGACGTTAGTGCCTTGCCGCCTGCCCTGCCCCGAGCTCCTCCTCCGCCGGTCTGCCGCCGCCCCGGCCCTCCCTCTAAACTCCACCCCTTCTTCTCCGGCACCGGTGAACCCGCACGCCCAAACGAAGTTTGCTCCTCGCCTCCGCCACGACTGCGGCGGCTTCGGCTCGGCTTGCCGCCATGGACGCGAGGTAGAAGAAGAATCTCGGGCTAGCACGAATCTCGACGCAGAGGATGGACGGCTCTGCTTGTGATTGAGCGCTAAGCTAATTCTCAAACGATTGAGAAATTAGCAAAACCGTTTATTATGTGCCGCCACCAGCGTGGTCCTCGATCTCAAAAAGTTTGAGTCTTTGAGCTGGAAGGTCCGGCCGATGGGCGGCGCTGTGAGCTTGGTAGGAGAGCGGGCGAACGGCGACGGTACTACGGGAGGATCATAAGCTCCCACGTCTTCGTCCTTTCCATTTTGGTCCAAGGATCATTGTCTTCCCGGGGCTACGTTACGGTGGATAAGGGGGAGGTGGGCGGGACGAACATGCGGCAATGGCGCATCAGCGGACGGCCACAGAGGAGGGGCGGCCGACGTCGTGTGGCTGCAGAGGGGCTGGAGGCCCACGTGGAGATGGAGTGAAGCAACCACGACGGGTCAGTATCGTCCACCTGTCCTCCCTCAGTTTACGCGATCCTGTTGCGTTGACCTAGAACCTTGATGGCCCCTCTTCTCATCCCTCCCAATTGCTTCAGACGACTTCTCCAAATCCATTTCCCCATTGCTACCCAGTCCAGAAGAAGAACAAGGCGGCGGATTCGATTGGAGCTAGGGTGAGGTCACACAGCTGATTGCCAGCTCACTGGTCCCAATCCCCTTGCCTGGTTCAGATGTCCCAGTAGCTAGAGCGAGCAGGCGGCTGGAGGGAAAATAAGGTGTGCCATGTAACTGCCTTTTCTTGCCTTAATTTCTCATGAACATAACTGGATTTGTGCATTTGGATGTTTGCAATGCTCTGAGATCTGAAAACACTGCTCTCCATGGCAGCACTAAGCATGTGGTGCTGAACAGCTGCTTCCTAATTGCATTGACTCTGCACAAGATGGAAGGGATGGTGAGCGCCGCCACGGGGGTGATGACATCCCTCCTCTGCAAGCTCACGACGCTGTTGCAGCAGGAGTACAACATGCAGAATAGCCTGAGGCGCGACATCACCTTCCTGAAAGACGAGTTGAGCAGCATGAATGCTCTCCTCGAGAAGCTGGCCGAGTCGGAGACGGTTGACCCGCAGATGAAGGAGTGGAAGGACCAGGTGAGGGAGATGGCCTATGAGATCGAGGATTACATCGATAAGTACTCCCTCCGTATCAAAATATAAGACTTTCTACCTAGTTTCTGAAACATGTCTAGATGCATGCATGCAGAAACTAGCTAGAAAATCTTATATTTTGATACAGAGGGAGTACATGAATCGCCTCCACAATGAACCATACAAGTCTAATGGTGTGATGGAATTCTTTAGCAAGAGCGTCCAGAAGGTGAAAAACTTTGCAGCTCACCGTGAGATTGCAGTGCAAATCAAAGAACTCAAGTCCCGCATCATCGAGGCAAGTCAGCGTCATGGAAGATACAAGCTTGATACTATTGTCTCTTCTGCTAGCACCAATGTTGCGCCCATTGACCCTCGGTTGCCTGTCCGCTATTTGGAGGCAGCCAGCCTCGTTGGCATTGATGGTCCAAGGGAGGAGTTCATTAAATTGATCATGGATGAGGAGCTCTCACTCAAGGTGGTGTCTATCATAGGTTTTGGAGGATTGGGGAAAACAACTCTTGCTAATCAAGTATACCAAAAATCTGGTAGACTGTTCAAGTGCCAAGCTTTTGTATCGGTGTCGCAGAATCCTGATATAAGAAAGATTTTGCGGTCCATACTCTCTCAAATAAAAAAAGAGGATTCTGCCATTGCTCAATCAAGTGATGAGGACTGCCTCATCAATTCACTGAGAGATTTCTTGAAGGACAAGAGGTATACTATCTAAGTGACATGATTTTACGCAGCCTACCATAATACCCCAAAATACTCTTAACTTTGTTTCCAAAGACATGTCCTTATTTATTAGTTCGTGTGCTTCAAGGTTCAATCTTCTTACTAGATATGTGAAATACTTCTCATATTATGTCTTGGATTTTTTTTATGAAATACTCTAACTTTGTTTCTAGCAACATTATATTTAGTAGTTTCAGCTTCAAGGTTCTATGTACTTAGTAGATGCATAATACTTCCTCCGTTTCTAAATATAAAATATTTTAGGTATTTCACATGTTGACTAGATGCGGAGCAAAATGAGTGAACATATAAACTAAAAGGTGTCTAGATACATATGGATACATGTGAATCTGAAAAAAGGCTAAAACATCTTATATTTGGAAACGGAGGGAGTACTTATCAGTATTACATCTTGGATTTATTCAACGAATGTGATCAGACCGAATCACAACTCATTCTTTGAAAGGTATATTATAGTAATTGATGATATATGGAGTATCGAAGCATGGAAGACTATAAAGTGCGCCTTGTTTGATAATACCTGTGGTAGTAGAATAATAGTGACAACACGAAATGTCAGTGTTGCTAAGTCATGTTGCCACCCTAATCTTGACCTTGCGTACGAACTAAGGCCTCTCAGTGAAGCTGATTCTAAAACCTTATTCTTTAGAAGAGTTTTTGGTTCCGTGGACAAATGTCCACTTCATCTGAATGGAATTTCAACAGAGATCATTAAAAGGTGTGGTGGTTTACCATTAGCAATCATCACAATGGCTAGTTTGTTGACTACAAAATCTGGTGGAATAGAAGAGTGGATCAGGGTCCGAAATTCAATTGGTCTAGGTCTTGAGAAAAATCGTGATGTAGAGGAAATGAAAAACATTTTATCAGAGAACTTGCTTGTGGCAAGATGGTTAGGAGGATGGTTATACCCCCAGCCCACCAGAGTTCAAACCCCAGGTTTGACGCTGGTATTTCTCATTTTAGATGGAATATTCTTCAGTGGGAGGCGACGTTCCCGTCGACAGCGAGGCGCCCGTGGTGACTTCGTCAATCTCAAGACCATCCGCCGACTCAGTCTCTCGGAGGTGTTCATAGGAGGTAGGGTGTGCGTGTGTGCGTTCATAGGGGTGAGTGTACGTGCGTGTTTGTGAGCGTCTGCGTTGTACTGTGTTTCGCAAAAAAAAAAGATTTTATCTCTTAGCTATAATGATCTTACTATCCAACTGAAGACATGCTTACTTTATTTAAGCATGTATCCGGAAGATTATGAGATCCAAATGGAAGATTTGGTGAGGAGATGGATAGCAGAAAGATTCGTTAAGGCTGATGGCAGGGAAAACTTATTTGACACAGGAAAAAATTATTTCAATGAACTTATAAACAAAAGCTTGATCCAACCAGCAGATATCAATTATAATGGTCAAGCAATGGCATGTCGTGTGCATGATATGATTCGTGATCTCATTATATCCAAGGCAGTTGAAGAAAATTTTATTAGTCCCAGGGTTATGAAAGACATACTGTGGTATCACCGAATAAAGTTCACCGACTTTCGATTGAATGTCGTGGCCAAGAAAAAGTAAAGACTTTATCATCCATGGTCACTGCTCATATTCGATCCCTTAGCATATTTGGATATACTGATCAAGTGCCTCCTCTTTTGGAATTTCCAGCCCTGAGAATGCTTGCTCTAGACAGGAGTGAGAAGTTGGAAATTAGTTATCTTCGAAATATAGCAAAGCTATTTCTGTTGAGGTACCTGCGGATTGAAGGAAGCTACATTACAGAACTCCCTGAACAGATAGGAGATCTACACTGTTTGGAGATGTTGGATTTATATGGTACTAGCAATACCTCCAGAGAGGCATTTCGTAAGCTACAGATGATTCCTTTTTCGGGGGAAAATCAGTGTCTAACTAGTAACTACACAGATAGTTTAGATGATATTTTAGATCCAGCTTCCAATCATAGAGACCGATTATGTTCAAAGCAATGGAAGGAATGTCAACCAGATTTTCCTTCAATTTTATTCTTTTTCTGGTTGTTCACTTTATTACCATATCTTGCAGAATCAAAAACATGTCGTAGGTGAAGCTGAGATGACCTGAAATCGGTTTGCTTGTTTTATCTGTTTCAGATTACATTGTGAAGTGAATTAAGCTGGGATAACTGTGCCAAACTGAAGGGGCAAGACGAAGAGCAAAAGAAAAACAAGTCTGTCGTCGTGTGGGGTTAAAACTTTAAAACAGTAGACCTGCTCAAACGTCTCTTCAAGTTAAGCTGTTGTTTGAGGTCCATTTTAGATATTATAAATATTTGACAGGATGTAGACTACTGAATACTGATCACATATTGTAGTGGACATATCTAGCTTACGAGTACAATGATTTTTTGGACTGAGGATGGCTCTGTCTCCCACCTACCCACCCCCGCCCCATTCCGCACCTCACTCCCCTAGCCCCGCTCGCCGCCGTCGATCCCTCCATAACCACCAGCCGGCGAAGGCCACAACGAATGAGGCGACCTCGTATCGGCGCTCTCCCCCAGTTTTAGCCCTGGACCCGTCCCTCCATGGATCGGGTTTCAGATCTGAGGAGGAGGGAGCCAGGTACGCGCCTGGCGGAGTTGGTGAGCGCCGAGGCGCTGCTGCGGCTGAGGGAAGTGATTCCACGGGAATACGCGGAGAAGTCGGGCCAGCACTTCCGCGATCTGACCGCGGAGGCGCTGACGGTGATAAGTTTGCCGCTGGATCGACAGCAGGCGGCGAGGGACGAGCTCACGGAGCGCTGCCGCTCTCGAGGGTGGAGGCTGATGTTCATCAAGGATAGACTAGGAGCGATCCAGAGGGCCATCGCGGTCAGGCTAGAGGCGCAAGAGGCGATGCAGAGGACCACGGGCGCGTCGACAGCAGAGGAAGCCATGGTCATGTTCATGGACCCGGCCACGGGGAGGAGGAAGGTAGTGGGGATGTCGAAATCCGCACTGGACCGTCTCCGAAGCCGCGCCCGGAAGCTTCATCTCCAACAATACCACCTCCAGGGACCTCGGAGATCGACGAGTTGCAGATTACCGCGCAGCGACAGGCTCTCCTGCAGGAGATGGAGGAGGCAAGCGACTCGAACTGGCGACAGTAGAGAACGTCGCTCTGCGTCCAACTACTCCGCCGTTGCGGGCCGCACAACGTGGACGTGTTCTCGTCAGAGATCAACGTTCCAGAGTACGGTCGTTTCCACCTCCAGAAGCAGAGTAGAGGCGCGAGGAGGAGTTTCAAAACAAGCTACCTACTACCACGGGTTTTCGTTTTCCGTGTTCGCCTTTTTCCCAGCAGTCGGTGAGAGTGGGTGGATTGGATATTCCACTCCTTGTTGAGGAACCACCAGCCCCTGCTAGGTTTTCCCCAAAGCCGCCGCTGCTTGCTTGGGTTCGCAAGGAGCTCCTGGAATTGAGCTCCTACATCTCCTCCGATTTCCACCCCGCCTTCCCAGCAGATAGTGAGAATCAAGAGCCAAAGCAGATCCATAACAAAGCTTTGGTTCAGGTGCTTTTGTCAGATCAGATGCCGGAAGCAGGGACAGGCGGAGGGCGTGGGAAAGGAGCAGGAAATATTAGAGAAGACGATGGGTTGGGTCAGATCAACAACTGGCAGCAGCCGCAGCAGAATTTTGGTCCTCAGATGGGTTTTGGCTTTGGATTTCCCCCTCGGTGGAATTTTCAAGGCCAATTCCCTGCAAATCAGTGGGGTAATCCTCAAGGCCCCTGGAACAACCAAGGTCCGATGCAACAAGGGTTCCCTCCTCAACAATAGATGGTGCAAAACTTCCCACCCAACTAGATGCAGCCACAGTTCCAGCCGTAGATGCAACCCCCTCAGCAGCTAGGTCAGCAAATCAATCCTGCAGCTGGAGGTCAGCCTATAGGGCAACAGGGGAACCAGATGCAAGGGAACCAGCAGCAACAGGGAGGGAAGCAAATCAACAGGCAGAACCCGAAGAAAGGGAAGGCATCTTTGACAAATTCTGGGTCTCAATCATCAACTAGCAGTGCTAAAGCAACAAAGGCAAAAGATAGTTATCTCAATGCCATTTGCTACAACTGCGGTGAACCTGGCCACAACAAAAGCTCTTGCACGCAAGCTCCGTTCTGTTTCATCTGTAAGCAGACCAGCCACAAGGAAGATACGTGTCCGGTTAGAAAGCAAAAGTTGCCCACTGCTAGCCTTATTGGTGGTGCTGACCCAGGCCTAGAATTTTTCCATGTCGATTGCTCAAGCATCAAACAAAGCAAGACCAGTAACATGGGGATTGTCTTCATTGAAGCTGGTGAGGTGTCAAAAGAAGAATTAGCTAATGAATTTGGCATCATCTACAAGACAAACTGGCCGTGGCCGATCAGAGAGCTTGATGGATGGTCATTCTTAGTTAAATTCCCCCCACACTTGCCAGTCGAAGATGTAGCTGGTTATCCTTGTTTTGGTCTGACAAAAGAAGGTGTCACAGTTAATGTGGAAGTTTGGGATGGTGAAATTGAATGATGTGAAGAACCTCATGTAGTTTGATTGCAGCTCAAAGGGGTGAAACAGGAGTGGTACACCTGGAATTGCATGGCACAGTTTGCCTCAGCTTTCGGCATTCTTGAAGATATGGACTGGATAGGGGCCTTCCAGACTTTCTATGCCAAAGTTAGGAACAAAATCCTCTGTAGGACCCTGCTTTAATCCCAGCAGACAGGATTTTCGAGTTTCAAAAGAAATTTCATAAGATCTATATCAAGGTTGAACCACCAGTTGCTGATGCACCAACAATTTCGAATGGTCCTGACCCTGATGATGATGACCAAACTGGAGGTAAAAAAGGAGACAGTGAAATGGACACAGAGCATGGTTCAGATGGGGTGCACAGATCAGCTGATGCAGCAGGGAAGAACAAGGACCACATGAATAGCGGTGGGTCTGCCACCTCACATAAGAAGGTTGTTGCGGCAACAGAGCCATGTGAAGAAGACACCTTAAGTTTCCTGTCCCCAGGCCTGCCTGACAACCTAGAAACAGCTAGGAGGGATATTCTAGCTTGGCTATCAGCTGACACTCCAGATGAAGAAAAGATGCTACAATTTGCTTAGAGAATTGGAAGTTGTGGATGACGAAGGGCACTTCTGCTATGATCAGGGACAGGAGGGGACTGCCTCGATGATGGATAGTTCTCTCTCCGAACAAGCAACACGCTCTCAAGTTGTGGAAGAAGCTTTTGAAGATGGACAAGCTAATAAAAGAAGCAAACCTTGGGGCCCCACCCAAGGTATCAGGCAATGTGAACGTCTTCAGAAGCATGGAGGGAAGACAGTCATGCAGATGGCGCAGGAGATCAAGAAGAGGAAGGAGCTGGAATTACCAGGGTACAAAAACAAAGGTATAACTACATCCAACTCTTTTTGTCTTCTTAATTTACCTGTTGTTAAATCTATAGCGAGCTCTGTAGGTATTGATATTGATAGCTCTCTGTTTAGTAATATAGCTGATGAGTCAACTGTTATTACTACTGAGGAACATGTTCTTTCTATACCTGTAAATAGTAATGTAGTTAACACCAACACTGATGATTACCCCGAGGGGCAATTACCAGTGGTGATGGGGGGATTATAACTCGGTAGGCCCATGAAGACGGAAGCATGACCCGCCAGGCAGGAGGCCCGGCCAGGCCAGCTAACCATCAGCATGGGCCGGGTTACATTGATGGGCCGAAGAGCTTATCGATAACCCGGCCTACACAAGGAAGGTTCTAGAAGACCCGGAGGCAGTACGCGTCACGGAGTACAAGACTTGGAGGATACGAAAGACAAGAAGAGTTAGAATAGGACTCCAAGTACAGGTAGAACCCGACCTTACCTTGTATGCAACCAGGAGACCCGGTGCCATTTATAAACCGGCTCCTAGGTCATAGATAGACAGATCCGAAGGAATTAGATTGAAGAGGAGAGATCAAAAGAGAGAGGCCGAATAAGATTGACAAAATTGAGAGAGCTCCCACGCCGGAATCATCCAAACCCGGCGATCGCCATTGGCACACCATGTAATCTGTTATCATATAGTGATTTATAGCAGGACGTAGGGATCCTCCACCGAGAGGACCTGAATCTGGGTAAAAAACATCTTCTCCCCCGTAGAGCTAGACCAACTCCTGGACACTAGATTCGCCTTGCCCCCAATCTCAAGTTACCCCCTGGTAACATCTGCTGTGACAACCCCACGACAGTTGGCGCCCACCGTGGGGCCTGCGTCCAAGTGTGTCCTCGTCAAGGGAGAAGCGCTGCGAGGGATGGAGAAAATCGCCGTCGGCAAAATCATCGGCAATCGGCAAGAAGATCGCATCGTCGAAGATTTTGGCTGAGAGCCAGGAGCAGATCCGCTAGAAAAAACCAGGTCTGGAGGAGTTACATCTACAGTTTGTAGCGCACAAGCCGGCGAAAAAGCAGCGAAAGCAAAGCCAACATCGGTGTGTGGACATGAGGAAATCGTACAGGGATCGTTATTCTACTTTGACTTCTACACGGATCGTTGGAGTATATATCGAGGAGAAAAGGAAAAAGACCTGGTTGTTGATTCATACACGGTTTAAAGAAGATGATTGAAAAGTCAAGGAAAAAGTGCTCAGATTAGGATGCGTATATTCAAGCCTGCACGCGGTTCAGATTTCACCAACGAAAAAAATAGCACCCTATTTCCCGGTTAATAGCACGATATAGCGTATTTGGAGACGCTACGCTATATTTAGCCTAAAGTTGACGCTACGGCGCTATTTTCGTCTTATACACTCGAAACCACACTAAACGTGGTAACGTTATAGCTACGCTAACAAAAAGTTTGGAAAAAACGTTAGGTGATGATGATGGCGGGCAATCTGGTGGTTCTTCTAGTTATTCTGAAGATGATGTCAATGATTCTGATTAAAATTTAAAATATTTATCTTTTAGTTTATTACTTTTTCATGGTTTTAAGCCTCATATTTGTATTCGTGCCATGGATTTGGTCTTGACATTTGAATATGATTACCTGGTTATGCATGTATTGTTTCTGGAAAAAAAAAGTGCTGAAATCCTTAATATTTGTGGTATTTTCTTACAAATCTTTTATCACGCTATTTTATATGTAATTTCGCTATATCACGCTATATCTTGTATAGCTTCTGAAGGAGGGCCACGCTATTTTTGATAGCACGCTATTTTTTTCCTTAGATTTCACCAAGCAAGGAAAGATAAAAGCTGACACCTTACGTGTGTTTGCATGCAATGAGATCGATCATTCAAAAGAGCCGGCAGGTGTTTGCATGCAGACCGGGTCAAGTCCTGAGAAAAGGATTGTCGAAGCATTAAAACAAGAGAAAAAAGAAGACTACTTTGACCCGGACAACGGACAAGAATCGTTGGAAGCAAATCCTCAGTACAAGTCGATGATCGATGCTACTTCATCCGTTTTTTAATAGTATAAGATGTTTTAGGTGGTACACATGTTGTCTATATCCACACTAAAATGAGTGAACATACACATAAAAATGTGTCCACATACATTTGTGTGCATGTGCATGTGGACAAAAGCTAAAACATCTTATATTAAAAAAACGGAGGGAGTAGCTCGCTGCCTTATTGCATGGACATCACGTATGTGGGCTGAAAAGAAAATAAATAAAAGAGAAGTTCATAGCTTACACGTGCACGGTGCCGGGTCATACACGCTGTGTACTTCAACAGCACGGGTCGTCGAGCTGGTTGCCGGTCAGGCGGGCGGCAGGCCAACGTAAGCAAGCATCTCCGCCGGCCGGCCGCGCCGCTCCGCCCTCCCCCTCCCCTCCCCCTCCCCCCTCCTTCTTCCCGCGTCCGCGCCGCCCCCGCGGCAGCCGGGCGCGGCCTCGCTCCCCTCCGCCCGAGTCCAACTCCGGCGGCTCCTCTCCCGCCGCCGTCGGCGCGAGCCCCCGAGCGTTGCTCGGGTGGTGCCGGCGGCGGCGGTGCTCTTCTACCCGTGCACGAGGGCGGCTGCGTGGGGCGGCCCCTCTCCTGGCAGCGGTGCGTCTAGGGCGACGGCGGCCCGGCGTTCCGGGTGGTGCTCCTCGGTGGCGTCTCCGGCGCGGCAGCGAGCTCTTCCTGGTGCAAGCGCAGGTGACCAAGGTGGTGGGGTGCTGCCGTTGGTGGCTGGGGCTGCGGTGGTGAACCCGGCCCTGCAGGCCCAGATCTGGGCCCTTTGGGCCCGATGTGGGTTAGGGCGGGTCTGCCTCGTTGCCCCCGGTTTGGCCTGATGCGCGGCTCGCGACGAAGATGACAGCGGTGACGCCACCCTTGCTGCAGCGTGGCGGTGGGAGCTTCACGGGCCTAGCTGGGTCCGGCTGAGCCTAGGAACCGAGTGGGTAGCGGCGGTGGCGGCCTACGTGCAGCAGCATGGCGGCGGGGACTTTACGAGCCCCCGGGCTCGGCCGGGCCTGCTTGGCCTGGTGTGTCCCTGCTGCCGTGTCCGGTCAGCACCCGCCGATGGTGGTGGAGGACGCCCTCCGGGTGGTTGCGCTGCTGCCGCCCTCTTGTTCCAATGTGGCTCGGTGTGCTCTTGTCGTAGCGTCCGGTCGGCTATCGTCTTTGACGGTGGAGATTGTTCCCTCCCGCGTGGTTGTGACTCTGTCGGACCTTGTCTACGGCTGCTTCGTCTCGGGCTGACCGGCCCTGCTATGTTTGCCGTGGTGAGACGACGTTGGTGACTTCAAGACCGTGGTGGCGTTTGTTGGTGGGCGGCAAGATGGGCGGAGCGCTTCAGATTGTCCGAGACGTGGTTTTTTGGGGGTTGGGAGAAATCCCTGCCATTGGCACCGACGTGGTGACGCTTGAGAGTATCACCCTTCCTTCTTGAGGGGCGTCGGGTATACCTCTTCCCCAGTCCTCGGAGCGTACCGGGGGAAACCCTAGGTCTGTCCGGGCAGCAGCGTCGTTGTCGTCGCTTTCCTTCTTGGAGGTGCTGTTTGGTACGCGGTGATTTAGAGTGCTAGGTTTGTGGTGGGACTTCGCCGGGGAGGGCGCAGCGGTTGCGGGTTACCTTTGTTTTCGTTGATCCGCCGGTGTCGGCTTTGTTTTCTTTTCTGTTTCTCTTCCTTTTCTTTTGGGCATGATTGTGCTGTTTGCCCCAGCGGTGGTCTCAGTGTTGTATCGGGTGGTTGCTATATTAATATAGCGGGGCGAAAGCCTATTTCTTCAAAAAGTGGATGTATCTAGACATTAAACATGTATAAATACATCCACTTTTGTGCAAACTTGAGACACTTATTTTTGGACGGAGAGAGTACTAGGGAGCACTGCATTGAATCAAATCAATCATACAAAGCCTCAGCCATCTCAAGCGTTTCAAGAAAAGAAAAAGAAAAATAATAAGAAGCCTCATGACGTCGCGGGAGACTTCCAATCCGCCGCGGTCTATTCATCGCCGCCTCCGGCTTGATCGCCGTCGTGGCTTATTCATTGCCGCATTTTGGATTAATCGTCGCACTACGGCCTGCACGTCATCAGCGCCAAAAGCATCCAAACAGCTAAGTCGCATTTATATTTAAATTTCATATTTTATTCAGTCAGTTAAATCCGGCTTCTTTGAAGTCAATATCGGGAGCTAATTATCCTGTTTATGAGAAAATTACAAAGATCATCTAAAAGATTTGGGTTTCTTAAAAGTCGAGCTATGTATCGCTCGCAAATGGATTTATCAAAGTCGAGTTATTTATCGCTTGCAATGGATTTCTTAAAATCGAGTCATCTATCACTCGCAAATGGATTTATCAAAGTCGAACTATCTATTGCTCGCAATGGATTTCTTAATAACAAGGTCGTCATTAAAGTGCTATCGTCGTACTCCGGCTTATTCAATATCATCATTCCGGCTCAATTGCCGTACTCCGGCTTATGCATCATCAATGTCAAAAGCGTACCAAACATTTATTATTCAGAGGGGTGAGTCCTAAAATTCCGGATTCCCGTATTTTGAGCTATCGATTGTTGGGTTGAAGACATGGATCCTACCGGAAGAAAATCCATGAAACATCTCCCAGCTTCGACTATTTGCAAATTGTTAGCGTACCCAGGAGTGCTTCGCAACTCCGGTTAGCGTTGCCCAGAGTGCTTCGCAAAAGATCATATTTAGCTTGGCCCAGGAGTGCTTCGCAACTTCGGTTAGCGTGCCCAGGAGTGCTTTATAGCAAATTCATAGCAGATGCCCAAAGAGCACGTCTCATCAGTATGTGGATCAATGGGGGTAATGTTGCATAGTTAAGCCATTACTTTATAAACATTGATCCAGGTCTTGGGGCTCTCACTTGAATAGTTTGTAGCTGCAATCCCAAGACCCGACTTTTATGTCACTAGTATAATTCTTGGTTATCTTACTATTGAGATCGATGTGACTCACACTTATATGGCCTGATTGCTCACCTATAAATTCAATCAGTCATGAGCCCCATTGGGACTTGCCTGACCCTGTTTTTATCAGAAAAGTTGCGACAGAGATAATCCATGCGAAAGCCGGCTCATAGTTAAAGAAACCAAAAGGGTCATCTAAACCAAAAGATTTGCAGAACGACAGATCACGTTCATTAAAAAAGCAAATCTTCAGGGTGCATGTACACCATCAGCAAAAATATTCATAAGTTACTAATTTATTACAAGCTTATCGGATTAAGTGATATTATTTTATGTACAGGGAAAAATACGTGCAGGTTTAATTTATAACCCGGCAGTAGAAGCAGGGTCGTCTTTATTGATTTTTGTTAGGTCTGATCAGAGCTAAGATTTCAGAATTGGCCGATTTACCAGGCAAAGATATAAATTATTTGCACTCGCCGGTTCATAGAGCGAGGTATCTTCAGGTTTGAAAATTTTATTGCAAAAGATGAGGACTATGTGATCTTGTTTCCTGCGAGAGAAGAGAATAAATCCGGGTGCTACTAGTACTCGGTCAAATCAATCAGATGAAAAAAGAAGGGAAATAGTGGCCGGTTTCCGAAAACTGTGCATGTCTGGCCCTGCGATTATCAAGTGAGTCAAGAAGAATAAATAAAAAGGCGGATGTTAAGTGTTCGTGCGAGTCAGTTGAAGCTGCCATGGAGAAGCTGAAAAGTCTGATCGCCACATACAAATTCATAAAGCCGGGTCAAGACCCAAGATGATTACGTGATTATGCATGCATGCATGTCACGCATGAGAGAGGAAAAAGAAGAAAAGGAGCAAACGAGCAATACAAGCCGGATGATACTTGTACATGTGCAAGAGACAAAGGTCAAATCATTTACGTCCTGGAAATCACCAAGCGATTCAAAAAGAAAAAAAAGTGTCGGATGGAGCTGCTGCCTGGTCAATCAAAACAGAAGATCGGCTAGAATGACCGTGGATCGGCTCCAAATTTTCAGGACCATCGACGAATTGCTACACCGGTTTTTACCAGATATTATGATCGTTTCAGTGGAGATAATTCTTGATCGGAGCTACAATGATTCAAATTTTACAAGGTTACAAAAGGAAAAGTGTGAGTCCCGAGTTGCTGAAGGCAAGCTAACCCGGAACTTGGGGGCTACACAATCGAGTTTTTATCAGAGATGTTTTGAGTGGAGTCCCAGATGGCTGTGGACAGCTAACCCGTCACTTGGGGCTACACTAGTCAAAAGCTTATCCAAGGCAAATTATCAAAGTCCCAGGTGGCTGTGGACAGCTAACCCGGCACTTGGGGGCTACTCAGTTTGAAGCTAAAAAAATTAATGTAATGAAGAAGTCCCAGGTTGCTGCAGGCACACAACCCGGCACTTGGGGGCTACAGTATTTGAAGTTCACAATTTCTTTCAGAGATACAAAATGCAAAAGTCTCAGGTTGCTGCAGGCATGCAACCCGGCACTTGGGGTTACATGGTTCGAAGTTTTATATTCATTCATCAAGCACCAAGTTATCGCGAGGTGATAAACTCGGAGCTTGGGGGGCTACAGGTTATATACACGAGAAAAATCGAGGTTAATATTCTTGAGAACCGGTAAAGCTGGAGGTATTCGTGCAAGTTCTTCAAAAGCCGGGTCTTGAAAGATAGCCTTCATGTGAGTAGGCTTCATCAAGTCCGGACCGTAGGAATCTGGAGATCCTTCAGCACAGCCTCCGTATGAGTAGGCTCTATAAAAAAACCGGGTCAGAGGACCTACAAAAGAAAATGTGGAAATATTACTGGCAGGATTTGCTAGATGTTCTTGAGATAAATCTGGATGCATATGAACCCAGAAAGAAAAAAGCCGGGTTATAAAATGGACCGCCAAAGTGAGCTGGCCTAGCAAGTGTAACCCGGGTTTTTATCTCACTAAATATTTATTTGTCTTATTTCAGGAGGTTAACCTGAATGCTTAAAGACTAAGTGTTGGACAGAAAACCGGAGGCGTATGAACCCGGTAGATAGTGGCCGAGTTATGATAAGGACCGCCAAGAAGAGCCGGCCTAGCTAAAGAGAAGGCAATGTAACCCGGTCTTTATATTTTATGAGTATTTCTTATTTTCAGGAAGTTAACCCGGACACCAAGGATGGCGGCTCTCCCACTTGAAATAAAGCTTGAAGCTAAAGGAGAAGCATGCCAAACCCGCCGTCCAAGTTAACCTGGGGGCTACTGATGGGGGATTATAACCCGGTAGGCCCATGAAGAGGGAAGCATGACCCGCCAGGCAGGAGGCCCGACCAGGCCAGCTAACCATCAGCATGGGCCGGGTTACATTGATGGGCTGGAGAGCTTATCGATAACCCGGCCTACACAAGGAAGGTTCTAGAAAACCCGGAGGCACTACGCGTCACGGAGTACAAGACTTGGAGGATGCGAAAGACAAGAAGAGTTAGAATAGGACTCCAAGTACAGGTAGAACCCGGCCTTACCTTGTATGCAACCAGGAGACCCGGTGCCCTTTATAAACGGGCTCCTAGGTCATAGATAGACAGATCCGAGGGAATTAGATTGAAGAGGAGAGATCAAAAGAGAGAGGCCGAATAAGATAGACAAAATAGAGAGAGCTCAGGAGAGAGCTCCCACGCCGGAATCATCCAAACCCGGCGATCGCCATTGGCGCATGATACGTCTCAAACGTATCTATAATTTTTGATGTTCCATGCATGTTTTATATCAATTGCTACATGTTTTATATACACTTTATATCATTTTTATACATTTTCTGGGACTAACCTATTAACAAGATGCCACAGTGCCAGTTCCTGTTTTTCTGCTGTTTTTGTATTCCAGAAAAGCTAGTCTGGAAATATTCTCGGAATTGGACGAAAATTTACGGAGGCCCCTATTTTATCAGAAGACACCTGGAGTCCGAAGGGGAGACGAAGTAGAGCCATGAGGGCCCCACACGTGGGCTTGGCGCGGCCAAGGATCCACCGGCGCCCAG
Organism: Poa pratensis; assembly: GCA_947311845.1. Classification (NCBI taxonomy): domain Eukaryota; kingdom Viridiplantae; phylum Streptophyta; class Magnoliopsida; order Poales; family Poaceae; genus Poa; species Poa pratensis. The sequence goes on from CAMZMU010000117.1 coordinate 59,982,372, forward strand.
GGGTGGTGTCGCCTCCTCGTGCACCGCCTCGCGACGCCCTTTGGACTATATATTGCCCTGACCTAAAACTCACAGAAGAATTGACGATTTCGCCAGAAAAGTTCCAGAGCTCCGCCGCCATCCAAAACCCTAATTCGGGGGACAGAAGTCTCTGTTTCGGCACCTTGCCGGGACGGGGAATTGCCCCCGGAGCCATCTCCATCGACGCCACCGCCCCATCATCGCGTTGCTGCCTCCCATGATGAGGAGGGAGTAGTTCTTCATCGGGGCTGAGGGCTCTACCGGTAGCTATGTGGTTTATCTCTCTCCCCCATGGTGTGATCTTTATGTGATCATGAGCTTTGTAATCTAGTTGAATCCATAGATGTTACTCTTCATTATCTTATATATGCTACTCAAGTGGTTTTATTAATGTAATCTCCGGAGTCACCTTTGTCCCACGGTGCGAAGTTGACAGTGTGCGCCCCGTGTGTGGCTCTTAGGCTAAAGATAACAGAATACTTATCATGAGTTATTATTTGCGTTGGATGTCTCTATGAAATTGCGGTGTTTGTCTAGTACTATTTAGGGCGCTCAAGTTGACAGTGTGGGGTTCCCTAGATGTGGAATGCGACTTTAAGGTGTGCTGTTATAGCCCTACGCAGTGGATTGGTGTTCGTTATCCAACGAGAAATAATTCAGAGTAGCATAGTGAAGAGGAAATATCTATGTATTCAATTATATTATTATTGTTGAGAGTGTCCACTAGTGAAAGTATGATCCCTAGGCCTTGTTTCTAAGCATTGAAACACCGTTTACAACCAGTTCTGCTACATGTTTGCTTGCTGCCATTTTTATTTCAGATTGCAATTACCACTTATAATCATCCATATTACTTGTATTTTAATATCTCTTCGCCGAACTAGTGCACCTATACACCTGACAAGTGTATTGGGTGTGTTGGGGACACAAGAGACTTCTTGTATCTTAATTGCAGGGTTGCTTGAGAGGGATATCTTTGACCTCTACCTCCCTGAGTTCGATAAACCTTGGGTGATTCACTTAAGGGAAACTTGCTGCTGTTCTACAAACCTCTGCACTTGGAGGCCCAACACTGTCTACAAGAATAGAAGCGTGCGTAGACATCAAGCTATTTTCTGGCGCCGTTGCCGGGGAGGTAAGGTAAAAGGTACTCACATCCTCCAGCTACTTAGCTATTTTCTAGCACTGTTGCCGTGTGAGTGCTCGAAGGTATTTCCTTTAGATTCTGCAATTATATCTTTTTGTTTCTTGTTTTTATTTCACTAGTTAGGCTTAATGGAAAACAACAAAAAAATTAGAGAGCTCTATGAAATTTATCTTGAGTTAGGACATGATGCTTTTGAAGAGAAAATTAAAAAACCTATGGAAAATTATTTGCATGATGGTAGCAATGTTATTACTATAAATTCTTTGAACACCATTATTGCTAATGCTATGGAAAGTCTAAGCTTGGGGAAGCTGGTTTTGATGAATATGATATTTTAGTCCCCCAAGTTTTGAGGAGAAAATTTTCTTTGATGATACTTTGCCTCCAATTTATGATGATTATAATGATAGTGGTATTTTGGTGCCACCTACTATGGAGGATAAAGTTTATTATGATTATACTATGCCTGCAATTTATGATGATTACAATGATGCTTGTGATAGTTTTACTCCCACTATTACTAATAAATTAATTATGCTTATGTGGAGAGTAATGATACTTTTATGCATGTGGATCATGATAAGAATGCTTTATGTGATAGCTATATTGTTGAGTTTATTCATGATGCCACTGAAAATTATTTTGAGAGAGGAAAGTATGGTTATAGAAATCTTCATGTTACTAAATTTCTTCTCTTTATGATGAAGGTTTTGAGCTTTCTCTTGATTTGCTTTTATTTGCTGGGTACTTTAAGACCTACTGGTCCTTATGAGAGAGGGATACACGGTTTCATATATCTCAATAATATTAAGTCTTCTCTCTTTATGTTGAAATTTTTGAAGCTCCACTTGTTTTGCCTTCCTATGCTAGTCACTTTGTGCTTTATTGATTTATTTTCTTACAAGATTCCTTTGCATAGGAAGTGGGTTAGACTTAAATGTGTTTGATATTTGCTTCTCGATGCTCTTTCATATTCAACTCTTATACATATGAGAGCATCATCAAAATTATCATGCCTAGCTAAAAGGCTTTAAAGAAAAGCGCTTGTGGGAGACAACCCATTATTTTTATTTTCTGCTATTTTTATTTTATTTGAGTCAAGGTGCTGTTTACTTATGTATCAATGCCTTTGTATCTTTATTTTCTTGCATTGTTGTGCCAAGTAAGGCCTCTAATAGGAAGATGATGCTAGATTTGGATTTCTGCGCAGGAACAGATTTCTGCTGTTCACCGTTTTGCTTCTGTAAAATCACAGAAAAATTATTTAAATCTGAAAATTTTGTGCGTGATCTCAGATATGTATGCATCTTTCGTTAGTTCAAAGTTTTTCGATCTGAGCGTCGTAAGTGCCTCGAAAAAATTCGTCTTTGCGGACTGTTCTGTTTTAGACAGATTATGCCTTTTTATTTTGCATTCTCTCTTTTACTAGTGTTGAGTGAAATTCTTTTTTGGGTGGAAGAGCTTCACATAACATCAGTGGCAGTAGCTAATGTTTAAAGTAACAAGTCATATTGCGTCTTTATAGAACATGTGAGTTTTTGATTGTGCACTAACCCTCTAATGAGATTTGCTTTGAGTTTGGTGTGACGGAAGTTTTCAAGGTCAAGAGGGAAGAGTGATATAATAGGATGGAGAAGAGTGAAGAGCTCAAGCTTGGGGAGGCTCCCATGGATCTCCCCAGCATATTTCAAGAAGACTCAAGCGTCTAAGCTTGGGGATGCCCAAGGCATCCCCTTCTTCATCGGCAAAATTATCAGGTCATCTCTAGTGAAACTATATTTTAATTCTTTCACATCATATGTGCTTTTCTTGGAGCGTCTGTGTGCTTTTATTTTCAGTATTGCACTTTTATTTTCAATAAAGCTTGACTGGACCCTAGCATTCTTGATTGGGAGAGAGACACGCTCCGCTTTTTCATGAGAATACTCCTATTCTTCACTTATATTTGTTGAGTATTCATATCTAGCGCTGTTCAGCTTTTAGCTCTTGTTTTCATGTATCTCTTGTCAGAGCTATTAGCTTTCTTTTGTAGAAAGTACTCTCTTGCTTCACTTATATTGTTTGGAGAGTTGAATTAAATAAATTGATTGGTGTTTGGTTGGTTCAGAAAATGTTGCATGTGGTAATTGGTATAAGGAAAAACTTGCATAATCTTGTAGATCACTAATTGGATAACTTGATGCTTGTCAATTGTTTTGAGTTAACAAGTAGATCATGATTAAATTTGTGCATCACATGAGTTAAGCCTATTAGTGAAGAACTACCGTAAAGCTTGTTGAAAATTTGGTTTGCATCGGTGGTATCTCTAAGGTCTAGATATTTTCTAATAACAGGGTTTGGTTAACAAGGAAGACGGTATGAAGTCTTATAACGTTTGCAATATGTTTGTCATATAAAACTTGGTGTACGGGTTGATATTCTTGTTTGCTTACATAAACCTTGCTAGCCTAAACTCTGTACTGAGAGGGAATGCTTCTCGTGCATCCAAATCCTTGAGCCAAAATCCATGCCATTTGTGTCCACCATAACTACCTATATGTGGTATTTCCTTGCCACTCCAAGTAAATTTTTCATGTGCTACCTTTAAATTATTCAAAATGTTATTATTCCCTTTTGTGTCAATGTTTACTAGCTCATGAGGAATTAGTGTGGTTATTCTTTATTCTAGTTGTCAAATGGACTTTTACACCTGGACTAGCGGCATATACATCCGCTTATCCTCTAATTTTGCAAAAAGAGCTGGCAACGGGGTGCCCAGTCCCAATTAATTACAACTTTAACCATTAATCTCTTCACACTTTTGCCCTGATTCATCAGTAAGCAATGACAAACAGTGAAATACCTGCGTGTGTAAACCAAAGAGAAAGAGGGATGATCTGCCTTGCTGGTAGAAATAACGTCCTTCATGGGAGCCTCTTAAAAGTCCGTTTGACAGGTAGAATACTGTTCTCACCCGCTACCATTCGTTGACAATTAACAAACACCTCTCAAAACTAGATACTCCTCCATGGTATGTGATTGATGGAAGGCACCCGAGGATTCGGTTAGCCATGGCTTGTGTTAGCAAGGTTGGGAGGAGTATCAAATATTTTGCAATCTCTATATGATTTCAAAACCTAAAAGCTCTAGCACATGATTAATCCCTGCTTCCCTCTGCGAAGGGCCTTTCTTTTACTTTTATGTTGAGTCAGTTTTCCTATTCTTTCTGTCTTCCACAAGCAAACACTAGTGTCAACTTTGTTACAACATGCGTTATATGCTACGTATTGGACTTGTTATACTACTTTGTGTTGACGATATCCATGAGATAAATATGTTGAAAGTTGAAGCAAATGCTGAAACTTAATTCTTCCTTTGTGTTGATTAAATACCTTTTATTAGAGACTATTGCTTTATGAGTTAACTCTTATGCAAAACTGTTTGATGCTTGTCTCAAAAGTACTATTCATGAAAACGTTTAGCTTGTGTGATTCATTGTTTACTCATTATCTATTTGGTAGCAAACTATAGACCATTGACTTGGATCACTTCATTCATTTACATGTGCCTTACAATATTATTTGATCAAGATTATGATGGTAGCATGTCACTTCAAAAATTATTTTGTTTTTATCGTTTACCTACTCGAGGACGAGTAGGAACTAAGCTTGGGGATGCTGATACGTCTCAAACGTATCTATAATTTTTGATGTTCCATGCATGTTTTATACAATTGCTACATGTTTTATATACACTTTATATCATTTTTATACATTTTCTGGGACTAACCTATTAACAAGATGCCACAGTGTCAGTTCCTGTTTTCTGCTGTTTTTGTATTCCAGAAAAGCTAGTCTGGAAATATTCTCGGAATTGGACGAAAATTTACGGAGGCCCCTATTTTATCAGAAGACACCTGGAGTCCGAAGGGAGACGAAGTGGAGCCACGAGGGCCCCACACGTGGGCTCGGCGCGGCCAAGGATCCACCGACGCCCAGGGGTGGTGTCGCCTCCTCGTGCACCGCCTCGCGACGCCCTTTGGACTATATATTGCCCTGACCTAAAACTCACAGAAGAATCGAGGATTTCCCCATAAAAGCTCCAGAGCTCCGCCGCCATCCAAAACCCTAATTCGGGGGACAGAAGTCTCTGTTTCAGCACCTTGCCGGGACGGGGAATTGCCCCCGGAGCCATCTCCATCGACGCCACCGCCTCCATCATCGTCGTTGCTTCCTCCCATGATGAGGAGGGAGTAGTTCTTCATCGGAGCTGAGGGCTCTACCGGTAGCTATGTGGTTTATCTCTCTCTCCCATGGTGTGATCTTTATGTGATCATGAGCTTTGTAATCTAGTTGAATCCATAGATGTTACTCTTCATTATATTATGAATATGCTACTCAAGTGGTTTTATTAATGTAATCTCCGGAGTCACCTTTGTCCCACGGTGCGAAGTTGACAGTGTGGGCCCCACTAGTAGGGAAGTGCCTTTCTATGGATCCACTATCTGTGGCGCATCACAAAGGCCATGCGCCACAAAAACATTTCAGTGGCGCATCATGCCAAGTGCGCCACAAAATACTGTGGCGCATGCAAGCTGGCATGCGCCAATGAAATATGGTGGGTCCCGCCTCCACAAAAATCTGGTGACATTTCTGTGGCGCATCCAGCCTAGTGCGCCACAGATAGGTGGTGGGCCCCACCAATATGATTTCCCGGGTGCTTCTTCTGTGGCGCACGGTTATGGATGCGCCACTGAAAATAAAATATCTGTGGCGCATCCCCACTAGTGCGCCACAGAATCAGAAACTTCTGTGGCGCATCCCACCGCAGATGCGCCACAGATATATTTCCCCCCGCAGATGGGCCTTCCCTTCTTTCTCTTCTCCACTCGCGCCCGAGCCCACCGCACACACTCACTCGATCTCTCTCGCCCGCGCTCGACACCCTCGCCGCACCACCACCGAACCCACTCGCCGCCGCCGGCCGCCCCAGCCCAACCCGCGCCGCGCCGCGCTCGGACCGCCACCCACGCCACGCCGTGCTCGGACCCGGCCGCGCCACGACCTCGGACCCGTCCGCCCGCGCGGCACCTCGACGCCGGCGCCCACGACGAGCACCTCCACCGCCATCCGCCCATCCGCGCCCACGAAGAGCACCTCCACCGCCGTCTGCCACCCGCGCCTCCCTTCCCTCCCCGAGGTGCTGCCCCTCTCTCCCTCTCCTCCTTCCCCTACCTCTAGGTGTTTGCTAAAATTCCAAACCCAAGCCCAATTTGTTAGTGTTAGTTGCTAGAAATCCCAAGCTGCACCCAATTTGTTAGTGTTAGTTGCTGCTAGGTTTGTGTTAGGTTAGTTGCTAGGTTAGTGTTAGGTTCGTGTTAGGTTAGTGTTAGGTTAGTTGCTAGGTTAGTGTTAGGTTAGATGAAAAATTTGAGCTTTAAGGTGTTTAAACATGGCTAGGTTAGTGTTAGTTGCTAGGTTAGTGTTAGGTTAGTACATAAAAAAATTGGAGATGAAAAATTTGAGTTTTAAGGTGTTTAAACATATGGTCACTGTTTAAACATGGCTTTAAAACTGACTTGAATTAAGGTGTTTGAAGTTTTCAAAAAACTATTTTTGAGCTTTCTCATGATGTAATAATATAGTGCAATAGATCCATGAAGGTACATTGTAAATAGGATCAAGATTTCATAACTTTGTAAGCCTCCAAAGTTTGTACTTTTTAACTGTCTTGAAGATGCATTTTTAGTTGGAATTAGCTTTTAGTAATAACATTAGTGAACATTGCTTCAACTAATCTCCTCCCCTGATCTTTTTATTCATCTTTTTATCCATATTGTTGTGTTGTACATCTTCTTTTTATCCTTTTACCCATGTTCTTGTATATGTACTATAGGCCGATGATTTAAACTATGTCATGTTAAAGGGAAAAGAGTATCTACAATACCTTGTACTATATACAATTTGAGTGCATGTATTAGAACATGGTCTTGTAGGTACTCTTTTTGCCTTGTTTTGACAATGATATATGAGGCTTCTATTGTATTACACCGATGACTCTGATTCACAGTATAGCTAGGTTGACTCTGAGCCTGAGCATGACCGAACCTATAGAACGAATGTAAAAAATGGGCCAAAGATCGACGGCGTCGCACCGTCGGTCTGTAGTTTCTGTCAAGCTCAGGCTCAGGGCCACGCTACTGTTCTCTGAATCAGAGTCATCGCTGTGAAACATCATTTTATAGGATAGCTAGGTTGACTCTTACACTTGGAAGTTCCGACACTTGGAAGTTCTTGATGTGCACTCTTCATATGAGGCACCTTTTTATGTATGATCTTTGCTATTGGTACCCCGATCGAGAAGTTGTGTGTGCTTGTGTTGATCTGTGCTACCACGACCATCGTGTCGTGGTTGTTTGTGCTCCGACCATCGTGTCGTGGAGATGCCGGCCGGAGATGTGGATTTTTTGTGAAATGTCTGCAGGTACCCCGAGAGGCCCTTGAGTTTGCCGGAACGTCGATTAACTTCCGTTACGGCAAATTCGGGTACTCCATATGTCCCTTTTTTAGCAAAGGTCATGCCAAATTTTTTCATGAATTTTGGCATCACTTTGCTAAAAATAGGACATGATTTGTGAAATGTCTGCAGGTACCCATGAGACCCTTGAGTTTGCCGGAACGTCGATTAACTTCCGTTCCGGCAAATTCGGGTACTCCATATGTCCCTTTTTTAGCAAAGGTCATGCCAAATTTTTTCGTGAATTTTGGTATGACTTTGCTAAAAATAGGACATATAGTTGTGTAGCTTAGATTGTAGATAATTTTAGTTGTGTTCATTGTTGGTTTATATTGTGTAATTTTCACATTGCTAAAAATGAGTTTGAAAATTGTGTTATTTGATAGTTGCTACGAATTTGTACTTTATTTAAATTTGCTTGCTGGACCAGAGGGGCGATGTCACTATTGGACCAGAGGGGCGATGTCCGCGACTGGACTCCACCGGGCTGGCACTGGGAGATGCTACCTTCCGGGACGCGTATCTTGGTGAGGAATCCGGGTGACGTCGTCGACCCGGATCTTATTTGGTGGCGGTCGCGCGGGCCATGCTCGGTGCAGAGGGAGCCGGCCCCCGAGGAGGTGGTACGTCGCCGTATCAGGGAGGAGGACGAGCACGTCCGTCGCTACATGACTTTGTTGGATAGGCAGTACAACAATGGATGGTCGTTTCTTCAGAGGGTTCCTCGTCACGTGAGCTATGACCCTGTGAGGGTTCCTTATCTTTGGAGGCGCAGCGCCCGCGGCTCAGCACCCCGCGGCTCTGGACCCGGTCGAAGTTAGTTTCAGAGGTTCATGCATGGGAGAGGAGATGTATTAGTGATATTATTCGCGATGTATTAGGGTTAAATAAAAATGGACCAAATTATTCATGGGATCAAGATGTATTAGTTATACTTATGCATATTTGATCAATGTCCCTACATGCATGAATATAATTTTGGCATGACTTTGCTAAAAATAATTTTAGTTCTGTTCATTGGTTTATATTGTGTAATTTCCACATTGTGTAGTTTGTAATATATAGTTGTGTAGTTTTTTGATTCTAATGAATTTGTTTTTAATATGTTTTAGTTTCACGGAATGGCCGGGTTTAAGGGTGTGAGGGCGTGCTATAGGAAGAAGCTTGGTCGGTACGTGTATGGATGTCAGATCCATATCAACAAGAGGAAGCACTGGGCTGGGCAGTTTAATACAGCGGAGGAGGCGGCGCGCGCCTATGATTATTTCGCCGTACACGAGTACGGTGATAAGAAGAAAGATAAGGATCTGAACTACCCAGCGGATCGCCACCGTGTGAATGAGTTCATACCGGATGGGATCAGACAGGTGGAAATGGCCAAGGAGATGGAGCACAGGTTGGCTGAGGCGCAGATCGCACGTCGCAACGCACGCCCCCAGGACGACCCGTATGTGAGGCATCTCCTGCAGAACGAGCCAAACTTGATGTCCTACCAGCAGTTCGGCGCTAGTCCTTTTGACGGTGCTGGTCCTTCGTATGGCACCGGTCCTTCCCACGGCGCCGGTCCTACTGACGACGACATCACTTCTCTTGGGATCTGGGCGGAGGAGGAGCAGCAGGAGGAGGAGCAGCAGGAGGAGGAATGGGAGAAGGACTGGGATTCCGACTCTGAGCAGCAGCGGCAGAAGCGGCAGCAGGAGCGGCAGCAGGCGTCGGAGGAGCGGCAGCAGCAGCGGCACCAGGAGTGGCAGGAGTCGGAGCAGCAGCTATTGCGGATGTTCGGGCCGCCGAACCCCGATGCTTATCACCACAACGACCCTAGGCACTGGGTCGAGGTGAATAGGCGGGACGGCATACCTCCGTTCCGCACTCTTTCGGGTCAGCCGTGGGGGAGCGAGGACACTGATGACCCCGCAGATCCGATGTACTGGGCTCAGCTGGATAGGCCTAGGGACGACGACCCATAGAGCGACTTGTCCACTTCTTTCCGTACTATGTTTTATGTTGACTTGTCCACTTATCTATGTAGACTGATGTTTCCACTGTACTTGGTTAAGACTAATGTTTTATTTTCATGCATATGCCAATGTTAAATGCATATGCTTGCACTACGACTTATCTCAATGCATATGCCAATGTTAAATGCATATGCTTGTACTATATATGTATGTATCTCGGGCTCTAAGTGGTGATGTACATATTTATCTGTCTGTTTTAATACTGTTTCTATTATTTTCTGTAAAAATTCTGTAATATACCTGTATTATTGTCAAATACAGCAAATAATCGATAATACAGCAAATAATCGATAATATATACGGCAAATAATTTAGTGGCGCACGGTAAATAATTCTGTGGCGCACCATATTCTGTGGCGCACGAACAAAGTGCGCCACAGATACATTATTTTCAAATACAGCAAATAATCGAAATTCTTTCTGTGGCGCATGGACAATAATGTAGTGGCGCACTCTGGAGGTGCGTCACAGAATTGTATACTTTCTGTGGCGCATGGTTCCGTGCGCCACAGAAATAATATTTTTGTAGCGAGGATTCTGTGGCACACCGACCATGCGCCACAGAAACAGTTTTTGGTGCGCCACAGAAAGGCACTTCCCTACTAGTGCCGTGTGTGGCTCTTAGGCTAAAGATGACAGGAATAATTATCATGAGTTATTATTTGCGTTGGATGTCTCTATGAAATTGCGGTGTTTGTCTAGTACTATTTAGGGCACTCAAGTTGACAGTGTGGGGTTCCCTAGATGTGGAATGCGACTTTAAGGTGTGCTGTTATAGCCCTACGCAGTGGATTGGTGTTCGTTATCCAACGAGAGAATAATTCAGAGTAGCATAGTGAAGAGGAAATATCTATGTATTCAATTATATTATTATTGTTGAGAGTGTCCACTAGTGAAAGTATGATCCCTAGGCCTTGTTTCTAAGCATTGAAACACCGTTTACAACCAGTTCTGCTACATGTTTGCTTGCTGCCATTTTATTTCAGATTGCAATTACCACTTATAATCATCCATATTACTTGTATTTTAATATCTCTTCGCCGAACTAGTGCACCTGTACACCTGACAAGTGTATTGGGTGTGTTGGGGACACAAGAGACTTCTTGTATCTTAATTGCAGGGTTGCTTGAGAGTGATATCTTTGACCTCTACCTCCCTGAGTTCGATAAACCTTGGGTGATTCACTTAAGGGAAACTTGCTGCTGTTCTACAAACCTCTGCACTTGGAGGCCCAACACTGTCTACAAGAATAGAAGCGTGCGTAGACATCAGCGCACCATGTAATCTGTTATCATATAGTGATTTATAGCAGGACGTAGGGATCCTCCACCGAGGGGACCTGAACCTGGGTAAAAAACATCTTCTCCCCCGTAGAGCTAGACCAACTCCTGGACACCAGATTCGCCTTGCCCCCAATCTCAAGTTACCCCCTGGTAACATCAGCCGTGACAACCCCCCGACAAGTGGATTTACTGCACTCCCCTAGAACACCCTGTCTCTCTGCGGAGGACGGTTCGTAGAAGATAGCGAGGAAAAGTGGATCAAAGTGTGTAACCACAGACGGGGCAAGCACCCTAAGAAAAAGCTCTTTAATGAATAGCCTAGGATGGAACACCAGAGGCATCGATGCAACTGGTAGGAGTATTTGCATTGCAGACACTCTTGCGAAAACACATGCCACCATTGTTCACTTCCAGGAAACTAAAAAAGAGACTTTCTCTGACTCTTTCTTGAACTCCATTAGTTTAAATAGGCCTTATATTTGGAATTTCCTTCCTGCTATTGGCACAGCTGGAGGTATTCATGTTTGTGTAGACTCAAACTATTTTGAAGTCCTTTCGTGGGACATCAAAAAGTTTTCAGTCTCTTGTGTTCTGAGGAACAAACTAGATGATAAAGTGTGGAGACACATTTCTGTTTATGGCTCCCCTTATGAAGAAGGGAAGGAGGAATTTATTTCAAAGCTTCATTGCCTCTTTATAGATAACACCTACCCTACTTTGATAGGTGGTGATTTCAATTTAGTTAGGCACCAGAAAGACAAGAGCAATGGAATGTCAACCAAAAATGGTGTGAAAAATTCAATGCCTGGATAGATCTTTGGGGTTTGCTTGAAGTAAGACTTTCCAACAGAAAGTACACTTGGGCAAACAACAAGGAAAATCTGATCATGTCGGTCATAGATAGAGTTTTTCGTACAACTGAGCTTGATGCCATGTTTCCGCTAGCTAGTGCACAAGCTTTTTCTAGGTTAGGTAGCAATCATACCCCTATCCTGTGGGACTCGGGTGTGCAACATAAATACCGGCCGCCACCTTATAGATTCAAAAAATGGTGGCTGCTGAGGGAAGACTTTAATGATATCGTGTTGAAATCTTGGAATGCTCCCACAAAAAGCACTTCTGCCATCAATATTTGGCAAGAAAAGGTTAGAAGATTTAGGAAAGACTCCAAAGGTTGGACCAGGAACATTGAAGCTGATCTTAGACATCTTAAACGAGACCTTATGATTGAGTATGATGAGTTGGACCTCAAAGCTGAGGCGGAGGTCCTCTCTGAACTGGATCATAAAAGGATGAAAGAGATTGGTGTAGAGCTGCAGAAACTTTGGCTTAAAGAAGAAGTCAAAGCCAAGCAACGCTCTAGGGATAGGGATATAATAGAAGGAGATAGAAACACGGCCTACTTCTACGCTGTTGCTAACCAGCGCATACGTTAAACCTTGATTTTATCTCTTGAGGGACCAGAAGGACTCACCTCGGATCCGAAGGACATGCTAGAGATAGCCACTGACTTCTACAAAAACTTGTTTAAAGCCGAGGCAAAAACAGGTTTTTCTATGGGAGAGGATTTTTTTCTCCCTCTGACAAAATCACACCTGAATAGAACTCAATCATGGAAGCTCCTTTCTCTGAGGAGGAAGTTAAAAAAGCGGTGCTTAGTTCTTATTCTGATGGAGCACCTGGCCCATATGGGCTTTCCTTTATGTTTTATCAGAAGTTTTGGGATGTGGTTAAGTTTGATATCATGGCTCTTTTTCATGGTTTCTTTTTAGGGAAGTTAGACCTTTACCGTCTGAATTTTGCAATGCTCTCTTTGGTTCCAAAAGAACCTGATGCTTCCTCCATGAAGAAGTTCAGGCCAATCAGCCTTCTGAATTGCATTTTCACAATTTTCACTAAGGTCGTTACTTCTAGGTTTGGGAAAATCATGGACTCCATAATTGCCCCAAACCAAACCGCCTTTATCAAAGGGAGGTACATCCTAGAGAGTGTAGTCACAGCTCATGAGGTCCTGCATTCGGTTTACCATGGTAAGGAAAAAGGAGCAGTACTTAAGCTAGACTATGAAAAAGCCTTTGATAAGGTGGACCTAGATTTCTTAGATGATCTACTCCTGAAAAGAGGTTTTAGCCCAAATCTGAGGAAATGGGTTAAAGTAGCAACCAGGGGGGGATCAGTTGCAGTGAAAATCAATAACACTAATGGGGATTTTTTCGTCACGACTAGAGGGTTGAGACAAGGGGATCCCATGTCTCCTATCCTGTTCAATCTAGTAGTTGACGTCTTCACCAAAATGTTGATTAAAGCCACTGCTAGCAGTTTGATTAAAGGTCTATGCACTGATTTCTGTCCGGGAGGTGTCGTTAGCTTACAATACGCTGACGACACCATCCTTTTCGTAGAAAATAGTGTAGAAACCGCTACAAATTTAAAAGATGTGATGACTTGTTTCGAACAAGTTTCGGGTATGCGCATCAACTACAACAAAAGCGAGCTCATTCCCATTAACCTTGAGACTGAGGAAACTTCCGCTCTCAAAGAAATTTTGGAATGTGTTGTAGGAGATTTCCCCATAAAATATTTAGGAGTGCCTTTGCACTATGAGAAACTCAGAAGAAAGGATCTGCAACCTATCATAGATAAGATCCTGAAACGCATTGCTGGCTGGAGAGGGAAGCTTCTCTCTTATGCCGCAAGAGTCACGCTCATTAGATCTTGTCTAGCTAGCATCCCTGTCTATCTCCTCTCCTTTTTTAAATTTCCTAAATGGGCTCTGGAGCTCATCAATCAGCAGATGGCTCGCTGCCTCTGGAATGACACAAAAGAGAAAAGGAGATTGCATTTAGCAAATTGGAACTTAGTCTGTATGCCGAAGGAGTTTGGGGGCCTAGGCATACCACAACTTAAAGATGTTAACCTGTGTTTACTGGCTTCTTGGGTCAAAAGGTACACACAGGGTGGCGGTAAGTTGTGGAAAACTATGGTAAATGCTAAGTATAACACCAATAACCCTAATATCTTTGCTAGTTCAGACAAGAATTCTTCCAACTTCTGGAAAGGGTTCATGTGGGCGACGAAGGCTGTTAAGTTTGGATACAGATGGATCGTTGGAGATGGGAGTAGAATCAAATTTTGGGAAGACACTTGGTTTGGTTCCTCTCCACTCCTAGTTCAGTTCTGGGATTTGTATTGTATCTGCAATGAACAGGTTACTACCATCTCCAAAGTTTTGGAAGGAACCCACCTCAAACTCACGTTTAGGAGGAACTTCAGTCCAAAACTTTTGGAACAATGTATGAACTTGAGCAAATTGCTGGTAGCATTAACCTCACGACTGACTGCGACTCACTAATTTGGACTTACACAGCGAATGGGACTTATTCCACAAGCTCTCTTTATAAGATCATCACCTTTAGGGGAGTAACGCAAGTTCATATACCTGCCATCTGGTCTCTTGTAATACCTCCTAGAGTGCAGATCTTTTTGTGGCTTTTAGCAAACAATAAACTGATGACTAGGGACAACCTCCTTAAAAGGAACATGAATAAGCCGGCTGATTGCGTTTTCTGCTGTGATTTGGAAACAATAGATCACCTCTTTTTCGATTGTACTGTTGCCTTAAGAATTTGGGAGGTTGTTTCTGCTTTTTTCAATAAAAACCTTGGATCTAGTTACATGTCTATAGCTAAGTACTGGATTTCGAATCAAAAGCATGATGCTCTGAATACTATCTGTGCTGCGGTACTCAGTAGTATTTGGAAACACCGAAACGCTTTGATATTTGATGGTTGTACTTGGTTGTGTATGAAACAGATCTGGTGGCTAGTACTCAGGACTATCAAGAAATGGAGGCTCCTGTTTAAGCAGCCTATGATGGAGATCATAGACAAGTTCTCGGTGACTGTGGAGAACCTCTTGAAGGAAAAGGATGCTTTGCTGTGGGGGTGAACCAAGGATCCTGCATGTCGCTGGCATCTCTGGCTGCCTCGCTCCCTCTGAAGAACAACCCCCCAGCTGCCCCTGTTACTCCGCAAAGCGGAGTGCTGAAGACGGTGGCCTCCCCGATGACTCCTTTCTGGCATCCAGGTTGGGGAAAACCACTTGCTCCTGCAGAAGCTCTACCGTCCAAGGAAGTGAGGACCAAGCTGATGGAAGTGGTGGATTTCCACAGGCGGTTACGTTAGATGGTTTCACTAGCTTTCCCTTCAAGACTTGTAATGCTTAATAAGGCTTTCCCCCAGTTATGTTTTTCCGTACTCTTAATGTTTTGCTAAGCAGACTGTTAGCTTGTAGTTCTTTCTCTCGGTGGATTCGCTGCTAGCTTAGATTTTTATTTCTGCTCTTAGGTCATGTATCAAAACTCTGGTTTCATTGATGAAATGGAACTGGGGCTCTTACGAGTACAATATCGCGACCACTGGAAAAAACAAGTACAAGTATATGCAATTGCCAATGTATACATTGGGTTTGTACACACAATTCTTAATTGCTCTACATATGCATATGATACCACGGTCAAATTCATTTATCGTCAACAGAGAAAATGACAAAATGTGACATGTCTTTAGAATTTTTCACGTCCAATCTGAACTGACTTGAGCCAGCCAAGTTGAGTAGTCGCCTCCACCCACCAAACGAACGACCACTTTTTTCCTTGCCTTTGCCGCGTCGCGTTGTTGACCACCGGACAAGATTTGCCTAGACTTGTCATCTTCATATCTCCTCCGGCCGCTTGCTAGTTGCTACAGCTCCTCCGGCGCTCCATCATTTCCACTCAGCGCTGCAGAGAATACAGCGATTGCTTCGGTTCTCTCCAAATTGCCCGAGTTGTTGTATCAGGTGGCGAGGAACTTGGTTCGTGTTTTTGCTTACGGGGCACGCTCAATTTGATCCTTTGCAGGATCAGTAAGTAGCAACTGAGATGCCGTGAAGCAGCGATTGCCTCTGCAGACTCCCACCTCGCTGATTCTGTGCTGGAAGCGAGGGATTCGAGTCCGGCGAGCTAGGGATCATGGACGGGGGCGGGATCATGGCGAGCGCCGCGACGGGGGCGATGAGCTCCCTGCTCGCCAAGCTCGCCGCCCTGCTGGGGGAGGACTGCTACCGGATGCACAGCGGCACGCGCCGGGAGGTCGCTTTCCTGCGGGACGAGCTGAGCAGCATGAACGCGCTCCTCGAGAGGCTGGCCGACGCCGAAGCGGAGGCGCCGCTCGATCCGCAGACCAGGGAGTGGAGGGGTCAGGTCAGGGACATGAGCTACGACATCGAGGACTGCGTCGATGACTACATGGACCAGCTCCGCGGCCGCGGCTCAGACCCCTCCGGCAGCGGTGTCGTGGGGTTCGTTCTCGGTTACGTGCAGGCGGTGCGGGAGATGGTGTCTCGCCGTGGCATCACGGAGCAGATCCAGGAGCTCAAGGCTCGCGTCGTCGAGGCCGGCCACCGGCGGAAGCGGTACAAGATCGATGCCACCGTTACATCCGCTCGCGTGGTGCCGGTTGATCGCCGGTTGCCGGCGCTCTATGCGGACCTGGGTGGGCTTGTCGGTGTCAATGGTCCGAGGGAGGAGCTCGTTAGGTTGCTCGACGATGGGGAAGAGAGGATGAAGGTGGTGTCAGTTGTGGGTGCTGGGGGATTAGGCAAGACTACTCTTGCTAATCAGGTGTACCGAAGCATCGGAGATCGGTTCGACTGTAAATCCTTCGTGTCCTTGTCGCAAAATCCTGACATTGGGATGATCTTTCGAACAATGCTGTCTCAACTCAAAAAGGATGATTGTGAACTAACTGGATCAGGGGATACAGAGCAGCTCATCGATGAATTGAGGGATTTCCTACAGGACAAGAGGTATCTAACTTTACTACTACTATAATTACTCTTAGCTGGCTGTCTCCTCATGAACATTTTGATTGTCTTGACATTATTTGTAAACTGCCAGTTTACCTTCTGCCAAGACTTGTCCTTAACTCTTATTGGTGACATAGAATGCTTTGTACTAGCATTTCTGACACAATATCATGATGCAGATAACCATATATAGGTTACATTTAATCCTAGTTCTGTTTCATTTGATAGGTATTTAATCGTAATTGATGATATTTGGAGTACCCAAGCCTGGAAGATTATCAAATGTGCTTTCCGTGAGAATACTCGTGGTAGTAGAATAATTGTGACAACCAGAATTGGCACAGTTGCCAAATCATGCTCTTCCCCTGACTATGATCTTATATGAGTTGAGGGCGCTAAGTGAGGGTGATTCTAAAATGTTATTCTACAGAAGAATTTTTGGCTCTGAAGATGAGTGTCCTCATCAACTGAGAGAAGTTTCAGTTGAGATTGTAAGGAAATGTGGTGGTTTACCTTTGGCAATCATTACCATGGCAAGTCTATTGACTACTAAGTCAGATGCTAGAGAAGAGTGGATGAAGGTCTGTAGTTCGATTGGTTCTGGACTCGAGAAAAACTCTGATGTGGATGAAATGAACATGATACTATCTCTGAGTTATAATGATCTTCCTCATCATTTAAGAACCTGCATATTGTATATGAGTATGTTTCCCGAAGATTATGAGATCAGGAGGGATTATTTGATAAGAAGGTGGATAGCAGAAGGGTTCATCAAAGGTTTTGGAGGCAGAAACTTAGAGGAGGAAGGGGAATGCTATTTTAATGAACTTATAAATAGAAGCCTGGTCCAACCAGTGGATTTTCAGTATGACGGTAGAGTGTATGCTTGTCGGGTGGACGATTTGATTCTCGACCTGATTGTATCCAAGGCGGTTGAAGATAACTTTGTTACTGTAGTTACCGACAAAAGGCAAATACTGTGCTCACAAGGAAAAGTTCACCGACTCTCATTTGACTCCCCTAGCTCAGAAAACATGTTAGCACATTCCATGTCTGTTGCTCATGTTCGATCCCTGAACATATTTAGGTACTCTGAAGTAATGCCTCCTCTTTCGAACTTCCGGACCCTTAGAGTGCTAGATCTAGATGGCAATGAGAATTTGGAAAGCTGCTATCTTGAAGATATAAGGAAATTATTTCAGTTGAGATACTTACGGATTAGAGCAAGTAACATTATACTTCCAGAACAAATAGGAGAGCTGCATTCATTGATGATATTGGATCTTCTTAACTGTTATGATACAACCGAATTGCCTGCAAGTATTGCTAAACTTTGGAATTTGAAATGGTTAATAGCTCATCGTGTCAAATTGCCGAATGGAGTTGGCAAGATGCAAGCTCTAGAGTTTGTGTCACTTGTAGTTGTGGACTACACTACCCCAGTAACCGTGTTACAAGAACTGGGAAATTTGACCAAATTGAGAACCCTTGGATTGGATTGGCGCATCAGTGATGCACACAAGGATAGAATGGCATATGCGGATGATTTTGTTTCCTGTCTTGTCAAACTAGGTACTTCCAACCTTCGATATTTAACGCTCATCAGTCCATGGTCACTAGACTTCTTGCTGGATTTCTGGTCCCCTCCTCCTCACCACCTTCAGGAATTACAAATAAAAGGTTGGTGTCTTAGAGAGATTCCAGTGTGGATGGCTTCACTGGCCAATCTCACCTACCTGGACATTGAGGTTAAAGTGATACAGGAAACCCTTCGGGTGCTTGCGGATTTCCCAGTCTTACAATTTCTCAAGTTATACTCAAATGTTGCAGACCCTGAAGAAAGATGTCTTGTTGTCAGCAACAATGGTTTCCAATGTCTGAAGAAACTGAACTTCGTCCATTGGACGAATCTGACCTTCTTCGAAGGAGCGACACCAATGCTCGAAATTCTTGAATTTCAGATCATTGTGCATGAAGTGAAAACTGCATGTCGATCTGGTTCTCCTGATCTTGGCATCCGCCACCTCTCTGCCCTCAAAAACCTTGTTGTCAACATTTACTGTGAGTGTGCACGAGTTGAAGAGGTCGAGGAATTAGAGGCTGCTATTCAGGTTGCAGCCAGTATGCTTCCAAACAATCCAACACCGGTATTACAAAGATTTCGTGAACCAGAGATGCTAAAGGATGATGCAGGATAGTAAGAAACTTACATGTCCTTCAAAACAGAATTTCTGATCATTTTTGTTTTCGATTTTGCTGCACAAACTGGATATCCCATGGTGATTTTTCTCATTTTGGTTACTTCAACCCCTTACTTTTCTCTTGGTCTTGGTGAATCGATTAACTGCTCTATCCAACTTCAAGCCAATACATATCTTTGCCGTGAACTGTCTCTAGCTTGTTGACTGTTGTAAGATACATTTTTTTTACCAGTTAATTTTCAAGTAACACGTGTAATAATTTGTGCAAAAGTGCATAGGTTTTCTTGTCCAGTGGTCCTAGTGGAACCATACTGATTAAGGACATGTTACAACTTAATCCCCCTGAATATGTTCTGACATATTCAGTTGCACAAACTTCGCAAATACGATTGTGGCTTGTGTAGTACTATTTATTTGATGAATCTCCTTAGTTTTCTTACACTATTGTAGTACGATTGTGGCTTATGTAGTACTATTGTAGTACAAATATCGTATTGAGCAATATGATATGCCATAGAGGATTACATATCAGTTTTCTCCCAGTATAAATATCCTTGTAGGTGCACTCCCTTGATTAGTAACACAAATTTCTGTAAATGAAGAATGGCTTCACTGGAGCCTTTGAGAAATAGAAACCCATTGGTTACAACTAATTTGCTTACACTACAAAAAGTCATGTTTTAAGACTGCGAGACAGCACTTACCCCTGGTCTGGTTAGGTTTTCTCACATTTGATTTCCTTAATTTATAGGAAAGGCCCTTGTAGTTTGTATTGAGTTTGAAACAAAAAAGCTTTATGTTACGGCTGTATATACCCGATTTAGGGCGCCTACAAAGACGTTGCTTAGCTGAATCTATTTGAACATACTCAAGAGTTTGACTCCAGCTAACCACTAAATGATCACATCCCGCAATAAATTGTTGCTATGAAGATTCTTGCGGCAATGATCTGTGGGGAGACTGCATTATATATCCTGGTTTGCTCTTGAGTCTCAACTCAAACGATCGAAGTAGTATCCTATTTATCATTGATGATTTGGATTGTATTTCTTATGTCAGCCGATTGAGGGAAATACTACAGTGGTAGGTGTGGATTGAGCCAGATTGCAGGCGATGAATATTTGCACTGTGTACAAGTAATTGATTCGCCTTTGCACAAAATAATGTAATTAATTTCTGATTGGCATGGCATAGTCTCCCTTTTTTTCTTCTTATTTGGACCATAAATAGAAGACGAGGAGAAGTGGAGCCGTGAGCCGGGGGAGACCATTCTTAGTCATGTACAATGTAGATTCGTATTTACCGTCACCATCGGTGCAGATGTTTGATGTTGGCAGTAAAACTAGCCTCGGTGACTCTGATAGGCATAGGAGGCATCAGGATCCCTAATGTAACTTGGATCCTTAGTGTAATTTTTTTTTTAGAAAAGGGGAAAAAGGTTCGAGGTTCAAAGTTTACAACTCATGGATCACAAAGTGTGGCGACGAACACTAGCGAGCGAAAAAATAAAAGGATGAGACACTTATGATTGAGTCTATTAAAAGAAAAAATAAAAGGATGAGACACTTATGATTGAGTCTATTAAAAATCTGCCATCCTGCTAGGTTGTAGAACGTCCGTGCGACCTTCTCAAACCGGCCACACCCAGAAACCATTCCCTCCCGTTGTTCTGAAGGGAGGAGGAAAGACCACTCGCCAAGCAGGGACGTAGCCTTGTAGATGACCTGCAAATAATTCATTTTTTTTGTTAAACACAAGATCATTTCTACACGTCTACAGAGACCAAAGTATAGCACATACGCCGACCCGCACATGTGACTTATCAATTTTCTGCATCCCTCTCAACCAATTCTCAAACATATTTGTGATATTGCTTGGTGGTGGTAAATTAAAGGAAAACTCTATAATTCTTCAAATAAAACGTGCAAAAGGGCAAGCAATAAAAAGATGATGAATGGACTCCTCCGAATCACAAAACTCACATTGTGTACATCCTTTCCATTTTCGCTTTGCTAAATTATCCTTCGTAAGAATAATCTGTTTAAATAGGAACCACATAAAGATCTTAATCTTTAGAGGAACTTTCAGCTTCTAAATATATTTTCGTAGAAACACTATATGATCATTCATTAGGTCTAGATACATTGATTTAACCGAGAACACACCCGACGGAGTTAAATTCCACACAAAGATATCTGTCTCATTAGACAACTCGACCTCCATGAGGCGCAGCACCAAGTGCACCCACCGATCCCTATTATTACCCATCAAATTTCGTCTGAATTCAACATTTATTGGGCGATCAGACAACACTTGTGCAACCAAAACGTTTTTCCTTCGCACAATATTGTATAAAGAAGGATACTGGACATCAAGCACACACTGACGAACATTTATCGCCACTTTTGTGCCATCACTTATTCACTTGTTGCACTTCACTGAGGATCCTTGCGGACAAAATATATTCAAGTGAGTCGAGGGTGCTGTTTATCCTCGTGATGCATAGAACCAGTTGTAGCAGTCCTTTTCTTATCGTTCGTACGCGCACCATTTAATCTGACACCCCAAGACCCAAGTTAGCTGCTGGTTTTTTCTTCACGCTGCACAGTCTCGAATTCAAATTAATGATGTTAAATTTCTGATTATCTTGCCGATTGAAACATACCACATTGAAGATTCTAAAGAGATTGCCTCGTATCTGATGCTTATGACATGGATTTTGGTACCTATATTGCTACTTACATAGGCATCTGTGAACTTTAAGGATTTACGATATTTTGATATTTCGGGAAGTTCTGTCAAAATTTCAGAATCAACTCAGGATTATTAGAGTGTACCCAAATGAGCTCTTTGCTTAAGAGGTTGGACTTAAATCATTTAGATTCCAATAAGTATTTAAAAATACCGACAAGTTTCCATACGGCTTCACATAAATCTATCTATTATATACTAAAAACAAAATGAGGGAGTTATTCGAGGCACCACGTTAATCCACCTCATCTTAATTAATTTTGGTAGTTAGATCTAAAATATACGGCTGAGATTTTATTAGAGATTAGTACCACGTAACAGTTTTACACGACTTACGTGGAGAACATCACGTCCGCTCGGACGTGAATATATACTAAAAACAAAATGAGGGAGTTATTCGAGGCACCACGTTAATCCACATCATCTTAATTAATTTTGGTAGTTAGATCTAAAATATACGGCTGAGATTTTATTAGAGATTAGTACCACGTACTCCCTCCGTTTCAATTTAATTAACTTCCTATCCACCACATGTGGATGTATCTATACATGTAACCCTCTCCGTTCCAATTTAATTGACTTCCTATCCACCACATGTGGATGTATCAAGTCAATTAAATTGAAACGGAGCGAGTAACAGTTTTACACGACTTACGTGGAGAACATCACGTCCGCTCGGACGTGAACTCCAAGCACGTAGTCCGTTTAAAAAAAAATCAGCCCAAGCTAATCTTGGCTGGAAAATAAAAAGAACACGTCCTTCCAAAGGACCGTACTTAAATAGCTGCATCCATCTACCTTGGCTACTACAAAACGTACGGAAAGTTTTTTTTTTGCGAAACACAGTACAACGCAGACGCTCACATACACGCGCATACACTCACCCCTATAAACGCACACATGCACACCCTATCCCTATGAGCACCTCCGAGAGATTGAGCCGGCGGATTGAGTCTTGAGATTGACGAATTCACCACGGGCGCCTCGCTATCGATGGGAACGTCGCCTCCCACTGAAGAATATTCCGCCTAAATGAGAAACACCAGCGTCAAACCTAAGGTTTGAACTCTGATGGGCTGGAGGTACAACCACCCACCTAACCATCTTGCCACAAACAAGTTCTCTACGGAAAGTTATTTCCAAAACTGATCGTTGAGACTAAAAAACAAAAGCTGGTCAATACGTACGGCCGGACCGCTAGCTCCAAACTTGGAAAAAAAAATGCAAAAACTGATCGATGCGTACACTAGAACATGGCAGCAGCCTAGCAGTAAAATTTTGAAAAATACAAATAAGTAAGATGATTTCACGACGACTCTCGGGCGTGGACCCCAAACACATCGTCCGTTTAAAAAAATCTGCTAAGAAGAACATGTACATTTGTGGCCCTTGCAGATGCGAGGGCATTATCTATAGTTGGTTGAAAGTATTCAAGAAATAGAAAATATGGTTTCACTGATATCACATTATTTCAACAATGTGACAATAAGTAAAATATCACGTATACGCAAATATTCTAATGTAATGAGACACAAAGCTTCAAGTGTTTAAAATTTATGAAGATACAACAATTGTCGGGGCCCTACCCCCGGGTAGCGTCATGGTGAGGTAAAAGCTATGACCAGGTGAGGGCCAAGTTACAGTAAAACCGGCATAACTGGGCTTCAGAGTGTGGTGCAGGTGCAAACCGAGATAACCTGGGCCAGAAGGGACCGGGGTACCATGCTGGTGCCAGCCAGCATGTGTCGACCGAGACAATGGATCCGAGATAGTGTTCCGAGATAACATAACCGACATATGTATGTCGGTAACTTGAGTGTTTTCTTATGTGCAGGGAAGGATATTTGATGAAGGAGGATCCGGCATATCCATGCCGGGTTATCCTTATGTCGGGCAAAGGTCAGCGCTCCTGTCACATCCCGTCTGGCACGGGAGCGCCTGACTAGGAAGCGCCTGACACGGGGGCGTGCAGGAGACCGAGATGGCAGGCCATCATTCCACCGCTGACTCCGGGTTATCCGGGAACAGAATGCGAGGCAGAGGTATGGGCAGGCCATGTCCTGTCTCTGCCAGAGGGTACCTTCTAGCTGCTCCGTAGAGCTGCAGGAGATGGGCTTGTCACGTCCTGTCCACTGTGCAGAAACAATCATGACGTGCAGGCGTGCGTGTCTGCAGTGCCGGTACGGAGAGGTGACCGTTGCAAGTGGAGGGGTATTCCGGTAACCCGGTTTAGCCTATAAATATGCCCTCACCCCCTCCTGCGTGAGGGACGATGCCCTGAGATACATTGCCACCCGTAGCTTCTTCTCCTTCCTTGTGCTTTGCACCATTGTTGTGATCATACAGCTCAAGGAGCAAGCTTGTATTCGTGATACCGAGATACTCAGAGAGAGATAGGCAGGTGTAGGGGTGTTACCTCCTCACGAGGGCCCCGAACCTGGGTAGATCCTGTGTGTGCTTGTGCTTGTGTGTTCTTCGTGTGTGCTTCTTAGCGCGCTAGCCCTCTCCCGGATTCCACCAACGTCCATCGGCCCCACACTTTAGCCATCCTATGGCATCTGCCGTGATACCACCACGACAGTTGGCGCCCACCATGGGGCAGGCAGCGGCGCTGGCTGGTGTGACATTCCGGACGGGCTCCATCATCGACTCCGGCGAGCGCGTCGTTTGCGGGCTCGTCTGCAAGCTCGGTGCGCTGAACTTCATCAGCGACAACGCTGGATGCTTCGGCAGCAGGCCGTTCCCGACGAACGGCTGCCTCATCAGCTTTGGCACCTTCGTGACCTACGTCGCCACCGAGGTTGTCTGCAAGTTCCCCGAGCAGGTGCTTGTGGCAGAAGATCCCCCTGCTATCTGTGCGGCTCGCGGCCGGCGTAGCGCTCGCCCCGGGAGCTGCGCAGAGGTCATGATGACCGGCACTGCGGCTGATGCCGGTAAAGGAGACCCCGGCAAAAGAGATGCCGGTAATCCCGCACCAAAGGTTAGATCGGCGAAAGTGCCGCTGGAGAGGAGGGAAAACCTCCCCGGCCAGGCCGGTACATCCCATGTGCCGGTTAAGCCAGCTCACCTCGAGGAGATCATAGAGAAGTTAAATGTGCCGGTAGCTGCCGGTACAGATGCTGCCCAATCAGAGGCAGAGTTGGAGGCACGGCGTCAGAGCTTGCTTCAGGAGGCTCTGGAGATGGCCGAGGTACGGAGAGAGTTTGGGATAACTGTCCGTGAGTATAACCTAGCACATGGTTTTACCCCGGTAGCTGCTCGCCCTAGTCGAGTAGAGGATGTGCGCAAGAGGGTAAAAACCTCAATGCCGAGATTGCTAGAGATGGTAGATCTAGCTCCAGCAAAACTCCTAGTGCCTTATCGGTCGAAAAACCGATGTATAGTTCCCCTGCTAAGACTCTTAGGGCTGCCGAGGCAGCAAGAGCCGAGTTGTCTGGCTTATCCGGAGAAGCTCTCCGCAGGCAGCAAGACCGAGTTAATGAGCTAGTAGCTGTGGCTACCCGGCAGAATGAGGCCTATCGCAAGGCCCAACAGTTGCAGGTGGATCCGATGTTGTTCACTCGGCTAGGGGAGCTAGTGGATCTAAGGGGCAGCTTCTTCACCGCATGTCGGTGTAGATCGTGACCGGAGTGTAAACTCCGGTAAGAGCAAACAGATGCAGGTGTATGACCCGGCGTGTGCCGGAAAACAGTAGTTGGGCGAGGTAGTGCCGGCCGGGAAGAAGCAATCCCGGTCAGGGCGGTCCAGGTGCCGGGGTAGTTAACTCGGCTGGCCGAGGTTATCCACCTCGGTATCCGACACAAAATCTCGCCCAGCAGCAGCAAAATGTCGGGCATGTCCAGCAGCCCAAGTTGTTGACAGGTGGCTAACGTTATGATGATGGTTACTCGGCTATGGAGAAAGCTGGGTATCCGAGATATGAAGGTGCACTGGGATCTCGGTTGGGACTCGCCAGTTGTCACCAAATGATGCACGCTACAAGCTGGACAGAATTTATATGTCCGAGATGCTGGAAGAGCAAGGTCCACCTGGTCCGGCATGTTTTGGACCTCGGATCATGAGGGAACCACCGGTGCGGCACTTTCAGCTAAACCGAGGTGCAAAAACATATGACGGCAGCACTAAGCCAGAGGATTGGCTGACAGATTATGTGTCGGCTGTGCATATTGCGGGAGGTAACCGCAGATGGGCGGTGAGGTATATCCCGCAGATGTTGGAGGGGCCAGCCCGGATTTGGCTGAACAACCTGCGAGAGGGCAGTGTTGATTGCTGGCTGGACTTTGAAGAAGCATTTGTTAGCAACTTCTCCAGCACATACAAGAGACCAAACCGTCCTCAACAGCTTGCGATGTGCAAGCAGAGGGATAATGAAACTGACCGGGATTACTTAACCCGGTGGAGTACTATTCGCAATTCCTGTGAAGGAGTTGTAGAGGCACAGGCCATATCTTGGTTTGCCCAGGGTGCCGACACGGCTCCATGCTCTGGCAGAAGTTGCAGAGGGAAATGCCGGCCACTCTGGCCGAGACAATCCGGATTGCGGATAGCTATGCACTGGGTGATCCGATGCAACCTTTGCTGAACTCGGGAGAGCCGAGTAGAAGATACCCGGTGAACAACAGACCCGGGCCAGTCAGGCAGAACGATCGCCAGGACTTCGGTAACAAGAGGAGAGAACCGGATTACCGGTATGGCTCGAACCAGGTTGCAGCTGTAAACCAAGACCAGCCAGATGCCGGTAATAGCCAGCGTCCGAAGTTCAATGGCCCAGCATGGGGCCAGAATCAAGAGGGAAGAGGCCATGGGGTGACCAGAAGCCGTCATTAACTTATGAGGCTATGTTGGATGGGCCATGCAGTTTCCACACCCAAGACATCCGCAGGCCTGCAAATCATACAACTCGGCAGTGCAGCTGGTATCAGCGCACAAGGGGAGAAGGAGCCAGAGCCGGAGGAAATCAAGTGGGGGCACCTCAGAGAATTCCGCCGAGGCAAAACTTGCCGCTTACCGGAGCAAATGCTATCCCGGTGATTCCGCCAGTTCCGAGGCAAGCAGATCCGAAGCCTGTGAATCAGGTGAATGTCGGAGGGAACAATAACAACACTGGTCCCAGCAGGCAGGGAGAGTATCCCCAGGGAGATTACAGAGAAGCTCATCAGAGCTATGTGATATTTGTGACCGAGCCAACTGACAAGAAGAGCTTGCATCGGCGTGCACTGGAGGTGAACGCAGTTATGCCGGCAATACCGAAGTATTTGCACTGGTCCGAGCAAGAGATCACTTGGAGCAGAAGGGATCATCCCCGAGTTATGCCAACTCCGGGAGGTTATGCGTTGGTAGTGGATCCGACATTCTTCGGACCGACACTCAATATTCGGTTCACCCGAGTTCTCATTGATAATGGGAGTGCTATCAATATCATGTACCGAGACACCATGGTGAAGATGGGTATCTCGGCAAATATGCTGCAGCCGAGTTCTACACCTTTCATGGCATAGTGCCAGGTGTTTCATGTGCACCTATGGGCAAAATTTGGGTTGATGTGTTGTTTGGCACCAAGGACAACTGCCGAACTGAGAGCATCCAGTTTGAGGTAGTGGACCTCGAAAGTCCATACCATGCTTTACTCGGTAGGCCTGCATTGTCCAAGTTCATGATATCCACCCATGTGGGTTACCTCAAGATGAAAATGCCGGGTCCTAATGGCATCATCACTATCTCGGGTGATTACAAGCGTGCACTGGAGTGTGCCTCGGCTGGATCGTGCTTAGCCGAGTCACTGATCATTGCTGCAGAGAAGAAGAAGATCCATGAAGTGGTGGCATTGGCTCAGTCCACGCAACTCGGTATGCCGGGTATGGCTAACCCGGAGCAGAATGCAACTTTCGAGGTGCCCAAAGAGACCAAGAAGATCAATGTTGACCCGGCATGTCCGGACCACAACGTCATCATTGGTACCGGGTTAACTGAGAAATAGGAAGGCGAGCTCAGTCACTTCCTCCGTGAGAACCGGGATATCTTTGCATGGTCAAATCAGGACCTGCCAGGTGTTCCGAGGGAGTTGGCTGAGCACTCTTTGTTCGTCAGACCGGATATGAAACCGGTGAAGCAACCTATGCGACGTCTCTCGGATGAGAGGAGAAAGTGATAGGTGATGAACTGGCCAGTTACTTGCATCTGGGTTCATCATGGAAGTGCTGCACCCGGACTGGTTGTCTAACCCGGTCCTGGTGGAAAAGAAAAAAGATGACCCGAATGTGGCCATTGTGTGGCGTATGTGTATTGATTACACAAACTTGAACAAGGCATGTCCTAAGGATCCATTCCCGCTGCCTCGGATAGATCAAGTGATCGATTCCACAGCCGGGTGTGAGCTGTTATCCTTTGTAGATGCTTATTCTGGTTTTCACCAGATACCACTGAACCCTGCTGATCAAATGAAAACTGCTTTTATCACCCCGTATGGGGCTTATTGCTATCGTGTCATGACCTTTGGTTTGAGAAATGCTGGTGCCACTTACCAGAGATGTATGCAAAAATGCTTGCATGATCAAATAGGAAAAAATGTGCAGGTGTATGTCGATGACATTGTCATCAAGTCTAAGGAGAAATCCTCTCTGATTGATGATCTCCGAGAAACATTTGAGAATCTGAGGAAATTCCGGATAAAACTTAACCCGGACAAATGTACCTTCGGTGTGCCGGCAGGCAAATTACTCGGTTTCCTCGTGTCAAGCCGAGGTATCGAGGTGAACCCGACAAAAATCCGTGCTATTGAAAGCATGAGGTTACCGACATGTCTCAAAGACGTGCAGAAATTCACTGGATGTTTGGCATCTTTAAGTCGGTTTGTTAGCAGGTTGGGAGAAAAGGCATTGCCTTTGTATCAACTCATGAAGAAAACAACCCACTTCGTGTGGCCCCCGCAAGCAGATGCGGCGTTCACCGAGTTAAAAAAGATGTTGGCAACTGCGCCGATACTGGCTTCACCATTACCCAAAGAGCCGATGTTGCTCTACATTGCAGCCACAAACCGGGTTGTGAGTGTCGTATTGGTAGTGGAGCGAGAAGAAGATGGCAAAACTGTGCAGAGGCCAGTGTATTACCTAAGCGAGGTGATCTCGTTATCCAAGCAGAACTATCCGCACTACCAGAAATGACATATGGTGTCTATCTGGCTGCTAAGAAGTTGAAACATTACTTCCAAGAGCATTCAATCACTGTGGTGTGTGAGGCTCCTATCTCGGAGATCATTGGGTGTAAAGATGCAACTGGCCGAGTAGCCAAGTGGGCTATCGAGGTGTCCCCTTACACTCCTCACTATGAAAGAAGAGATGCCATTAAATCTCAGGCACTGCCGGATTTCCTGGTGGATTGGGCTGAAATGCAATATGAGCCACCACGGCCTGACCCCAATTACTGGAGAATGCACTTTGATGGATCAAGAACAAAAATTGGTTTAGGTGCCGGGGTAGTCCTTACCTCGCCAAAGCATGATCAGTTGAGATATGTGTTGCAGATTCATTTTGCGGCATCTAACAATGTGGCCGAGTATGAGGCACTTGTTCATGGGCTAAATGTGGCCAAAGAAATTGGTATTCGCCGGATAGAATGTTTCGGAGACTCGGATTTGGTGGTGCAGCAAGTCTCGGGAAATTGGGATGCTTTAGACCAACATGGCGTTGTATCGGTTTCATGTCCAGAAGATCTCGGGGTTCTTTGAAGGTTGCGAGCTCACGCATATACCTCGGGCTGAAAATGACGCCGCCGATGTACTGTCCAAGCTAGGTTCATCCCGGGATCCAATTCCACCCGGCATAGCCTTGGAGCATCTGAGGAAGCCATCAATCAAACCATCGCCGGAGTCCGAGTCAATTTTTATCCCGGCAAAACCGGAGTCTGGTGCTGTTCCCATGGACGTCGATGTCGGATGCATTTGGGAGAACCCGGGGACTGCTTGGCAGAACCCGGGGACTGGCTCTCAATCTCGGAAGAAGTAATGTCGGTTGACCTCATGGAGGTGGATGATCTGATCTTTCCTGTGCGTCCTGTGCCGGAGTGGGCACAACCAATAATGGCATTTATGATGGATGGGAGTTTGCCAAGTAATGAAGTTGAAGCTAGGCAAGTGCAAAGAAGATCCAAGGCCTACACCATCATCAACCAGGAGTTATACAAGAGAAGTGTGACCGAGGTACTGCAGCGCTGTGTCGAGCCGCAGAAGGGCAGGAGATGCTCCTGGAAATTCATCAGGAGAGTGTGGTCATCATGCTTCATCAAGAGCCTTGGTGGCTAAGGTATTCCGGCATGGGTTTTATTGGCCCAGTGCTTTGAACCAGGCAGAAGATATCGTCAGAAAGTGTGAGGGATGTCAGAGGTTTGCTAAAAAGATCCACCTGCCAGCCTCGGCACTCAAGACAATTCCAATCACTTGGCCCTTTGCAGTTTGGTGCTGGATATGGTGGGAGAGTTCAGGCCAGCCCGAGGTAACATGACTCATATGCTGGTGATGGTGGACAAGTTCACCAAGTGGATCGAGGTAAAGCCAATCCGGAAGTGTGATGGTCACACAGCGGTGACCTTTTTGAAGGACATCATTTTGAGATATGGTTACCCCCATAGCATTATCTCGGATAATGGCACAAACTTTGCTGTGGGAGAGTTTGCTCGGTTCTGTGCGGATAAGAGAATTCGGTTGGACATAGCCTCGGTGGCACACCCTGAGGCAAATGGGCAAGTGGAAAGAGCAAATGCATTGGTGTTAGCCGGTATCAAAGCCGGTTGATTGAACCACTGTTGCGAACTCCGGGATGTTGGATAGAGGAGATACCAGCAGTGCTGTGGGGTCTAAGGACCACACCAAATCGATCAACTGGCTATACGCCATTTTTTCTGGTCTATGGAGCAGAAGCGGTCTGCCAACCGACATGGAATATGACTCGCCAAGAGTGGCGCTGTACACTGAAACCGAGGCAAAAGAAGCTCGGGAAAATGATGTTGATTTGCTCGAAGAAGCACGAGAACTGACCTTATCTCGGTCAGCTATATATCAGCAAAATCTCCGACGCTATCATAGCCGGAAGATCAGCCCTCGGGTTTTCCGAGAGGGAGATTTGGTGTTGAGGCTAGTGCAACGCAAAGCAGGCCGACACAAGTTGTCACCTCCATGGGAGGGACCGTTCATTGTGAGCAAGGCTCTGCACAATGATTCATACTATCTTATAGATGCACAGGCACCGAGGAAAAATGTGATGGACAAATCCGGAGAGGAGACCAAAAGACCCTGGAATGTAGCTCTACTTCGTCCCTTTTACTCATAAGGGCGCAGTGTATGTATCTCGGTTTTTCCTTTGAATAAAATGCCGGCACTCCGAAAAGAAACTCGGGGACTGCCTTTGTCCATATGCTTGTGTTTTATCTCGGTTTTTTCTGTGTTGTTCATATGTCGGATGATTTTGAGACCTCGTTTCAAAGTTCAAGTAATGTATGCTATTTTGTTGTGATCTTGTGACTCGACTGACGAACGCCGAAATGGCAGTCAAGAGCAGAGGTTATGGTATATGGTAAACATGAAAATGGACTCGGGGACTCGGTCCTAAAAAGATCCGACATATGTCGTTTACTAACCCGGTTTTTTCGTTCCTTTTCCTTGTGTCGGATGACTCTAAACCTTACCTCAAAATTTACAAGTATTGTATGCTATAATGATTGATCTTGTGACTCGACTGTCGAACGCCTAAATGGTAGACAAGAGCAAAGATTACTAAGTATAGTAAACAAGAAAGTAAACTCGGGGACTTGGTGCAAAGTGATACGGCATTAAGCTTGTCTTGTTGAAACTAATATGATAAAAGTAGCACTGCGAATACTTAAACGTATATTTACATCTGCACCCGGCATTCCGGGGATTTAATGGTTCAATGTTTGATAAGCTTAGGCAGCTGCCTCGGAGGAGCTCGGAGCAGTTGGAGCGGTGCGAGGCTCGGGAGCAGTCTCGGCGGCAGAAGAAGCTTCAGTGGTTGGAGCAACCTCGGGAGTTGGAGTGGCTGCCGAGGCACCAGCAGTGTCGGATACCGGCTTCTCAGAAGTCTCGGTTACCGGCTTCTCTGAAGCGTCGGTCGCAGCCGGCTTGGCAATGTCGGTTGCTCCGGCAGCAGAAGTGTCGGCTGCTCCGGCAGCGGAAGTCTCGGTTGCGCCGGCAGCAGCAGTCTCGGTCGCTCCGGCAGTGGCAGCGTCGAGAGTCTCGGCCTCGATCTCCTCATCGACGTCATCTTCTTCTTCGCCCTCTTCATCATCCTGGTCATCTTCTTCGTCATCCGAGTAGGCGGGACCCGGGATGAAGTGTCGGGTGGGAGCATAACTGGCCATGAATTTGGCTGCATCTTTGCGGCTCTCTATCATGTCGGATCGGAGGTCCATTTGGAGCCTTGGCGCAGGGAGCGCACGGCGTTGAGGTTGATGGACTCGTACCAGGAGAGCACAAAGGTCAGTGCTTGATCAGCTCCGGCACGAGCTGCTGAGGATCTCCACTCTCGGATCCTGGCCTCGGCCCCCGACAGACACTTGGACAGTTCTTCAATGCTAGAAGAGTTGGAGATCCTGGCCATAAGGCTCGGTAAGCTTTGATACCGGCATCAAGAAGATCCAGGCCAATGGCCTTCAAAGGAGAGATGCGAGCATTCAGAGCAGTCAAGTAATCTTCCATATCCCATTCCTCCGGGATTGGGCCAGCCTCGGCTCTCTTCGCTCGTGCCTTGCGAACAGTGTTGAGTGCAGCAGCCTTGGAGTGGGCGAAGTGATCTGAAGACAGAAAAGCTATCACCAAATTGAGTTATATACCGGCATATCTTAATGTCGGTGCAAGTAATGAAAGCAAAAGGAAAGGATAAAGAAACTTACAGTCCATCTCCTTGTTCAGCCGGGTGAGCTCGCGGAGCCAGATGTCGGATTTTGCCTTGAGGGCATCCAGTTCTCCTTGAGCCGAGGTAGCGCGAACCTCGGACGCTCGAGCGTTTCCTTGTGCTTTTGAGCAGCTTCCTCCTTTTGCATCAGGGCCTGCTCAATGCCGGTTTTCTCGCCCTGGACCCGGGCAAGTCCTCCTGGAGCCGAGACACTTCTTGCCGTTCCTTCTGAAGGGCAGTGGCGTGCGCTTTTTCCTTGTTCTTCAGCGTCTCCTGAAGTTGCTTGTGGGACCTCTTGAGCTTGTTGTGGTCCAGAAGCAACTTCCGAAACACCGTGGTCCGAGCGTTGGTGCAATCCTGAAAAGAGCAAAGAGTTAGTATGATTAGTTGAAGATTCATGCCGAGTAAAGCTAAGTGTCGGATTTTTAAAGATTCCTGCCGAGTAAAACTCGACAAGAATCTCGGGGACTGGATGTCGGATTTTTTGAAGATCCTAAGTGTCGGATTTTCTGAAGATCTAAGTGTCGGATTTTTTGAGTCTAATGATGAAAATTTTGTGAAGATTCGCGCTGAGTGATCTTTACTCGGGCAAGCGCAGGTCACTCAACCCGAATCTCGGGGACTGGGGATTGTGTATGTTTATCATCTATGGCAAAGAAAATAAAAGTTTGGCTGAGGAAAAAATACCTCGGCAAGCTTGCTGGCTCGAAGGGTCGAGACTTGCAAATTGTGCATGGCCTGAGCAAGTGCACTGGGGCCAGCTGGATGAGGAATGACCGGTGCGCGGAGGAGACCTCGCTTGTGTCGGCAGCGTTCCAGTCCATGTGATATTGCTTCTCCGAGCCTAAGC
The DNA here is from genome assembly GCA_947311845.1 of Poa pratensis. Classification (NCBI taxonomy): domain Eukaryota; kingdom Viridiplantae; phylum Streptophyta; class Magnoliopsida; order Poales; family Poaceae; genus Poa; species Poa pratensis. The sequence continues at coordinate 60,015,886 of CAMZMU010000117.1, forward strand.
TGTGTCCACTCTGAGTTTGGAGCTGGGGTAAAACCCAGCTGCTGCTGGTGACTCGGGAGACAGAAGTGGTGAGAGCTTGGTGCTCCGGGGTAGTGGTTGGAGTCAACACCACTTGTCTCTCCGGGTTGGCAAGCTGTTTCCCGGTGGCTGCTTGGCTCTGTGTCGGCTTGGCAAGTGGAGTAGCTTTCCGAGTTGCTAACTCGGTGGACTTGGTGGGGACTTGGTGGTGGACCTCGGCCGGGGCTGCTTTGGCTGCTGCTGGTGCTGTTGAGGTTGTTGCTGTCCTTGGTGCTGTTGAGGTGGCTGCTGTTGCTGTTGCTGCTGCTGCTGTTGTTGTTGTGGTTGCTGTTGTTGCGGCTGTTGTTGTTGTGGTGGTGGTTGCTGTGCGCCCGAGGTCACCGAAGTGTCGGCCCGCGGGATGTCGGTTTCCATGGTGGGGGCACCGGAGCCATCATCTTGGTCGAGGATCACAACCTCGGGAATGACAGTTGAGGTGGCGGGTGCCCCGGAGTCACGTGGCCGAGGTTCGGCTGTACTCGGAAGGGGCGAGCGCATAGAAGAGGCACTCTGGTCAACTTCAAGGGGGGCACTGCGTCAAACAAGAAAAAGTGTTATGTCGGGAAAAAGTTATCCCGGCAGAAGGAAAAAAGGAAGTAAACTTGTGTCGGCAAAGAATATCTTACCCTTCAGTAACTGGCGGGGTCTTCTTGCCCTTCCTCGGCTTAACGCTCCTCTCTTCTGTCGCTTCGCCTGCGGCGCGGCTGGATCCGAGGATGTGGAGGTTCCGGTTTTCGAGGTACCGGTCTCGGCGCGCTTGCGAGATGCCACTTGTTTGCCCGAGGTAGCAGGGCGTGCACTCGGGGCAGAGCCACCCGGTTAGTTGATGCCGGGGCTGGGGGAGCAAAGGCGATGGGACGAGCGTCAATTACCTCTAGCATTTCGAGATCATCATCATCTGACCAATCTCGGATGGAAGCTCGGGCTCGAGGCTTACCCGGGTAGGGGCGCCAGCTCTCGGTATTGGCAGCTGATCCTCGTCATCCGGATCTTCTACCTCGGCGACGTCCGGGGCAGGGATATCTTGGCCCCATTTGGTGGAGGGATCCTCTCCATCTTCAGTCTTTGCCGGGTAAACCTCTGCAAGCCAGAAGCAGTAAAACCGAGTTACTTTATGAGGGATTATGGGACCGGCATAAAGTTACCTCGGTAGGAAAATATGTCGGTGCAAGTTGCAAGGTTACTTACTTGCTCCGGAAGCCGAGTTCTGTTATGAGGTTCAAGACCCCATTCCCATTCCTCGGTCATCACCGTGCGGGCAATTGCCTTGACACGTCTTCTGATCTCGGCTTTGTTCAGCTCGTGGGTGCTGATCCGAGTTGGGTCATACTGGCCACTCATGTGGCAGATCTTGTGAACTCGGTCTTGGAGGGGGGAAACTCGGCGGCTGATGAAGGTCCTCAGGAGATCATCGCTTGTTAGGCCTGCCTTCACCAGCTCCTCCACGACCTTGTGGATCTGGTTGATCTCGATGTTCAGGTCCTTCGGGTTGAGGGACCAGTTAAATGTTCAGTGGGGTGGCGATGTTGAATAGCGGCAGGTTCAGATAATCGGCATTGTTGGGCTGTCCGGGTTCTTCACGTAGAAGAATGTGCGCTGCCATTTCCGGCATGACTCCAGCCCTTGAATCCGAGGTAAGACGGAACCCTTCCGAGGTATGATGGTAGCAGCTCCGCACGGGGTCATCTCCTTGGGGAAGTTCTTGTTCTCCGGATCCGGGACACTTTGCTTCCGGAGTTGGAAGTACTTGGCCCAGAGCTCTACAGTGGGCCAAAGTCCAAGGTATCCCTCGGAGAAAGAGACACACGCAGAATGCGTGGTAATGGCGTTGGCTGGAAGGTGGTGAGGTTGAAGCCGGAACCGATCCAAGAAGGACCGGAAGAACTCGCTCGCCGGGAGTCCAAAGCCGCACTCGAAGTGCGCGACGAAGACCACGCGCTCGCCGGTTTTCAGCTTCGGCTCGGCCTCTTTGCCGGGAACCCGGCATATCACTTGTGCCGGAATGCGTTTGGTCCGGACTAGCCAGTCTATCTCGGCCTGGGTTACATCGGAACCCTCCCACCCGGCGCGCTCTCCCTCAACGATATCCTCGGCAGGTTCCGGGGTATTGCTGGTTGACATCTCGGAAGAGATCTGCAAAAGAGGCACAGAAGAACCGAGATAAGTATCTCGGAGTACGTGGGCAACAGAGGAACCGAGATAGGTATCTCGGAACATTTGGGCAACAGAGGAAAAGTGCATAAGTGGCGGGAAACACGTTTCTGTGGCTAAGTGTTTGATGGAAAGATCTACGGGGAAAAATAAATAGAAGATAAATACAAGAATTTGTGAGTTGAAACTTGTGAAGACTCGCGGAGAAACTATCGCAGGATTGCTAAGAGGCAAGGTGGAGAAAATACAGAGGGATCTAAGCAACTAGGTTCATTATCTTCTATGCATTTGGATGTGAGAGCTTCTACGGATAGGAGGAGGAGGATGAACAGATCCAGCGGAGAGGATGAACGTGTTCATCGGAGGGGATGAACACGTTCATCGGCAATGGCAGTGGCAAGAACTTACCGGAGATTGCGACGGCGGTGCGCGGTGAAGATGCGCGGGGCGTGCCGGAGTTGCGCGCGTCCGGTGGCGGCGCGAGGTGCTCCGGTGGGTGGTGGCTCGAAAGATCCGGCGTCATGCGGCGGAGCTCTCTGCACGGCGGTGGCGATATCGCAGGGGAGAGAGAAGGAAGAAGAAGAAGAGTGCGGAGAGGACGAGGAGAAGCGCCCGTCCCCCTATTTTTGGGTACGGCGCGCGTGCGGTTTCCTCATTTACCGCGTACAGTTACCGCAACGGGCGCGCGGATTAACCGCGCACGATCGGCGCGGTTGCGGTGTTTGCGGCCGCACGATCCGCCGCATCGTGGGCCACAAGGTGGTAACGGCCCGCGGCGTGATCGCGTGCGGTTAATGGCGCGGGAATCCAGGAGACGCGCCGCGGTCAAAGGTACTCGAGTGCTTCTGAGACTTGACGGCGCGTGACGTGGGCGGCGTGCGTGCAGAGATGTGTCTGTCCATTCGCAGAAACCGAGGTGACGCGCAGAGTCTCTCCGCCACGTGCCAGGAGGAGATCTTCAGAGAGATTGTGGGAATCTTCCTGTGTCAGAGAGACCGGCATAAGGGCAAATCTCGGAATTTGTGGGAAGGTTGATTCTTGAAGTTTGAGATAAACCGGCATGTGAATGTCCGATGGTTGGGTTAAGTTGAGTTGGTTGTGAAATCTTGACTTGCTCTGTCAGCGGAGTTCTTGTGTCGGAGAAGCCGACACCAGGGCAAGTGTAGGAGTCAGTGGGAAAGTTTGTTAGTGGCTCTACGGTTGAACCGACATGGTTATGTCGGATGCTGGTTATGGTGGTTTCGGTTGATTAAACCTGCTGTGGCCCTTCATCCAAGGCTGCAGGACCGCACCAGCTTCGGGGACTAATGTCGGGGGCTACCCCCGGGTAGGGTCATGGTGAGGTAAAAGCTATGCCCAGGTGAGGGCCAAGTTACAGTAAAACCGGCATAACTGGGCTTCAGAGTGTGGTGCAGGTGCAAACCGAGATAACCTGGGCCAGAAGGGACCGGGTACCATGCTGGTGCCAGCCAGCATGTGTCGACCGAGACAATGGATCCGAGATAGTGTTCCGAGATAACATAACCGACATATGTATGTCGGTAACTTGAGTGTTTTCTTATGTGCAGGGAAGGATATTTGATGAAGGAGGATCCGACATATCCATGCCGGGTTATCCTTATGTCGGGCAGAGGTCAGCGCTCCTGTCACATCCCGTCTGGCACGGGAGCGCCTGACCAGGAAGCGCCTGACACGGGGGCGTGCAGGAGACCGAGATGGCAGGCCGTCATTCCACCGCTGACTCCGGGTTATCCGGGAACAGAATGCGAGGCAGAGGTATGGGCAGGCCATGTCCTGTCTCTGCCAGAGGGTACCTTCTAGCTGCTCCGTAGAGCTGCAGGAGATGGGCTTGTCACGTCCTGTCCACTGTGCAGAAACAATCATGACGTGCAGGCGTGCATGTCTGCAGTGCCGGTATGGAGAGGTGACCGTTGCAAGTGGAGGGGTATTCCGGTAACCCGGTTTAGCCTATGAATATGCCCTCACCCCCTCCTGCGTGAGGGACGATGCCCTGAGATACATTGCCACCCGTAGCTTCATCTCCTTCCTTGTGCTTTGCACCATTGTTGTGATCATACAGCTCAAGGAGCAAGCTTGTATTCGTGATACCGAGATACTCAGAGAGAGATAGGCAGGAGTAGGGGTCACCTCCTCACGAGGGCCCCGAACCTGGGTAGATCCTGTGTGTGCTTGTGCTTGTGTGTTCTTCGTGTGTGCTTCTTAGCGCGCTAGCCCTCTCCCGGATTCCACCAGCGTCCATCGGCCCCACACTTTAGCCATCCTATGGCATCTGCCGTGATACCACCACGACAGTTGGCGCCCACCGTGGGGCCGAGGCCAGCGGCGCTGGCTGGTGTGACATTCCGGACGGGCTCCATCATCGACTCCGGCGAGCGCGTCGTTTGCGGGCTCGTCTGCAAGCTCGGTGCGCTGAACTTCATCAGCGACAACGCTGGATGCTTCGGCAGCAGGCCGTTCCCGACGAACGGCTGCCTCATCAGCTTCGGCACCTTCATGACCTACGTCGCCACCGAGGTTGTCTGCAAGTTCCCCGAGCAGGTGCTTGTGGCAGAAGATCCCCCTGCTATCTGTGCGGCTCGCGGCCGGCGTAGCGCTCGCCCCGGGAGCTGCGCAGAGGTCATGATGACCGGCACTGCGGCTGATGCCGGTAAAGGAGACCCCGGCAAAAGAGATGCCGGTAATCCCGCACCAAAGGTTAGATCGGCGAAAGTGCCGCTGGAGAGGAGGGAAAACCTCCCCGGCCAGGCCGGTACATCCCATGTGCCGGTTAAGCCAGCTCACCTCGAGGAGATCATAGAGAAGTTAAATGTGCCGGTAGTTGCCGGTACAGATGCTGCCCAATCAGAGGCAGAGTTGGAGGCACGGCGTCAGAGCTTGCTTCAGGAGGCTCTGGAGATGGCCGAGGTACGGAGAGAGTTTCGGGATAACTGTCCGTGAGTATAACCTAGCACATGGTTTTACCCCGGTAGCTGCTCGCCCTAGTCGAGTAGAGGATGTGCGCAAGAGGGGTAAAAACCTCAATGCCGAGATTGCTAGAGACGGTAGATCTAGCTCCAGCAAAACTCCTAGTGCCTTATCGGTCGAAAAACCGATGTATAGTTCCCCTGCTAAGACTCTTAGGGCTGCCGAGGCAGCAAGAGCCGAGTTGTCTGGCTTATCCGGAGAAGCTCTCCGCAGGCAGCAAGACCGAGTTAATGAGCTGGTAGCTGTGGCTACCCGGCAGAATGAGGCCTATCGCAAGGCCAACAGTTGCAGGTGGATCCGATGTTTTCACTCGGCTAGGGGAGCTAGTGGATCTAAGGGGCTGGCTTCTTCACCGCATGTCGGTGTAGATCGTGACCGGAGTGTAAACTCCGGTAAGAGCAAACAGATGCAGGTGTATGACCCGGCGTGTGCCGGAAAACAAGTAGTTGGGCGAGGTAGTGCCGGCCGGGAAGAAGCAATCCCGGTCAGGGCGGTCCAGGTGCCGGGGTAGTTAACTCGGCTGGCCGAGGTTATCCACCTCGGTACCCGACACAAAATCTCGCCCAGCAGCAGCAAAATGTCGGGCATGTCCAGCAGCCCGAGTTGTTGACAGGTGGCTAATCGTTATGATGATGGTTACTCGGCTATGGAGAAAGCTGGGTATCCAAGATATGAAGGTGCACTGGGATCCCGGTTGGGAGCTCGCCAGTTGTCACCAAATGATGCACGCTACAAGCTGGACAGAATTTATATGTCCGAGATGCTGGAAGAGCAAGGTCCACCTGGTCCGGCATGTTTTGGACCTCGGATCATGAGGGAGCCACCGGTGCGGCACTTTCAGTTGAACCGAGGTGCAAAAACATATGACGGCAGCACTAAGCCAGAGGATTGGCTGACAGATTATGTGTCGGCTGTGCATATTGCGGGAGGTAACCGCAGATGGGCGGTGAGGTATATCCCGCAGATGTTGGAGGGGCCAGCCCGGATTTGGCTGAACAACCTGCGAGAGGGCAGTGTTGATTGCTGGCTGGACTTTGAAGAAGCATTTGTTAGCAACTTCTCCAGCACATACAAGAGACCAAACCGTCCTCAACAGCTTGCGATGTGCAAGCAGAGGGATAATGAAACTGACCGGGATTACTTAACCCGGTGGAGTACTATTCGCAATTCCTGTGAAGGAGTTGTAGAGGCACAGGCCATATCTTGGTTTGCCCAGGGGTGCCGACACGGCTCCATGCTCTGGCAGAAGTTGCAGAGGGAAATGCCGGCCACTCTGGCCGAGACAATCCGGATTGCGGATAGCTATGCACTGGGTGATCCGATGCAACCTTTGCTGAACTCGGGAGAGCCGAGTAGAAGATACCCGGTGAACAACAGACCCGGGCCAGTCAGGCAGAACGATCGCCAGGACTTCGGTAACAAGAGGAGAGAACCGGATTACCGGTATGGCTCGAACCAGGTTGCAGCTGTAAACCAAGACCAGCCAGATGCCGGTAATAGCCAGCGTCCGAAGTTCAATGGCCCAGCATGGGGCCAGAATCAAGAGGGAAGAGGCCATGGGGTGACCAGAAGCCGTCATTAACTTATGAGGCTATGTTGGATGGGCCTGCAAATCATACAACTCGGCAGTGCAGCTGGTATCAGCGCACAAGGGGAGAAGGAGCCAGAGCCGGAGGAAATCAAGTGGGGGCACCTCAGAGAATTCCGCCGAGGCAAAACTTGCCGCTTACCGGAGCAAATGCTATCCCGGTGATTCCGCCAGTTCCGAGGCAAGCAGATCCAAAGCCTGTGAATCAGGTGAATGTCGGAGGGAACAATAACAACACTGGTCCCAGCAGGCAGGGAGAGTATCCCCAGGGAGATTACAGAGAAGCTCATCAGAGCTATGTGATATTTGTGACCGAGCCAACTGACAAGAAGAGCTTGCATCGGCGTGCACTGGAGGTGAACGCAGTTATGCCGGTACCGAAGTATTTGCACTGGTCCGAGCAAGAGATCACTTGGAGCAGAAGGGATCATCCCCGAGTTATGCCAACTCCGGGAGGTTATGCGCTGGTAGTGGATCCGACATTCTTCGGACCGACACTCAATATTCGGTTCACCCGAGTTCTCATTGATAATGGGAGTGCTATCAATATCATGTACCGAGACACCATGGTGAAGATGGGTATCTCGGCAAATATGCTGCAGCCGAGTTCTACACCTTTCATGGCATAGTGCCGGTGTTTCATGTGCACCTATGGGCAAAATTTGGGTTGATGTGTTGTTTGGCACCAAGGACAACTGCCGAACTGAGAGCATCCAGTTTGAGGTAGTGGACCTCGAAAGTCCATACCATGCTTTACTCGGTAGGCCTGCATTGTCCAAGTTCATGATATCCACCCATGTGGGTTACCTCAAGATGAAAATGCCGGGTCCTAATGGCATCATCACTATCTCGGGTGATTACAAGCGTGCACTGGAGTGTGCCTCGGCTGGATCGTGCTTAGCCGAGTCACTGATCATTGCTGCAGAGAAGAAGAAGATCCATGAGTGGTGGCATTGGCTCAGTCGTCACGCACTCGGTATGCCGGGTATGACTAACCCGGAGCAGAATGCAACTTTCGAGGTGCCCAAAGAGACCAAGAAGATCAATGTTGACCCGGCATGCCCGGACCACAACGTCATCATTGGTACCGGGTTAACTGAGAAATAGGAAGGCGAGCTCAGTCACTTCCTCCGTGAGAACCGGGATATCTTTGCATGGTCAAATCAGGACCTGCCAGGTGTTCCGAGGGAGTTGGCTGAGCACTCTTTGTTCGTCAGACCGGATATGAAACCGGTGAAGCAACCTATGCGACGTCTCTCGGATGAGAGGAGAAAGTGATAGGTGATGAACTGGCCAGATTACTTGCATCTGGGTTCATCATGGAAGTGCTGCACCCGGACTGGTTGTCTAACCCGGTCCTGGTGGAAAAGAAAAAAGATGACCCGAATGTGGCCATTGTGTGGCGTATGTGTATTGATTACACAAACTTGAACAAGGCATGTCCTAAGGATCCATTCCCGCTGCCTCGGATAGATCAAGTGATCGATTCCACAGCCGGGTGTGAGCTGTTATCCTTTGTAGATGCTTATTCTGGTTTTCACCAGATACCACTGAACCCTGCTGATCAAATGAAAACTGCTTTTATCACCCCGTATGGGGCTTATTGCTATCGTGTCATGACCTTTGGTTTGAGAAATGCTGGTGCCACTTACCAGAGATGTATGCAAAAATGCTTGCATGATCAAATAGGAAAAAATGTGCAGGTGTATGTCGATGACATTGTCATCAAGTCTAAGGAGAAATCCTCTCTGATTGATGATCTCCGAGAAACATTTGAGAATCTGAGGAAATTCCGGATAAAACTTAACCCGGACAAATGTACCTTCGGTGTGCCGGCAGGCAAATTACTCGGTTTCCTCGTGTCAAGCCGAGGTATCGAGGTGAACCCGACAAAAATCCGTGCTATTGAAAGCATGAGGTTACCGACATGTCTCAAAGACGTGCAGAAATTCACTGGATGTTTGGCATCTTAAGTCGGTTTGTTAGCAGGTTGGGAGAAAGGCATTGCCTTTGTATCAACTCATGAAGAAAACAACCCACTTCGTGTGGACCCCGCAAGCAGATGCGGCGTTCACCGAGTTAAAAAAGATGTTGGCAACTGCGCCGATACTGGCTTCACCATTACCCAAAGAGCCGATGTTGCTCTACATTGCAGCCACAAACCGGGTTGTGAGTGTCGTATTGGTAGTGGAGCGAGAAGAAGATGGCAAAACTGTGCAGAGGCCAGTGTATTACCTAAGCGAGGTGATCTCGTTATCCAAGCAGAACTATCCGCACTACCAGAAATGACATATGGTGTCTATCTGGCTGCTAAGAAGTTGAAACATTACTTCCAAGAGCATTCAATCACTGTGGTGTGTGAGGCTCCTATCTCGGAGATCATTGGGTGTAAAGATGCAACTGGCCGAGTAGCCAAGTGGGCTATCGAGGTGTCCCCTTACACTCCTCACTATGAAAGAAGAGATGCCATTAAATCTCAGGCACTGCCGGATTTCCTGGTGGATTGGGCTGAAATGCAATATGAGCCACCACGGCCTGACCCCAATTACTGGAGAATGCACTTTGATGGATCAAGAACAAAAATTGGTTTAGGTGCCGGGGTAGTCCTTACCTCGCCAAAGCATGATCAGTTGAGATATGTGTTGCAGATTCATTTTGCGGCATCTAACAATGTGGCCGAGTATGAGGCACTTGTTCATGGGCTAAATGTGGCCAAAGAAATTGGTATTCGCCGGATAGAATGTTTCGGAGACTCGGATTTGGTGGTGCAGCAAGTCTCGGGAAATTGGGATGCTTTAGACGCCAACATGGCGTTGTATCGGTTTCATGTCCAGAAGATCTCGGGGTTCTTTGAAGGTTGCGAGCTCACGCATATACCTCGGGCTGAAAATGACGCCGCCGATGTACTGTCCAAGCTAGGTTCATCCCGGGATCCAATTCCACCCGGCATAGCCTTGGAGCATCTGAGGAAGCCATCAATCAAACCATCGCCGGAGTCCGAGTCAATTTTTATCCCGGCAAAACCGGAGTCTGGTGCTGTTCCCATGGACGATGTCGGATGCATTTGGGAGAACCCGGGGACTGCTTGGCAGAACCCGGGGACTGGCTCAATCTCGGAAGAAGTAATGTCGGTTGACCTCATGGAGGTGGATGATCTGATCTTTCCTGTGCGTCCTGTGCCGGAGTGGGCACAACCAATAATGGCATTTATGATGGATGGGAGTTTGCCAAGTAATGAAGTTGAAGCTAGGCAAGTGCAAAGAAGATCCAAGGCCTACACCATCATCAACCAGGAGTTATACAAGAGAAGTGTGACCGAGGTACTGCAGCGCTGTGTCGAGCCGCAAGAAGGGCAGGAGATGCTCCTGGAAATTCATCAGGAGAGTGTGGTCATCATGCTTCATCAAGAGCCTTGGTGGCTAAGGTATTCCGGCATGGGTTTTATTGGCCCAGTGCTTTGAACCAGGCAGAAGATATCGTCAGAAAGTGTGAGGGATGTCAGAGGTTTGCTAAAAAGATCCACCTGCCAGCCTCGGCACTCAAGACAATTCCAATCACTTGGCCCTTTGCAGTTTGGTGCTTGGATATGGTGGGAGAGTTCAGGCCAGCCCGAGGTAACATGACTCATATGCTGGTGATGGTGGACAAGTTCACCAAGTGGATCGAGGTAAAGCCAATCCGGAAGTGTGATGGTCACACAGCGGTGACCTTTTTGAAGGACATCATTTTGAGATATGGTTACCCCATAGCATTATCTCGGATAATGGCACAAACTTTGCTGTGGGAGAGTTTGCTCGGTTCTGTGCGGATAAGAGAATTCGGTTGGACATAGCCTCGGTGGCACACCCTGAGGCAAATGGGCAAGTGGAAAGAGCAAATGCATTGGTGTTAGCCGGTATCAAAGCTCGGTTGATTGAACCACTGTTGCGAACTCCGGGATGTTGGATAGAGGAGATACCAGCAGTGCTGTGGGGTCTAAGGACCACACCAAATCGATCAACTGGCTATACGCCATTTTTTCTGGTCTATGGAGCAGAAGCGGTCTGCCAACCGACATGGAATATGACTCGCCAAGAGTGGCGCTGTACACTGAAACCGAGGCAAAAGAAGCTCGGGAAAATGATGTTGATTTGCTCGAAGAAGCACGAGAACTGACCTTATCTCGGTCAGCTATATATCAGCAAAATCTCCGACGCTATCATAGCCGGAAGATCAGCCCTCGGGTTTTCCGAGAGGGAGATTTGGTGTTGAGGCTAGTGCAACGCAAAGCAGGCCGACACAAGTTGTCACCTCCATGGGAGGGACCGTTCATTGTGAGCAAGGCTCTGCACAATGATTCATACTATCTTATAGATGCACAGGCACCGAGGAAAAATGTGATGGACAAATCCGGAGAGGAGACCAAAAGACCCTGGAATGTAGCTCTACTTCGTCCCTTTTACTCATAAGGGCGCAGTGTATGTATCTCGGTTTTTCCTTTGAATAAAATGCCGGCACTCCGAAAAGAAACTCGGGGACTGCCTTTGTCCATATGCTTGTGTTTTATCTCGGTTTTTTCTGTGTTGTTCATATGTCGGATGATTTTGAGACCTCGTTTCAAAGTTCAAGTAATGTATGCTACTGACTGAACGCCGAAATGGCAGTCAAGAGCAGAGGTTATGGTATATGGTAAACATGAAAATGGACTCGGGGACTCGGTCCTAAAAAGATCCGACATATGTCGTTTACTAACCCGGTTTTTTCGTTCCTTTTCCCTTGTGTCGGATGACTCTAAACCTTACCTCAAAATTTACAAGTATTGTATGCTATAATGATTGATCTTGTGACTCGACTGTCGAACGCCTAAATGGTAGACAAGAGCAAAGATTACTAAGTATAGTAAACAAGAAAGTAAACTCGGGGACTTGGTGCAAAGTGATACGGCATTAAGCTTGTCTTGTTGAAACTAATATGATAAAAGTAGCACTGCGAATACTTAAACGTATATTTACATCTGCACCCGGCATTCCGGGGATTTAATGTTCAATGTTTGATAAGCTTAGGCAGCTGCCTCGGAGGAGCTCGGAGCAGTTGGAGCGGTGCGAGGCTCGGGAGCAGTCTCGGCGGCAGAAGAAGCTTCAGTGGTTGGAGCAACCTCGGGAGTTGGAGTGGCTGCCGAGGCACCAGCAGTGTCGGATACCGGCTTCTCAGAAGTCTCGGTTACCGGCTTCTCTGAAGCGTCGGTCGCAGCCGGCTTGGCAATGTCGGTTGCTCCGGCAGCAGAAGTGTCGGCTGCTCCGGCAGCGGAAGTCTCGGTTGCGCGGCAGCAGCAGTCTCGGTCGCTCCGGCAGTGGCAGCGTCGAGAGTCTCGGCCTCGATCTCCTCATCGACGTCATCTTCTTCTTCGCCCTCTTCATCATCCTGGTCATCTTCTTCGTCATCCGAGTAGGCGGGACCCGGGATGAAGTGTCGGGTGGGAGCATAACTGGCCATGAATTTGGCTGCATCTTTGCGGCTCTCTATCAATGTCGGATCGGAGGTCCATTTGGAGCCTTGGCGCAGGGAGCGCACGGCGTTGAGTTGATGGACTCGTACCAGGAGAGCACAAAGGTCAGTGCTTGATCAGCTCCGGCACGAGCTGCTGAGGATCTCCACTCTCGGATCCTGGCCTCGGCCCCCGACAGACACTTGGACAGTTCTTCAATGCTAGATAGAGTTGGAGATCCTGGCCATAAGGCTCGGTAAGCTTTGATACCGGCATCAAGAAGATCCAGGCCAATGGCCTTCAAAGGAGAGATGCGAGCATTCAGAGCAGTCAAGTAATCTTCCATATCCCATTCCTCCGGGATTGGGCCAGCCTCGGCTCTCTTCGCTCGTGCCTTGCGAACAGTGTTGAGTGCAGCAGCCTTGGAGTGGGCGAAGTGATCTGAAGACAGAAAAGCTATCACCAAATTGAGTTATATACCGGCATATCTTAATGTCGGTGCAAGTAATGAAAGCAAAAGGAAAGGATAAAGAAACTTACAGTCCATCTCCTTGTTCAGCCGGGTGAGCTCGCGGAGCCAGATGTCGGATTTTGCCTTGAGGGCATCCAGTTCTCCTTGAGCCGAGGTAGCGCGAACCTCGGACGCTCGAGCGTTTCCTTGTGCTTTTGAGCAGCTTCCTCCTTTTGCATCAGGGCCTGCTCAATGCCGGTTTTCTCGCCCTGGACCCGGGCAAGTTCCTCCTGGAGCCGAGACACTTCTTGCCGTTCCTTCTGAAGGGCAGTGGCGTGCGCTTTTTCCTTGTTCTTCAGCGTCTCCTGAAGTTGCTTGTGGGACCTCTTGAGCTTGTTGTGGTCCAGAAGCAACTTCCGAAACACCGTGGTCCGAGCGTTGGTGCAATCCTGAAAAGAGCAAAGAGTTAGTATGATTAGTTGAAGATTCATGCCGAGTAAAGCTAAGTGTCGGATTTTTAAAGATTCCTGCCGAGTAAAACTCGACAAGAATCTCGGGGACTGGATGTCGGATTTTTTGAAGATCCGAAGTGTCGGATTTTCTGAAGATCTAAGTGTCGGATTTTTTGAGTCTAATGATGAAAATTTTGTGAAGATTCGCGCTGAGTGATCTTTACTCGGGCAAGCGCAGGTCACTCAACCCGAATCTCGGGGACTGGGGATTGTGTATGTTTATCATCTATGGCAAAGGAAAATAAAAGTTTGGCTGAGGAAAAAATACCTCGGCAAGCTTGCTGGCTCGAAGGGTCGAGACTTGCAAATTGTGCATGGCCTGAGCAAGTGCACTGGGGCCAGCTGGATGAGGAATGACCGGGTGCGCGGAGGAGACCTCGCTTGTGTCGGCAGCGTTCCAGTCCATGTGATATTGCTTCTCCGAGCCTAAGCTGTGTCCACTCTGAGTTTGGAGCTGGGGTAAAACCCAGCTGCTGCTGGTGACTCGGGAGACAGAAGTGGTGAGAGCTTGGTGCTCCGGGGTAGTGGTTGGAGTCAACACCACTTGTCTCTCCGGGTTGGCAAGCTGTTTCCCGGTGGCTGCTTGGCTCTGTGTCGGCTTGGCAAGTGGAGTAGCTTTCCGAGTTGCTAACTCGGTGGACTTGGTGGGGACTTGGTGGTGGACCTCGGCCGGGGGCTGCTTTGGCTGCTGCTGGTGCTGTTGAGGTTGTTGCTGTCCTTGGTGCTGTTGAGGTGGCTGCTGTTGCTGTTGCTGCTGCTGCTGTTGTTGTTGTGGTTGCTGTTGTTGCGGCTGTTGTTGTTGTGGTGGTGGTTGCTGTGCGCCCGAGGTCACCGAAGTGTCGGCCCGCGGGATGTCGGTTTCCATGGTGGGGGCACCGGAGCCATCATCTTGGTCGAGGATCACAACCTCGGGAATGACAGTTGAGGTGGCGGGTGCCCCGGAGTCACGTGGCCGAGGTTCGGCTGTACTCGGAAGGGGCGAGCGCATAGAAGAGGCACTCTGGTCAACTTCAAGGGGGGCACTGCGTCAAACAAGAAAAAGGTTATGTCGGGAAAAAGTTATCCCGGCAGAAGGAAAAAAGGAAGTAAACTTGTGTCGGCAAAGAATATCTTACCCTTCAGTAACTGGCGGGGTCTTCTTGCCCTTCCTCGGCTTAACTGCTCCTCTCTTCTGTCGCTTCGCCTGCGGCGCGGCTGGATCCGAGGATGTGGAGGTTCCGGTTTTCGAGGTACCGGTCTCGGCGCGCTTGCGAGATGCCACTTGTTTGCCCGAGGTAGCAGGGCGTGCACTCGGGGCAGAGCCACCCGGGTTAGTTGATGCCGGGGCTGGGGAGCAAAGGCGATGGGACGAGCGTCAATTACCTCTAGCATTTCGAGATCATCATCATCTGACCAATCTCGGATGAAGCTCGGGCTCGAGGCTTACCCGGGGTAGGGGCGCCAGCTCTCGGTATTGGCAGCTGATCCTCGTCATCCGGATCTTCTACCTCGGCGACGTCCGGGGCAGGGATATCTTGGCCCCATTTGGTGGAGGGATCCTCTCCATCTTCTGTCTTTGCCGGGTAAACCTCTGCAAGCCAGAAGCAGTAAAACCGAGTTACTTTATGAGCGGATTATGGGACCGGCATAAAGTTACCTCGGTAGGAAAATATGTCGGTGCAAGTTGCAAGGTTACTTACTTGCTCCGGAAGCCGAGTTCTGTTATGAGGTTCAAGACCCCATTCCCATTCCTCGGTCATCACGTGCGGGCAATTGCCTTGACACGTCTTCTGATCTCGGCTTTGTTCAGCTCGTGGTGCTGATCCGAGTTGGTCATACTGGCCACTCATGTGGCAGATCTTGTGAACTCGGTCTTGGAGGGGGGAAACTCGGCGGCTGATGAAGGTCCTCAGGAGATCATCGCTTGTTAGGCCTGCCTTCACCAGCTCCTCCACGACCTTGTGGATCTGGTTGATCTCGATGTTCAGGTCCTTCGGTTGAGGGACCAGTTAAATGTTCAGTGGGGTGGCGATGTTGAATAGCGGCAGGTTCAGATAATCGGCATTGTTTGGGCTGTCCGGGTTCTTCACGTAGAAGAATGTGCGTTGCCATTTCCGGCATGACTCCAGCCCTTGAATCCGAGGTAAGACGACCCTTCCGAGGTATGATGGTAGCAGCTCCGCACGGGGTCATCTCCTTGGGGAAGTTCTTGTTCTCCGGATCCGGGACACTTTGCTTCCGGAGTTGGAAGTACTTGGCCCAGAGCTCTACAGTGGGCCAAAGTCCGAGGTATCCCTCGGAGAAAGAGACACACGCAGAAGCGTGGTAATGGCGTTGGCTGGAAGGTGGTGAGGTTGAAGCCGGAACCGATCCAAGAAGGACCGGAAGAACTCGCTCGCCGGGAGTCCAAAGCCGCACTCGAAGTGCGCGACGAAGACCACGCGCTCGCCGGTTTTCAGCTTCGGCTCGGCCTCTTTGCCGGGAACCCGGCATATCACTTGTGCCGGAATGCGTTTGGTCCGGACTACCAGTCTATCTCGGCCTGGGTTACATCGGAACCCTCCCACCCGGCGCGCTCTCCCTCAACGATATCCTCGGCAGGTTCCGGGGTATTGCTGGTTGACATCTCGGAAGAGATCTGCAAAAGAGGCACAGAAGAACCGAGATAAGTATCTCGGAGTACGTGGGCAACAGAGGAACCGAGATAGGTATCTCGGAACATTTGGGCAACAGAGGAAAAGTGCATAAGTGGCGGGAAACACGTTTCTGTGGCTAAGTGTTTGATGGAAAGATCTACGGGGAAAAATAAATAGAAGATAAATACAAGAATTTGTGAGTTGAAATAAATAGAAGATAAATACACGTTTCTATGCATTTGGATGTGAGAGCTTCTCCGGATAGGAGGAGGAGGATGAACAGATCCAGCGGAGAGGATGAACGTGTTCGTCGGAGGGGATGAACAAGTTCATCGGCAATGGCAGTGGCAAGAACTTACCGGAGATTGCGACGGCGGTGCGCGGTGAAGATGCGCGGGGCGTGCCGGAGTTGCGCGCGTCCGGTGGCGGCGCGAGGTGCTCCGGTGGGCGGTGGCTCGAAAGATCCGGCGTCATGCGGCGGAGCTCTCTGCACGGCGGTGGCGATATCGCAGGGGAGAGAGAAGGAAGAAGAAGAGTGCGGAGAGGACGAGGAGAAGCGCCCGTCCCCCTATTTATGGGTACGGCGCGCGTGCGGTTTCCTCATTTACCGCGTACAGTTACCGCAACGGGCGCGCGGATTAACCGCGCACGATCGGCGCGGTTGCGGTGTTTGCGGCCGCACGATCCGCCGCATCGTGGGCCACAAGGTGGTAACGGCCCGCGGCGTGATCGCGTGCGGTTAATGGCGCGGGAATCCAGGAGACGCGCCGCGGTCAAAGGTACTCGAGTGCTTCTGAGACTTGACGGCGCGTGACGTGGGCGGCGTGCGTGCAGAGATGTGTCTGTCCATTCGCAGAAACCGAGGTGACGCGCAGAGTCTCTCCGCCACGTGCCAGGAGGAGATCTTCAGAGAGATTGTGGGAATCTTCCTGTGTCGGAGAGACCGGCATAAGGGCAAATCTCGGAATTTGTGGGAAGGTTGATTCTTGAAGTTTGAGATAAACCGGCATGTGAATGTCCGATGGTTGGGTTAAGTTGAGTTGGTTGTGAAAGCTTGACTTGCTCTGTCAGCGGAGTTCTTGTGTCGGAGAAGCCGACACCAGGGCAAGTGTAGGAGTCAGTGGGAAAGTTTGTTAGTGGCTCTACGGTTGAACCGACATGGTTATGTCGGATGCTGGTTATGGTGGTTCGGTTGATTAAACCTGTTGTGGCCCTTCATCCAAGGCTGCAGGACCGCACCAGCTTCGGGGACTAATGTCGGGGGCTACCCCCGGGTAGGGTCATGGTGAGGTGAGGGCCAAGTTACAGTAAAACCGGCATAACTAGGCTTCAGAGTGTGGTGCAGGTGCAAACCGAGATAACCTGGGCCAGAAGGGACCGGGGTACCATGCTGGTGCCAGCCAGCATGTGTCGACCGAGACAATGGATCCGAGATAGTGTTCCGAGATAACATAACCGACATATGTATGTCGGTAACTTGAGTGTTTTCTTATGTGCAGGGAAGGATATTTGATGAAGGAGGATCCGGCATATCCATGCCGGGTTATCCTTATGTCACATCCCGTCTGGCACGGGAGCGCCTGACCAGGAAGCGCCTGACACGGGGGCGTGCAGGAGACCGAGATGGCAGGCCGTCATTCCACCGCTGACTCCGGGTTATCCGGGAACAGAATGCGAGGCAGAGGTATGGGCAGGTCATGTCCTGTCTCTGCCAGAGGGTACCTTCTAGCTGCTCCGTAGAGCTGCAGGAGATGGGCTTGTCACGTCCTGTCCACTGTGCAGAAACAATGATGACGTGCAGGCGTGCGTGTCTGCAGTGCCGGTATGGAGAGGTGACCGTTGCAAGTGGAGGGGTATTCCGGTAACCCGGTTTAGCCTATGAATATGCCCTCACCCCCTCCTGCGTGAGGGACGATGCCCTGAGATACATTGCCACCCGTAGCTTAATCTCCTTCCTTGTGCTTTGCACCATTGTTGTGATCATACAGCTCAAGGAGCAAGCTTGTATTCGGATACCGAGATACTCAGAGAGAGATAGGCAGGAGTAGGGGTTTACCTCCTCACGAGGGCCCCGAACCTGGGTAGATCCTGTGTGTGCTTGTGCTTGTGTGTTCTTCATGTGTGCTTCTTAGCGCGCTAGCCCTCTCCCGGATTCCACCAGCGTCCATCGGCCCCACACTTTAGCCATCCTATGGCATATGCCGTGATACCACCACGACAGTTGGCGCCCACCGTGGGGCCGAGGCAGCGGCGCTGGCTGGTGTGACATTCCGGACGGGCTCCATCATCGACTCCGGCGAGCGCGTCGTTTGCGGGCTCGTCTGCAAGCTCAGTGCGCTGAACTTCATCAGCGACAACGCTGGATGCTTCGGCAGCAGGCCGCTCCCGACGAACGGCTGCCTCATCAGCTTTGGCACCTTCATGACCTATGTCGCCACCGAGGTTGTCTGCAAGTTCCCCGAGCAGGTGCTTGTGGCAGAAGATCCCCTGCTATCTGTGCGGCTCGCGGCCGGCGTAGCGCTCGCCCCGGGAGCTGCGCAGAGGTCATGATGACCGGCACTGCGGCTGATGCCGGTAAAGGAGACCCCGGCAAAAGAGATGCCGGTAATCCCGCACCAAAGGTTAGATCGGCGAAAGTGCCGCTGGAGAGGAGGGAAAACCTCCCCGGCCAGGCCGGTACATCCCATGTGCCGGTTAAGCCAGCTCACCTCGAGGAGATCATAGAGAAGTTAAATGTGCCGGTAGTTGCCGGTACAGATGCTGCCCAATCAGAGGCAGAGTTGGAGGCACGGCGTCAGAGCTTGCTTCAGGAGGCTCTGGAGATGGCCGAGGTACGGAGAGAGTTTCGGATAACTGTCCGTGAGTATAACCTAGCACATGGTTTTACCCCGGTAGCTGCTCGCCCTAGTCGAGTAGAGGATGTGCGCAAGAGGGGTAAAAACCTCAATGCCGAGATTGCTAGAGATGGTAGATCTAGCTCCAGCAAAACTCCTAGTGCCTTATCGGTCGAAAAACCGATGTATAGTTCCCCTGCTAAGACTCTTAGGCTGCCGAGGCAGCAAGAGCCGAGTTGTCTGGCTTATCCGGAGAAGCTCTCCGCAGGCAGCAAGACCGAGTTAATGAGCTGGTAGCTGTGGCTACCCGGCAGAATGAGGCCTATCGCAAGGCCAACAGTTGCAGGTGGTCCGATGTTGTTCACTCGGCTAGGGGAGCTAGTGGATCTAAGGGGCAAGCTTCTTCACCGCATGTCGGTGTAGATCGTGACCGGAGTGTAAACTCCGGTAAGAGCAAACAGATGCAGGTGTATGACCCGGCGTGTGCCGGAAAACAAGTAGTTGGGCGAGGTAGTGCCGGCCGGGAAGAAGCAATCCCGGTCAGGGCGGTCCAGGTGCCGGGGTAGTTAACTCGGCTGGCCGAGGTTATCCACCTCGGTATCCGACACAAAATCTCGCCCAGCAGCAGCAGCAAAATGTCGGGCATGTCCAGCAGCCCAAGTTGTTGACAGGTGGCTAACGTTATGATGATGGTTACTCGGCTATGGAGAAAGCTGGGTATCCGAGATATGAAGGTGCACTGGGATCTCGGTTGGGCTCGCCAGTTGTCACCAAATGACGCACGCTACAAGCTGGACAGAATTTATATGTCCGAGATGCTGGAAGAGCAAGGTCCACCTGGTCCGCATGTTTTGGACCTCGGATCATGAGGGAACCACCGGTGACACTTTCAGTTGAACCGAGGTGCAAAAACATATGACGGCAGCACTAAGCCAGAGGATTGGCTGACAGATTATGTGTCGGCTGTGCATATTGCGGGAGGTAACCGCAGATGGGCGGTGAGGTATATCCCGCAGATGTTGGAGGGGCCAGCCCGGATTTGGCTGAACAACCTGCGAGAGGGCAGTGTTGATTGCTGGCTGGACTTTGAAGAAGCATTTGTTAGCAACTTCTCCAGCACATACAAGAGACCAAACCGTCCTCAGCAGCTTGCGATGTGCAAGCAGAGGGATAATGAAACTGACCGGGATTACTTAACCCGGTGGAGTACTATTCGCAATTCCTGTGAAGGAGTTGTAGAGGCACAGGCCATATCTTGGTTTGCCCAGGGGTGCCGACACGGCTCCATGCTCTGGCAGAAGTTGCAGAGGGAAATGCCGGCCACTCTGGCCGAGACAATCCGGATTGCGGATAGCTATGCACTGGGTGATCCGATGCAACCTTTGCTGAACTCGGGAGAGCCGAGTAGAAGATACCCGGTGAACAACAGACCCGGGCCAGTCAGGCAGAACGATCGCCAGGACTTCGGTAACAAGAGGAGAGAACCGGATTACCGGTATGGCTCGAACCAGGTTGCAGCTGTAAACCAAGACCAGCCAGATGCCGGTAATAGCCAGCGTCCGAAG
The DNA here is from genome assembly GCA_947311845.1 of Poa pratensis. Taxonomy (NCBI): domain Eukaryota; kingdom Viridiplantae; phylum Streptophyta; class Magnoliopsida; order Poales; family Poaceae; genus Poa; species Poa pratensis. The sequence goes on from CAMZMU010000117.1 coordinate 60,036,108, forward strand.
TTCAATGGCCCAGCATGGGGCCAGAATCAAGAGGGAAGAGGCCATGGGGTGACCAGAAGCCGTCATTAACTTATGAGGCTATGTTGGATGGGCCTGCAAATCATACAACTCGGCAGTGCAGCTGGTATCAGCGCACAAGGGGAGAAGGAGCCAGAGCCGGAGGAAATCAAGTGGGGCACCTCAGAGAATTCCGCCGAGGCAAAACTTGCCGCTTACCGGAGCAAATGCTATCCCGGTGATTCCGCCAGTTCCGAGGCAAGCAGATCCGAAGCCTGTGAATCAGGTGAATGTCGGAGGGAACAATAACAACACTGGTCCCAGCAGGCAGGGAGAGTATCCCCAGGGAGATTACAGAGAAGCTCATCAGAGCTATGTGATATTTGTGACCGAGCCAACTGACAAGAAGAGCTTGCATCGGCGTGCACTGGAGGTGAACGCAGTTATGCCGGCTACCGAAGTATTTGCACTGGTCCGAGCAAGAGATCACTTGGAGCAGAAGGGATCATCCCCGAGTTATGCCAACTCCGGGAGGTTATGCTTGGTAGTGGATCCGACATTCTTCGGACCGACACTCAATATTCGGTTCACCCGAGTTCTCATTGATAATGGGAGTGCTATCAATATCATGTACCGAGACACCATGGTGAAGATGGGTATCTCGGCAAATATGCTGCAGCCGAGTTCTACCACCTTTCATGGCATAGTGCCGGGTGTTTCATGTGCACCTATGGGCAAAATTTGGGTTGATGTGTTGTTTGGCACCAAGGACAACTGCCGAACTGAGAGCATCCAGTTTGAGGTAGTGGACCTCGAAAGTCCATACCATGCTTTACTCGGTAGCCTGCATTGTCCAAGTTCATGATATCCACCCATGTGGGTTACCTCAAGATGAAAATGCCGGGTCCTAATGGCATCATCACTATCTCGGGTGATTACAAGCGTGCACTGGAGTGTGCCTCGGCTGGATCGTGCTTAGCCGAGTCACTGATCATCGCTGCAGAGAAGAAGAAGATCCATGAAGTGGTGGCATTGGCTCAGTCCACGCAACTCGGTATGCCGGGTATGGCTAACCCGGAGCAGAATGCAACTTTCGAGGTGCCCAAAGAGACCAAGAAGATCAATGTTGACCCGGCATGTCCGGACCACAACGTCATCATTGGTACCGGGTTAACTGAGAAATAGGAAGGCGAGCTCAGTCACTTCCTCCGTGAGAACCGGGATATCTTTGCATGGTCAAATCAGGACCTGCCAGGTGTTCCGAGGGAGTTGGCTGAGCACTCTTTGTTCGTCAGACCGGATATGAAACCGGTGAAGCAACCTATGCGACGTCTCTCGGATGAGAGGAGAAAAGTGATAGGTGATGAACTGGCCAGATTACTTGCATCTGGGTTCATCATGGAAGTGCTGCACCCGGACTGGTTGTCTAACCCGGTCCTGGTGGAAAAGAAAAAAGATGACCCGAATGTGGCCATTGTGTGGCGTATGTGTATTGATTACACAAACTTGAACAAGGCATGTCCTAAGGATCCATTCCCGCTGCCTCGGATAGATCAAGTGATCGATTCCACAGCCGGGTGTGAGCTGTTATCCTTTGTAGATGCTTATTCTGGTTTTCACCAGATACCACTGAACCCTGCTGATCAAATGAAAACTGCTTTTATCACCCCGTATGGGGCTTATTGCTATCGTGTCATGACCTTTGGTTTGAGAAATGCTGGTGCCACTTACCAGAGATGTATGCAAAAATGCTTGCATGATCAAATAGGAAAAAATGTGCAGGTGTATGTCGATGACATTGTCATCAAGTCTAAGGAGAAATCCTCTCTGATTGATGATCTCCGAGAAACATTTGAGAATCTGAGGAAATTCCGGATAAAACTTAACCCGGACAAATGTACCTTCGGTGTGCCGGCAGGCAAATTACTCGGTTTCCTCGTGTCAAGCCGAGGTATCGAGGTGAACCCGACAAAAATCCGTGCTATTGAAAGCATGAGGTTACCGACATGTCTCAAAGACGTGCAGAAATTCACTGGATGTTTGGCATCTTAAGTCGGTTTGTTAGCAGGTTGGGAGAAAAGGCATTGCCTTTGTATCAACTCATGAAGAAAACAACCCACTTCGTGTGGACCCCGCAAGCAGATGCGGCGTTCACCGAGTTAAAAAAGATGTTGGCAACTGCGCCGATACTGGCTTCACCATTACCCAAAGAGCCGATGTTGCTCTACATTGCAGCCACAAACCGGGTTGTGAGTGTCGTATTGGTAGTGGAGCGAGAAGAAGATGGCAAAACTGTGCAGAGGCCAGTGTATTACCTAGCGAGGTGATCTCGTTATCCAAGCAGAACTATCCGCACTACCAGAAATGACATATGGTGTCTATCTGGCTGCTAAGAAGTTGAAACATTACTTCCAAGAGCATTCAATCACTGTGGTGTGTGAGGCTCCTATCTCGGAGATCATTGGGTGTAAAGATGCAACTGGCCGAGTAGCCAAGTGGGCTATCGAGGTGTCCCCTTACACTCCTCACTATGAAAGAAGAGATGCCATTAAATCTCAGGCACTGCCGGATTTCCTGGTGGATTGGGCTGAAATGCAATATGAGCCACCACGGCCTGACCCCAATTACTGGAGAATGCACTTTGATGGATCAAGACAAAAATTGGTTTAGGTGCCGGGGTAGTCCTTACCTCGCCAAAGCATGATCAGTTGAGATATGTGTTGCAGATTCATTTTGCGGCATCTAACAATGTGGCCGAGTATGAGGCACTTGTTCATGGGCTAAATGTGGCCAAAGAAATTGGTATTCGCCGGATAGAATGTTTCGGAGACTCGGATTTGGTGGTGCAGCAAGTCTCGGGAAATTGGGATGCTTTAGACGCCAACATGGCGTTGTATCGGTTTCATGTCCAGAAGATCTCGGGGTTCTTTGAAGGTTGCGAGCTCACGCATATACCTCGGGCTGAAAATGACGCCGCCGATGTACTGTCCAAGCTAGGTTCATCCCGGGATCCAATTCCACCCGGCATAGCCTTGGAGCATCTGAGGAAGCCATCAATCAAACCATCGCCGGAGTCCGAGTCAATTTTTATCCCGGCAAAACCGGAGTCTGGTGCTGTTCCCATGGACGTCGATGTCGGATGCATTTGGGAGAACCCGGGGACTGCTTGGCAGAACCCGGGGACTGGCTCAATCTCGGAAGAAGTAATGTCGGTTGACCTCATGGAGGTGGATGATCTGATCTTTCCTGTGCGTCCTGTGCCGGAGTGGGCACAACCAATAATGGCATATGATGGATGGGAGTTTGCCAAGTAATGAAGTTGAAGCTAGGCAAGTGCAAAGAAGATCCAAGGCCTACACCATCATCAACCAGGAGTTATACAAGAGAAGTGTGACCGAGGTACTGCAGCGCTGTGTCGAGCCGCAAGAAGGGCAGGAGATGCTCCTGGAAATTCATCAGGAGAGTGTGGTCATCATGCTTCATCAAGAGCCTTGGTGGCTAAGGTATTCCGGCATGGGTTTTATTGGCCCAGTGCTTTGAACCAGGCAGAAGATATCGTCAGAAAGTGTGAGGGATGTCAGAGGTTTGCTAAAAAGATCCACCTGCCAGCCTCGGCACTCAAGACAATTCCAATCACTTGGCCCTTTGCAGTTTGGTGCTGGATATGGTGGGAGAGTTCAGGCCAGCCCGAGGTAACATGACTCATATGCTGGTGATGGTGGACAAGTTCACCAAGTGGATCGAGGTAAAGCCAATCCGGAAGTGTGAAGGACATCATTTTGAGATATGGTTACCCCATAGCATTATCTCGGATAATGGCACAAACTTTGCTGTGGGAGAGTTTGCTCGGTTCTGTGCGGATAAGAGAATTCGGTTGGACATAGCCTCGGTGGCACACCCTGAGGCAAATGGGCAAGTGGAAAGAGCAAATGCATTGGTGTTAGCCGGTATCAAAGCCGGTTGATTGAACCACTGTTGCGAACTCCGGGATGTTGGATAGAGGAGATACCAGCAGTGCTGTGGGGTCTAAGGACCACACCAAATCGATCAACTGGCTATACGCCATTTTTTCTGGTCTATGGAGCAGAAGCGGTCTGCCAACCGACATGGAATATGACTCGCCAAGAGTGGCGCTGTACACTGAAACCGAGGCAAAAGAAGCTCGGGAAAATGATGTTGATTTGCTCGAAGAAGCACGAGAACTGACCTTATCTCGGTCAGCTATATATCAGCAAAATCTCCGACGCTATCATAGCCGGAAGATCAGCCCTCGGGTTTTCCGAGAGGGAGATTTGGTGTTGAGGCTAGTGCAACGCAAAGCAGGCCGACACAAGTTGTCACCTCCATGGGAGGGACCGTTCATTGTGAGCAAGGCTCTGCACAATGATTCATACTATCTTATAGATGCACAGGCACCGAGGAAAAATGTGATGGACAAATCCGGAGAGGAGACCAAAAGACCCTGGAATGTAGCTCTACTTCGTCCCTTTTACTCATAAGGGCGCAGTGTATGTATCTCGGTTTTTCCTTTGAATAAAATGCCGGCACTCCGAAAAGAAACTCGGGGACTGCCTTTGTCCATATGCTTGTGTTTTATCTCGGTTTTTTCTGTGTTGTTCATATGTCGGATGATTTTGAGACCTCGTTTCAAAGTTCAAGTAATGTATGCTATTTTGTTGTGATCTTGTGACTCGACTGACGAACGCCGAAATGGCAGTCAAGAGCAGAGGTTATGGTATATGGTAAACATGAAAATGGACTCGGGGACTCGGTCCTAAAAAGATCCGACATATGTCGTTTACTAACCCGGTTTTTTCGTTCCTTTTCCTTGTGTCGGATGACTCTAAACCTTACCTCAAAATTTACAAGTATTGTATGCTATAATGATTGATCTTGTGACTCGACTGTCGAACGCCTAAATGGTAGACAAGAGCAAAGATTACTAAGTATAGTAAACAAGAAAGTAAACTCGGGGACTTGGTGCAAAGTGATACGGCATTAAGCTTGTCTTGTTGAAACTAATATGATAAAAGTAGCACTGCGAAATACTTAAACGTATATTTACATCTGCACCCGGCATTCCGGGGATTTAATGTTCAATGTTTGATAAGCTTAGGCAGCTGCCTCGGAGGAGCTCGGAGCAGTTGGAGCGGTGCGAGGCTCGGGAGCAGTCTCGGCGGCAGAAGAAGCTTCAGTGGTTGGAGCAACCTCGGGAGTTGGAGTGGCTGCCGAGGCACCAGCAGTGTCGGATACCGGCTTCTCAGAAGTCTCGGTTACCGGCTTCTCTGAAGCGTCGGTCGCAGCCGGCTTGGCAATGTCGGTTGCTCCGGCAGCAGAAGTGTCGGCTGCTCCGGCAGCGGAAGTCTCGGTTGCGCCGGCAGCAGCAGTCTCGGTCGCTCCGGCAGTGGCAGCGTCGAGAGTCTCGGCCTCGATCTCCTCATCGACGTCATCTTCTTCTTCGCCCTCTTCATCATCCTGGTCATCTTCTTCGTCATCCGAGTAGGCGGGACCCGGGATGAAGTGTCGGGTGGGAGCATAACTGGCCATGAATTTGGCTGCATCTTTGCGGCTCTCTATCAGTGTCGGATCGGGGTCCATTTGGAGCCTTGGCGCAGGGAGCGCACGGCGTTGAGATTGATGGACTCGTACCAGGAGAGCACAAAGGTCAGTGCTTGATCAGCTCCGGCACGAGCTGCTGAGGATCTCCACTCTCGGATCCTGGCCTCGGCCCCCGACAGACACTTGGACAGTTCTTCAATGCTAGACGGAGTTGGAGATCCTGGCCATAAGCTCGGTAAGCTTTGATACCGGCATCAAGAAGATCCAGGCCAATGGCCTTCAAAGGAGAGATGCGAGCATTCAGAGCAGTCAAGTAATCTTCCATATCCCATTCCTCCGGGATTGGGCCAGCCTCGGCTCTTTCGCTCGTGCCTTGCGAACAGTGTTGAGTGCAGCAGCCTTGGAGTGGGCGAAGTGATCTGAAGACAGAAAAGCTATCACCAAATTGAGTTATATACCGGCATATCTTAATGTCGGTGCAAGTAATGAAAGCAAAAGGAAAGGACAAAGAAACTTACAGTCCATCTCCTTGTTCAGCCGGGTGAGCTCGCGGAGCCAGATGTCGGATTTTGCCTTGAGGGCATCCAGTTCTCCTTGAGCCGAGGTAGCGCGAACCTCGGACGCTTCGAGCGTTTCCTTGTGCTTTTGAGCAGCTTCCTCCTTTTGCATCAGGGCCTGCTCAATGCCGGTTTTCTCGCCCTGGACCCGGGCAAGATCCTCCTGGAGCCGAGACACTTCTTGCCATTCCTTCTGAAGGGCAGTGGCGTGCGCTTTTTCCTTGTTCTTCAGCGTCTCCTGAAGTTGCTTGTGGGACCTCTTGAGCTTGTTGTGGTCCAGAAGCAACTTCCGAAACACCGTGGTCCGAGCGTTGGTGCAATCCTGAAAAGAGCAAAGAGTTAGTATGATTAGTTGAAGATTCATTTTTTGAAGATTCCTGCCGAGTAAAACTCGACAAGAATGTCGGGGACTGGATGTCGGATTTTTGAAGATCCGAAGTGTCGGATTTTCTGAAGATACTAAGTGTCAGATTTTTGAGTCTAATGGTGAAAATTTTGTGAAGATTCGCGCTGAGTGATCTTTACTCGGGCAAACGCAGGTCACTCAACCCGAATCTCGGGGACTGGGGATTGTGTATGTTTATCATCTATGGCAAAGAAAATAAAAGTTTGGCTGAGGAAAAAATACCTCGGCAAGTGCTAGCTCTAAGTTGACGAGGGAATATTTCCCCGGCAACAGTGCCAGAAACAATGCTTGTACGTCACACGTCAGTTGGGAACCCCAAGAGGAAGGTATGATGAGTGCAGCAGCAAGTTTTCCCTCAGTATGAAACCAAGGTTTAATCGAACCAGTAGGAAAACGAGGTTTGCTTCGAAGGTGTTGGTGAAGGAGTGTAGTGCGGCGCAACACCAGGGATTCCGGTGCCAACGTGGAACCTGCGCAACACAATCAAATTACTTTGCCCCAACTTAACAGTGAGGTTGTCAATCTCACCGGCTTGCTGAAAACAAAGGGTTAAACGTATCGAATGGAAAATGATGTTTGTTTGCATAAAACAGTAGAGAACAATGATTGCAGTAGATTGTATTTCAGATGTAAAAGAATGGACCGGGGTCCACAGTTCACTAGTGGTGTCTCTCCAATAAGATAACTAACATGCTGGGTAAACAAATTACAGCTGGGCAATTGACAATTGATAAGTGCATATAACATGCATGTGTGAGCTGTGGTGTCTACTATGAGATTCATTTGGGCATTACGACAAAGTACATAGACCGCTATCCAGCATGCATCTATGCCTAAATAGTCCACTTTCCGGTTAACATCCGTACCCCTTCCAGTATTAAGTTGCAAGCAACAGACAATTGCATTAAGTAATGTGCGTAATGTAAACAATACATTCATCCTTGAATAAAGCATTGCTGTTTTACCCCTAGTGGCAACAACACATCTACAACCTTAGAACTTGCTGTCACTATCCCAGGTTAAATAGAGGTTGAACCCAACTATCATGCATAAATACCCCTCTTGGAGTTACAAGTATTCACTTGGCCAAGGCTTCAACAAGTAACGGAGAGCATGCAAGATCACAAATGACATAGACATGATAATATAATATTCAGCTCCACATAGGTATCAATATAAGTCAGATCCCAGCAAACACAACATGTAGCATTACAATAAGATGATCTTGATCATGATAGGCAGCTCACAAGATCTAAACATGATGGCACAAGTGGAGAAGACAACCATCTAGCTACTGCTATGGACCCATAGTCCAAGGATGAACTACTCACGCATCACTCCGGAGGCGGGCATGGCGATGTAGAGCCCTCCGGTGATGATTCCCCTCTCCGGCAGGGTGCCGGGAAGAGCTTCAGAAACCCCCGAGTTAGGGTTGACGACGGCGGCGGCAGCGAATATGTTCTGGATGAAAGGCTCGGTGTTTTAGGGTTTTCACGTCTCGGGGAATAAATAGGCGAAGGGGCGATGTCGGCGGACCCCCGAGGGGCCCAAACCACCAGGTGGCGCGGCTGGGCCCACTGCCGCGCCAGCCTGTGGTTTGGCCACCTCGTGGCTCTCCTTCGTCTCTCCTTCGGACTCCGTGTACGTGCTGGAAAAATAGGGACTGGCCTTTTGTTTCGTGCAATTCCGAGAATATTTCCAGAAGTAACTTTCTGAAACCAAAAACAGCAGAAAACAGGGAACTGGCACTGTGGCATCTTGTTAATAGGTTAGTCCCAGAAAATGCATAAAAGTGATACGAAGTGTATATAAAACATGTAGCAAATGGTATAATATAAGCATGGAACAGCAGAAATTATGGATACGTTGGAGACGTATCAAGCATCCCCAAGCTTAGTTCTACTCGTCCTCGAGTAGGTAAAACGATAACAACAAATAATTTCTGAGGAGACATGCTTTCACACAATCTTGATCAATATATTGCAAGGCTCATGTCATGAATGAAGTGACTCAAAGCAATGATCTATAGTTTGCTAACAAATAGATAAAGAGTAAACAATGAATCATATAAGCAAAAACTTTTCATGAATAGTACTTTCAAGACAAGCATCAAAAAGTTTTGCATAAGAGGTAACTCATAAAGCAATAGATTCAAAGTAAAAGGCATTGAAGCAACACAAAGGATGATTAAGTTTCAGCATTTGCTTTCAACTTGTAACATGTATATCTCATGGATAGTTGTCAACATAAAGCAATATAACAAGTGCAATAAGTAAAATGTAAGAATCAATGCACACAAAGTTGACACAAGTGTTTGCTTCTAAGATAGAAAGGAGTAGGTAAACTGACTCAACATAAAGTAAAAGATAGGCCCTTCGCAGAGGGAAGCAGGGATTAAATCATGTGCTAGAGCTTTTTAAGTTTTCGAAAGCATATAGAGAGCACAAAATAAGTATTTGAGAGGTGTTTGTTGTTGTCAACGAATGGTAGTGGGCACTCTAACCCCCTTGTCAACCAGACTTTCAAAGAGCGGCTCCCATGAAGGACGTTATCTCTACCAGCAAGGTAGATCATCCCTCTTCTCTTTTGTTTACACATGTATTTTAGTTTCTTTATAGATGACACTCCTCCCAACCTTTTGCTTACACAAGCCATGGCTAACCGAATCCTCGGGTGCCTTCCAACATTCACATACCATGGAGGAGTGTCTATTGCAAATTAAGTTGCTTACTGATAAATCAGGGCAAAACATGTGAAGAGAATTATTAATGAAAGTTGTAATTAATTGGGGCTGGGCACCCCGTTGCCAGCTCTTTTTGCAAATTATTGGATAAGCGGATGTATATGCCACTAGTCCATTGGTGAAAGTCTGTCAGAAGTAAATGACAAGATTGAAAGATAAAACACCACATACTTCCTCATGAGCTATAAAACATTGACACAAATAAGGAGTAATAAAGTTTTGAATAGTTTAAAGGTAGCACATGAAATATTTACTTGGAATGGCAGGAAATACCACATAGTAGGTAGGTATGGTGGACACAAATGGCATGGGTTTTGGCTCAAGTTTTGGATGCACGAGAAGCATTCCCTCTCAGTACAGAGTTTAGGCTAGCAAGGTTGTTTGAAGCAAACACAAGTATAAACCGGTACAGCAAGAATCACATAAAAACATATTGCAAGTATTATAAGACTCTACACTGTCTTCCTTGTTGCTCAAACATTTTACCAGAAAATATCTAGACCTTAGAGAGAACAAATATGCATCCCAAGTCTCAACAAGCTCTACGGTAGTTCTCCACTACTAGGCTTTAACTACATGATGCAAGAGCTTAAACATGATCTACTTGAGAGCTCAAAACAATTGCAAAGCATCAAATCAAAACAAGACAATGATCTACAAGAATGCATATGTCTTTTCCAATACCAACTACTACATGTAGCATTTTCTTTCTTCCAAACAAACACCAATAATTTATTAAACATAAACTCTCCAAATGATAATATAATGCAGCAAGAGAGTATTTATAAACAAGTGCTAACAGCTCGAAGAGATGCATGAAAAACAGGAGCTAAAAGCACTGCAGTAGCTAGTTAAGAATACTCAACAAATATAAGTGAAGAACATGAGTATTCACATGAAAAAGCGGAGCGTGTCTCTCTCCCACACAAGGATTGCTAGGATCCGAATTTATTCAAACAAAAACAAAAATAAAAACACACAGACGCTCCAAGTAAAGCGCATAAGATGTGAAAGAATTAAAATATAGTTTCACTAGAGATGACCTGATAAGTTTGTTGATGAAGAAGGGGATGCCTTGGGCATCCCCAAGCTTAGACGCTTGAGTCTCTCTGAATATGGTTGGGATGAACCACGGGGGCATCCCCAAGCTTAGGCTTTTCACTCTTCTTGATCACATAATATCACCCTTCTCGCTTGATCCTTGAAAACTTCCTTCACACCAAACTCAAGACAGTTCTCATTAGAGGGTTAGTGCATAATCAAAAATTCTCATATTCTGTAATGATACAATCAATCCCAAAGCTTCTGGACATTAGCTACAGCCACCAATGCTTTGTGGAGCAAAGAAATCCACACAAACACAGTAAAAGAGCGAATGCAAAACAAAAGGCAGAATCTGTCAAAAACAGAACAGTCTGGAATGACGAATTTTTTCGAGGCACTTAAGTTGCTCAGATGGATCTGGCCTAAAATAATGAAAGTTGCGTACATATCTCAGGAATATGCGTGATTTTTCTCAGAATTTTTTGAATTTTCTACAGGGAGATAAGCTCAAATCCGTGACAGCTAAAAATCTGTCACTGCGCAGAAATCCAAATCTTGCATCAACTTTCAATATAGAACTTTACTTGGCACAACATTGCGATAAAATAAAGATACAAAGGAGTTGCTACAGAAGTAACAAAACTCCTTGACACATGGGTTATCTCCCACAAGTGCTTTTCTTTAATGCCTTTCAGCTAGGCTTTAGGATTTTAATGATGCTCGCATAAGAATAAGAGTTGAAAAACAAAGAGAGCATCAAGAGGCAAATATCAAAATCATCTGAGTCTAACCCACTTCCTATGCAGAGGAATATTGTAGTAAAACAAATCATTGAAGCATAAAGCAGCTAGCATAGGAAGATGCAACAAATCCAACTTTAAAACTTCCAACACAAAGAGAGGTATTTTAGTGACATGAAAACTTTTAAAACCATCTTTCCCTCTCTCATAATAATTTTCAATAGCATCATAAACAAACTCAACAACATAACTATCACATAAAGCATGCTTTTTATGATCTACAAACACATAACTTTTATCAAGCAAGATAGTGGGATCAAAAATTTCAAACCCACTTTTAGACATATTGAAACAAGTTGATTGATCACTCTCAATAGTAGAATTAATAATATTATCAAGCAACATAGGACCATCATCTAGAGCTTTATCATAAACATTTTCTAAGCAAACACTCTCATTACCATGCATTTCGAAATTAGGAATAAAAAGTGGATTATCATAAGACTTATCAAAATAGCATGGATTTTCATAAACAACATTGGGGGAAATATTTGGTACTTCTGTTATTTTTGCTTTCTCTTGAGTCAAGGAGCTTGTTACTTCAAATTTATCAAAAGGAGATATTTCAATAGAATCATGACATTCAACAATATAGCATTTTTCCTCCTTAGGTAGGCATGGAGGGCAATTAAATAGTGTAAGAGTTGAAGAGTTACTGTCATTAGAAGGTAGATCCTCCTTTTGTTCTTCACTCTCCTCCTCTTTTTCATCCAATGAGATCACAGTTTCAGCAATTTCCTCTTCCTCAGGTTCCTGCAAGGCACAAGTTTCATCTTTTTGAGGAAACATCCTCTCAAGATGTTCAGTAATGTAAGAATTATTATCCTTGTAGGTATCACAACAATATTTAAGTATGGCAATACATTCAGATTTATAAGGGGCATCAGTTTTATGTTCAAGATAAGAACTAATTTCAAGGGCACCCTTAAAAACAATAAACTCTTCAATTTGTTCAAGATTACCAAAATCATAGTTTCCTTTAGCATAGGCAGCCAAGGTTTCATTATCAGTATACTCACATTGGAAAGGGAGATGTTTGTGCCTTCTATAGCAAAGAGATTCATTAAAGCAGTAGGATTCATCATATGTAGAACACAAGTTCTTAGCAAAACCATTCAATCTTCTTATTTGTTCCCATAGATGTTTTCCTTTTGGAGAGAAGCGGTAATTCTTATAACGAGACCCAGTTTCATAGAGATAAGACATTGAAAACAACTAGTCATAATAGTAATTCGAAATAAAAAGGAACTAATTTTTTTGTGTTTTTGATAAAGAGAGCAAACAAGACTAAATAAAAATAAACTAAGCAAGACAAATAACAAAGTAAAGAGATTGGGTGTGAGAGACTCCCCTTGCAGAAGCAATTCGGTTTTCCCCGGCAACGGCGCCAGAAAACGTGTTGGGCTCTAGTTGACGAGGGAATATGCAGTGCCAGAAACAATGCTTGTACGTCACACGTCAGTTGGGAACCCCAAGAGGAAGGTATGATGAGTGCAGCAGTAAGTTTTCCCTCAGTATGAAACCAAGGTTTAATCGACCAGTAGGAAAACGAGGTTTGCTTCGAAGGTGTTGGTGAAGGAGTGTAGTGCGGCGCAACACCAGGGATTCCGGTGCCAACGTGGAACCTGCACAACACAATCAAATTACTTTGCCCCAACTTAACAGTGAGGTTGTCAATCTCACCGGCTTGCTGAAAACAAAGGGTTAAACGTATCGAATGGAAAATGATGTTTGTTTGCATAAAACAGTAGAGAACAATGATTGCAGTAGATTGTATTTCAGATGTAAAAGAATGGACCGGGGTCCACAGTTCACTAGTGGTGTCTCTCCAATAAGATAACTAACATGCTGGGTAAACAAATTACAGCTGGGCAATTGACAATTGATAAGTGCATATAACATGCATGTGTGAGCTGTGGTGTCTACTATGAGATTCATTTGGGCATTACGACAAAGTACATAGACCGCTATCCAGCATGCATCTATGCCTAAATAGTCCACTTTCCGGTTAACATCCGTACCCCTTCCAGTATTAAGTTGCAAGCAACAGACAATTGCATTAAGTAATGTGCGTAATGTAAACAATACATTCATCCTTGAATAAAGCATTGCTGTTTTACCCCTAGTGGCAACAACACATCTACAACCTTAGAACTTGCTGTCACTATCCCAGGTTAAATAGAGGTTGAACCCAACTATCATGCATAAATACCCCCTCTTGGAGTTACAAGTATTCACTTGGCCAAGGCTTCAACAAGTAACGGAGAGCATGCAAGATCACAAATGACATAGACATGATAATATAATATTCAGCTCCACATAGGTATCAATATAAGTCAGATCCCAGCAAACACAACATGTAGCATTACAATAAGATGATCTTGATCATGATAGGCAGCTCACAAGATCTAAACATGATGGCACAAGTGGAGAAGACAACCATCTAGCTACTGCTATGGACCCATAGTCCAAGGATGAACTACTCACGCATCACTCCGGAGGCGGGCATGGCGATGTAGAGCCCTCCGGTGATGATTCCCCTCTCCGGCAGGGTGCCGGGAAGAGCTTCAGAACCCCCCGAGTTAGGGTTGACGACGGCGGCGGCAGCGAATATGTTCTGGATGAAAGGCTCGGTGTTTTAGGGTTTTCACGTCTCGGGGAATAAATAGGCGAAGGGGCGATGTCGGCGGACCCCCGAGGGGCCCAAACCACCAGGTGGCGCGGCTGGGCCCACTGCCGCGCCAGCCTGTGGTTTGGCCACCTCGTGGCTCTCCTTCGTCTCTCCTTCGGACTCCGTGTACGTGCTGGAAAAATAGGGACTGGCCTTTTGTTTCGTGCAATTCCGAGAATATTTCCAGAAGTAACTTTCTGAAACCAAAAACAGCAGAAAACAGGGAACTGGCACTGTGGCATCTTGTTAATAGGTTAGTCCCAGAAAATGCATAAAAGTGATACGAAGTGTATATAAAACATGTAGCAAATGGTATAATATAAGCATGGAACAGCAGAAATTATGGATACGTTGGAGACGTATCAGCAAGCTTGCTGGCTCGAAGGGTCGAGACTTGCAAATTGTGCATGGCCTGAGCAAGTGCACTGGGGCCAGCTGGATGAGGAATGACCGGGTGCGCGGAGGAGACCTCGCTTGTGTCGGCAGCGTTCCAGTCCATGTGATATTGCTTCTCCGAGCCTAAGCTGTGTCCACTCTGAGTTTGGAGCTGGGGTAAAACTCAGCTGCTGCTGGTGACTCGGGAGACAGAAGTGGTGAGAGCTTGGTGCTCCGGGGTAGTGGTTGGAGTCAACACCACTTGTCTCTCCGGGTTGGCAAGCTGTTTCCCGGTGGCTGCTTGGCTCTCTGTCGGCTTGGCAAGTGGAGTAGCTTTCCGAGTTACTAACTCGGTGGACTTGGTCGGGGACTTGGTGGTGGACCTCGGCCGGGGTGGCTGCTTTGGCTGCTGCTGGTGCTGTTGAGGTTGTTGCTGTCCTTGGTGCTGTTGAGGTGGCTGCTGTTGCTGTTGCTGCTGCTGCTGTTGTTGTTGTGGTTGTTGTTGTTGCGGCTGTTGTTGTTGTGGTGGTGGTTGCTGTGCGCCCGAGGTCACCGAAGTGTCGGCCCGCGGGATATCGGTTTCCATGGTGGGGGCACCGGAGCCATCATCTTGGTCGAGGATCACAACCTCGGGAATGACAGTTGAGGTGGCGGGTGCCCCGGAGTCACGTGACCGAGGTTCGGCTGTACTCGGAAGGGGCGAGCGCATAGAAGAGGCACTCTGGTCAACCTCAAGGGGGGCACTGCGTCAAACAAGAAAAAGGGTTATGTCGAGAAAAAGTTATCCCGGCAGAAGGAGAAAAGGAAGTAAACTTGTGTCGGCAAAGCATATCTTACCCTTCAGTAACTGGCGGGGTCTTCTTGCCCTTCCTCGGCTTAACTGCTCCTCTCTTCTGTCGCTTCGCCTGCGGCGCGGCTGGATCCGAGGATGTGGAGGTTCCGGTTTTCGAGGTACCGGTCTCGGCGCGCTTGCGAGATGCCACTTGTTTGCCCGAGGTGGCAGGGCGTGCACTCGGGGCAGAGCCACCCGGGTTAGTTGATGCCGGGCTGGGGGAGCAAAGGCGATGGGACGAGCGTCAATTACCTCTAGCATTTCGAGATCATCATCATCTGACCAATCTCGGATGGAAGCTCGGGCTCGAGGCTTACCCGGGGTAGGGGCGCCAGCTCTCGGTATTGGCAGCTGATCCTCGTCATCCGGATCTTCTACCTCGGCGACGTCCGGGGCAGGGATATCTTGGCCCCATTTGGTGGAGGGATCCTCTCCATCTTCAGCCCTTTGCCGGGTAAACCTCTGCAAGACAGAAGCAGTAAAACCGAGTTACGTTATGAGGGGATTATGGGACCGGCATAAAAGTTACCTCGGTAGGGGAAAATATGTCGGTGCAAGTTGCAAGGTTACTTACTTGCTCCGGAAGCCGAGTTCTGTTATGAGGTTCAAGACCCCATTCCCATTCCTCGGTCATCACCGTGCGGGCAATTGCCTTGACACGTCTTCTGATCTCGGCTTTGTTCAGCTCGTGAGTGCTGATCCGAGTTGGGTCATACTGGCCACTCATGTGGCAGATCTTGTGAACTCGCTCTTGGAGGGGGGAAACTCGGCGGCTGATGAAGGTCCTCAGGAGATCGTCGCTTGTCAGGCCTGCCTTCACCAGCTCCTCCACGACCTTGTGGATCTGGTTGATCTCAATGTTCAGGTCCTTCGGATTGAGGGACCAGTTAAATTGTTCAGTGGGAGTGGCGATGTTGAATAGCGGCAGGTTCAGATAATCGGCACTGTTTGGGCTGTCCGGGTTCTTCACGTAGAAGAATGTGCGTTGCCATTTCCGGCATGACTCCAGCCCTTGAATCCGAGGTAAGACCGACCCCTTCCGAGGTATGATGGTAGCAGCTCCGCACGGGGTCATCTCCTTGGCGAAGTTCTTGTTCTCCGGATCCGGGACACTTTGCTTCCGGAGTTGGAAGTACTTGGCCCAGAGCTCTACAGTGGGCCAAAGTCCGAGGTATCCCTCGGAGAAAGAGACACACGCAGAAAGCGTGTTAATGGCGTTGGCTGGAAGGTGGTGAGGCTGAAGCTGGAACCGATCCAAGAAGGACCGAAAGAACTCGCTCGCCGGGAGTCCAAAGCCGCGCTCGAAGTGCGCGACGAAGACCACGCGCTCGCCGGTTTTCAGCTTCGGCTCGGCCTCTTTGCCGGGAGCCCGGCATATCACTTGTGCCGGAATGCGTTTGGTCCGGACTAACCAGTCTATCTCGGCCTGGGTTACATCGGAACCCTCCCACCCGGCGCGCTCTCCCTCAACGATATCCTCGGCAGGTTCCGGGGTATTGCTGGTTGACATCTCGGAAGAGATCTGCAAAAGAGGCACAGAAGAACCGAGATAAGTATCTCGGAGTACGTGGGCAACAGAGGAACCGAGATAGGTATCTCGGAACATTTGGGCAACAGAGGAAAAGTGCATAAGTGGCGGGAAACACGTTTTTGTGGCTAAGTGTTTGATGGAAAGATCTACGGGGAAAAATAAATAGAAGATAAATACAAGAACTTGTGAGTTGAAACTTGTGAAGACTCGCGGAGAAACTATCGCAGGATAGCTAAGAGGCAAGGTGGAGAAAATACAGAGGGGATCTAAGCAACTAGGTTCATTATCTTCTATGCATTTGGATGTGAGAGCTTCTACGAATAGGAAGAGGAGGATGAACAGATCCAGCGGAGAGGATGAACATGTTCATCGGAGGGGATGAACACGTTCATCGGCAATGGCAGTGGCAAGAACTTACCGGAGATTGCGACGGCGGTGCGCGGCGAAGATGCGCGGGGCGTGCCGGAGTTGCGCGTCCGGTGGCGGCGCGAGGTGCTCCGGTGGGCGGTGGCTCGAAAGATCCGGCGTCGTGCGGCGGCGGAGCTCTCTGCACGGCGGTGGCGATATCGCAGGGGAGAGAGAAGGAAGAAGAAGAGTGCGGAGAGGACGAGGAGAAGCGCCCGTCCCCCTATTTATGGGTACGGCGCGCGTGCGGTTTCCTCATTTACCGCGTACAGTTACCGCAACGGGCGCACGGATTAACCGCGCACGATCGGCGCGGTTGCAGTGTTTGCGGCCGCACGATCCGCCGCATCGTGGGCCACAAGGTGGTAACGGCCCGCGGCGTGATCGCGTGCGGTTAATGGCGCGGGAATCCAGGAGACGCGCCGCGGTCAAAGGTACTCGAGTGCTTCTGAGACTTGACGGCGCGTGACGTGGGCGGCGTGCGTGCAGAGATGTGTCTGTCCATTCGCAGAAACCGAGGTGACGCGCAGAGTCTCTCCGCCACGTGCCAGGAGGAGATCTTCAGAGAGATTGTGGGAATCTTCCTGTGTCGGAGAGACCGGCATAAGGGCAAATCTCGGAATTTGTGGGAAGGTTGATTCTTGAAGTTTGAGATAAACCGGCATGTGAATGTCGGATGGTTGGGTTAAGTTGAGTTGGTTGTGAAAGCTTGACTTGCTCTGTCAGCGGAGTTCTTGTGTCGGAGAAGCCGACACCAGGGCAAGTGTAGGAGTCAGTGGGAAAGTTTGTTAGTGGCTCTACGGTTGAACCGACATGGTTATGTCGGATGCTGGTTATGGTGGTTTCGGTTGATTAAACCTGCTGTGGCCCTTCATCCAAGGTTGCAGGACCGCACCAGCTTCGGGGACTAATGTCGGGGGCTACCCCCGGGTAGGGTCATGGTGAGGTAAAAGCTATGCCCAGGTGAGGGCCAAGTTACAGTAAAACCGGCATAACTGGGCTTCAGAGTGTGGTGCAGGTGCAAACCGAGATAACCTGGGCCAGAAGGGACCGGGGTACCATGCTGGTGCCAGCCAGCATGTGTCGACCGAGACAATGGATCCGAGATAGTGTTCCGAGATAACATAACCGACATATGTATGTCGGTAACTTGAGTGTTTTCTTATGTGCAGGGAAGGATATTTGATGAAGGAGGATCCGGCATATCCATGCCGGGTTATCCTTATGTCGAGCAGAGGTCAGCGCTCCTGTCACATCCCGTCTGGCACGGGAGCGCCTGACCAGGAAGCGCCTGACACGGGGGCGTGCAGGAGACCGAGATGGCAGGCCATCATTCCACCGCTGACTCCGGGTTATCCGGGAACAGAATGCGAGGCAGAGGTATGGGCAGGCCATGTCCTGTCTCTGCCAGAGGGTACCTTCTAGCTGCTCCGTAGAGCTGCAGGAGATGGGCTTGTCACGTCCTGTCCACTGTGCAGAAACAATCATGACGTGCAGGCATGCGTGTCTGCAGTGCCGGTACGGAGAGGTGACCGTTGCAAGTGGAGGGGTATTCCGGTAACCCGGTTTAGCCTATAAATATGCCCTCACCCCCTCCTGCGTGAGGGACGATGCCCTGAGATACATTGCCACCCGTAGCTTCATCTCCTTCCTTGTGCTTTGCACCATTGTTGTGATCATACAGCTCAAGGAGCAAGCTTGTATTCGTGATACCGAGATACTCAGAGAGAGATAGGCAGGAGTAGGGGTGTTACCTCCTCACGAGGGCCCCGAACCTGGGTAGATCTTGTGTGTGCATGTGCTTGTGTGTTCTTCGTGTGTGCTTCTTAGCGCGCTAGCCCTCTCCCGGATTCCACCAGCGTCCATCGGCCCCACACTTTAGCCATCCTATGGCATCTGCCGTGATACCACCACGACAACAATCGACAGTATCAACGGGAGCGTCCATCATACTATCAAATATTTTGACTTAGATACACAAGGTTAAGTCACCATAGATTGCCGCTTGATATATTTCATACTCATGTTATGTCAATGAATATTAATCAGAGGATTTGAACAACATACACTTAATTCATATGAATTGCTTTTGCGGATATTGCTTGGTTTGCATGGTAGACAAATATATATGTACTGTTGTATGTTTCTTTATATCGGGTAACAAATTCAACATAAAACACACATGTCATTCCAATTGCATAGTAAAGCCGGCGACCAATTAAGAGTCTTGAACTATGCTATCCAAGCCGAGAAATCATTTTGCATAACTCAAAAAAAATACACATGTCTCCGGGTGTGTGGAACCATTGAATGAAGATCCGGATAACTCAAGAGTCTAAAAAACATAGAGTCGTACTTCTCTAAGTTTGACTATTGATTATTGATGTATAAATATGTTAAAAAATATGCCCAGGAGAAAATATCGTTAGCAATATATATATTCATATAAAAAATTAATGGGCAAAGTTTCACACCATTCATATTTGTAAAACTTTGCACATTGTGACATGCAGTGAGTAAATGAGTGGAAAAAATATCATAACAAGATATTCTCACTATTTAATGTGGCCTATCTATTAAGGAGGATAAACCGTTTTATATAATTCAATGATTTTTTTTATCGAAGATAACTAATCTCGAATAATGATCTAACATCATGTAAAAACTATAGTTCACTTTACAAATCCAACATCGCTTACATTTGTGTTCCAAAATATGACATGATAATCATTTTCTAACAAATTTTAGATTGGCAAAGATATTACGTGTTTACGTGATATTTTACTTATTGTCAAATTATTGAAATAATGTGATATCAGTGAACCATATTTTCTATTTCTTGAATACTTTCAACCAACTACAGATAATGCCATCACATTTGCGAGGGCCACCATGCTAGTTTTATTAGAAAAAGAAAACCAATTTTCTGAGAAGCCTACTTTCTTTCAACACGGAAAAAGACTTGGCATGTTTATTAATTAAGAAGGTTCAGGGCACCTACAAGTGTTAATTGGATGAATCATATTTGATAATTGTTGACCTGAAGAGAGAAAAAAGAAGGGGAACAAACCCGACTGTCCACGAAGAGTTAACCTCAGAGCCTAAGAGTGAGCGTAGTGTCAACTGTCAACTAAGAGTCGACGGTTTCATTTTTTCGCACCAAGACATTTATGGCTAATAATCCATGAAGGATCAACATAAGACATATCCTATTGTATGAGTTATTTTACCTTGGATTCTAAATGACATGGAGACACCCAAATACCAGTTTTGCTAATTCTCAGTCGAATGAGAATTAGCTTAATTCTCAATCGCATGACGTCATCAGTTGCAAGTGGACTTGCAACTGCTTCAGACCATTTGATTTGCTTCTTGATTCGTACTTGCAACTGGGATTTGATGACATCATGTGAATGAAAAATTCTCATTCGACTGAGTTGCAAGTGGACTTGCAACTGCTTCGGACCGCTGATTTGCTTTGTGATTCGTGCTAATGATGAGTTGCAACTTGACTTGCAACTGAGAATTGATGACGTCATCTGAATGAGAATTAAGATAATTCTCTTTCGATAGAGCGCTAGAGAGACCCCCCAAATATCAATGGCTGACCTTATAGGAAACTTAAAAGCTATAGCCAAATGTCAAATTTTAACTCTAGCTAGCCACTGAACGATCAGTGAGGAGACCATATTATCCCACTTTTCTCTTCGTTTCAAACAAAGTATTGTGTTATTTATCCTTGATGATTTCCAGGAAGAGTGACTAGATATATTGGTTGGAGGAGTGGAGTATAAACCGACCACCTGAATTCAATTCCCCACGACAGGAATTTGGGTTCCTATTTCACGCTTGAGGACCAGAGTTCATTCATTAAACTCATGCACTTTTTCCTAAGGATCAGGCTGGATTTGTATCCCTAGTTGGTGCAGATGTCGGGGAACAAAATCCTCCCCTAAATCCTCCTAGCAGGACCGCGCGGGCAAAACCCTAGTCATCGTCGCCTCCGCCCCCCTCTTGTTCGTCCTCTATGTCGTCGCCAGAGGATGCGTACGGGTAAATCCCGCTCGGCATACAGTGGTGGCGGGATCTCGTCCCCTCCCACTTCAGGGGGCACTGGCCTGGTGCAGCATGACGCTCAGAGGAGCTCAGAAATCACCACGGCGGTTCCAAAACATGTTGGTGTTGGCATGGCTGCGAGGGCAGCACGGTGGTGGATCTGGGTAGGCACAGCTGCAGTGAGAGGTGCGGGAAAAACAATAGGATCGAAGGTGGATACGCCAGCCATGGCGGCGACGGTGACTCACGGTACGGCTGTGCCCCGATTAGGGCCATGATATTACAGATTGTGGTTAATGCTTAGGGTCAGAAACTACGAAAGGATTTTTTAAGTGAATCCCCCTTTCGTGAGTTTGTCATCTGCTAATGGCGAGAACAATGGGTCTGCCGTGTGAGAATTGTAGAATCCCTAAAATTGTGTTGTGTATTGATTTGACCCTCACGGGGCTATATATAGAAGTACATGGGGTAGGTGGAGACTTGGAATACAAGAAGGTCATTAACCTAATTCTATCTTTAATCTCAGCCGTACATATACTCTAACATCCCCCCTCAGTCGTATCGGGAGTGAAGCGGACGATTGCGACCGAAGAGTCCTGAAGAGTCCTGTGCGTCCGTCGCCTCCTCCACCTTGTCATCATCGCCGTCCCCTTCTGGTTCCTTCTCTTCCCTCCCGCAGTCACAGCGGGAGTGTCATGGACGCAAGGGATGACGCGGATGCTGTCGACTGGAGCTCTTGAGTTGCTGTAGACGTGTGTATGATGTTGATGTCGAGGTAGCCGAGCGTGATGTAGCCGTGGTCGAGGTTGTCGCGGTCGGTGTAGCCGATAGAGCCGAAGGCGCAAATTTTTTTTGCGCAGTTTTGGGTTTTGAGGCGGCGGCGGTAGGGTTTCTGCGGCGACGGCGGGTTTTTGGGCGGCGGCGGCAGGGTTTCTGCGGCGGCGGCGGGGTTTTTACCAGGCGGGCGAGGCGATCGTGCGATCGCCCTAGCAGAGCGCCGGCGAAGTTTTTGGGCGGCGGCGGCAGGGTTTCTGCGGCGGCGGCGGGGTTTTGGTTTTTGGCGGCGTGCGGCAGCGACTCGCTTGGGAGCGGTGGCAGGCAGGCGGCGGGTTTTTGTGTCATTGTGCGGCGGCGGCAGCGGATCTGCGGCGGCGGCGGGTTTTGCGGCGTGCGGCTCGACTCGCGTGATGTAGACCTCGGCGCTGATTTGTGTTGGCGGTGTAGAACTCGACGAAGATCTTGGTGTAGTCGTACAGCTTGTTGTCGTGGTTCGGCTTGGTGTAGTCCGGATCGATGCAGTGCAGATCGCTTGATGTAGATAGGCTTGGTGCTGGTGTAGTCTCTGGCTTGACGACGTGAGTACGATGTCGGTGTAGATCGTGTTGTAGTTTCGCGGCCCTCCTGTGATCCACGCCGGTGCATCTGCTGATATGTAGATGAGTACTGCACGCATACCTTGTCCTCTAGTGCATGGCGATATGGAGGCTGGTCGTGGCTTGGAGTGCATGTACAACGCGATGAAGAAGAGCCGTGCGTGAGCCGGCTGGAGTCCTCGAGCTGCTGCTGCTCCCGCATTGTTCTTCGGGGCGCACGCGGCGCTGGCCAGGGCGACGCACGCGGCGCCGGCCAAGGGCGATGGGAGGTGTAGGCGCCACCACGCGTCGCCGTGGATGCTTGCGTACATGTCGATTCGATGCCGATTTATGCACTGTATGTTGGAGACGCGTAGACAGGCGCTGAAGAAGCGTCCGGAATTGCGCTGAATTTCACCGGAACAGGGTCGTCGAGATCTAAATGATTTAGGGATTTATTTGGCTAATTTGGATCTAATCTAAGAATTGGGAATTTCGGAAATTGATCTAATCTAAAGAACCGATCCGATCTTTGATCGAGATCGGGTGCCGTGCCCCCAAGGAGAAGAGATTGATCTCCCCGGGGGCGGCGTGCGATGCGGAAGTGGTGGGAGGTCCTAAGATCGGCGTCGTGAGACTAACCGCTCTGATACCATGTGAGAATTATAGAATCCCTAAAATTGTGTTGTGTATTGATTTGACCCTCACGGGGCTATATATAGAAGTACATGGGGTAGGTGGAGACTTGGAATACAAGAAGGTCATTAACCTAATTCTATCTTTAATCTCAGCCGTACATATACTCTAACATGCCGAAGGGGCACTTAACGTGAGTTTGGTGGTGTTTGTCAATCTTGTCGTCGATCTTCACAAGTTCATAAACGCACGTTTTTGTTCGCGTGATTGGTCATAGCAGAACTGTGCGTGGAACATTGGTTGGAAGCCCAAAATTCAGTCTAAAGAGTAAAGACGTTCCCAGGTGTCATGGTCCATTGTTCTCATGCACGAGACTTATGCCTTTCTTTGTTGGGAGATTTGGGACACGGCGTGTATATTACGCGCATGGGAATCTGACTCTGTTCGGCAATATCAAGGCAAAAAAAATGGAGGTGGTAGTCAAGAGGACGAGACACAATATCGTGGCTGAGTTTTGGTGGTCATACTTCAGTTCCGGGACTAGAGCTCCAGAGTGATAGCTCTTGGTGTGCCCTTCATCAATTATATACCTAGCAACGGTGGTATTTTGATTTCCTTACCATATTAAAGACGTCGCATGGAATCTGTTCAGTCCTAATCTTGAGGGCGAAAATTCATAATCTAGTCTTTGAATGGATCCGAAGATTTTTTAGATAAGAGTATATATAATAATATCGCGAGATACCAATTACACCCAGTCTCTGCAACAACGCGTTGTCCTAGCGGTCACACGTATGCACACAGCTCAGAATAAGAAAAAGAATTAAAAAAAGAAAAGCCCCACTACGGTGATCTATTCCTTGTAGCAGCAGACCTAACACCACCAAATACAGTATCAGAATTCCAGATTCTCCAGAAACGATGCCTCCAAGAAGGGAACAGTGCTGAAGCACCGCCGTCGGCCCTGATCCTAGATCATGGGTTTTCACCCTGAAAAAAGTCCACACTCGCAAAAACAATGCCTATAACAAGGCAATTGCCAGGCACAACCAATTAAGGCCAGACCTTGGGTTTCACCCTGAAAGTTTAGACTCTGAACTTCTCCTGTTACTATCACCCCTCTTGCCGTTGTTGCTGCTCCAAGTTACGAATCACCAAGCCAATCCCTCATCCCACCAGGATTCGAACCACCATTGCTAGTCGTCAAACACGGCTTCCATGTCATTCTCCGCGCTCCGACTTCACCCTGGAACAAAGAAAAGTCCACGATGGCAACAGACGGCAGAGCTTCGTAATGCTTCCTCTGAAACCAAACGGTCAGAAAAAAACATGGTTGCGCGCGACCGAATCCCACACGATCCGTCAATCTCCAAACTTGAATTGCCCAATGGAGATCGCCGGCGGAGCCTTCCGGAACTCGACACTCTGGCCAGATCAATGAAGACAGGCATCAAGTAGATCTTCATCTTGGCGTGAGAGGGATCCAGGAACCGCCACCTTTATTCAAACCGAGCCGACGAGACTGGACGATGGGGAACCAGCCCGCCGCCGCCTAACCGTCCGCCGGCACCACCACGGTGCCAAGCAAACCGTCGCTACCAGGCGTCTCGGCGCCGCCTGCCGCCACAACCTCGAGCCTCGGGCCCGCACGGACCCAAATGGGCCGTGAATCCCGGAGCTCTCGTTCATGGCAGCAGGGGTGACTCTGTCGCATAGGACCGTGCGCCACCATCATCGTCGGCGCTGGGATGCGCTCGCTGCCGGTACCCGTGGCACCTCGCTGCCGAACCGAGCCGAATCCGTCATGCCGCCGCCGCCAGGGAGCAAACCGCCACCGCGCGAAGGAGGGGCCCCCGCCGCCACCGTCCCCCGAGCCATGCCCGCGGAGACCCTGGCGGTGGCGGGGAGAGGGAGGCTCGCGCCGCCCGAGCCGCCTAGGGTTAGGCGACGCGGGGGGCAAGCGGTTGTCTTTTTCCCGACAGTTGATCAATGGATCCGAAGATGATGGCACTTGTGTGTCATTACCTTCCCGTAGGCGTTACTTTTGATGAACATTCTCAATGGTCGTGTGTTGCATGTTGAATATAAATATATTGTCTAGCCCCTTTCCATCAGTTCGGACTTATGGTCTACATGGCTAGTGCAACAATTCTATATGGTATCAGAGCCAAGAGGTCTCGAGTTCGAGACCCCGCTCACGCGGATTAAAAAAAAAAAAAAGATCCTGCGGCCCGCTCCTATCCCACGCTAAGGACTAAAATAGCCTAGACGTGAGGGGGAGTGTTGAATATAAATATATTGTCTGGCCCCTTTCCATCAGTTCGGACTTATGGTCTACATGGCTAGTGCAACAATTCTATATTGCAAGGCAGTGGTTATACCTCAGTTGGTTACAATGTGCTTAGATCTTATTTTTCCTAGTTCTTTTTTTGGTAAAAGGCTCGTGCGGTCTATCAAGTTGACACACATAAGCGGATTGGTCATCAAATTAAAAAATGCTAACTATCGGTCACAGAGTTATGAAAATGGTGCACGTTCGTATTACTCATTTACTCGTCGAGTTGTTGCCAATGCCGAGTGTTGATATTAATAAATTACCCTCTATTGAAGAAAGTACTCGATGTTTCGGATTTATTTTGTATGTCAACCTAGCAAAGAGAAATACTAGGGCGTGGGTGTGGATCGAGCTAGATTGCAATCCAGTGAATAAATGCACGGTGTACAAGTAGTTGATTTGCCTTTCCAAAAATAAAATATTATTTCTGGCAGGACATAGTCTCTTTTTCTCTTTTCTTATTGACCTTCAAATAGAAGACGAGAAGAAGAGGAGCAGTGAGCCAGGAGACATAGCAGAGTCATGTGGATCGGTGCAGATGTATAATGTAATGTGGGCAGTAAAACTAGCCTCGGCTACTATGATAGGCATAAGAGGTATCAGAATCCGTAATGTATCTTCCTCCCTCCAACACTCGGTAACCATTTTAGCCATAATCATTGCCCAATAGTTGAAGATCACCGGGGTGTCACGATCCTAGATCGCTGTGATACACGGGAAGGGGGATTCGAGAGAAAAGCTAGGGTTCAGTGTAGGAAATTGTGTCTTGCAACATTTTATATATTTACTACATTGTCCGGAATTAAACTTCAGTGTGGAAGCATCGCGGAAATAATAGGGAATTAATGATGTGGAATTGTACTTAAGAAAATATACTTAAGGAAGCCGGTACGGCTATACTGGAACACAGTGTATATTAATACGCTGGAATAATACCCAGGAACAGTATAGAGCGGAATATCAGGTTGTCCATAGGATTGGCTCTATGGATTGTTAAAGCCTGCGAGTTTGATTTTGTATTCGAACTCGGCGCATGACTCACACATGCGTGTTGGGACCTAATTGTTTAACAGTAATAGGCTCGGTTAATGGCTGTTAATGATAGTGGTTGGTTTAACAAGTCACGAGTCCTATCTGGAAACAGATTGAGTTATCTGGAATTTGGAGTCTATATAAAGGTCCCACCCTCTAGCCTCAATATGCATTGTGAGCGGCACCACCGATAAGGCAGAGGAATAGAGGTATGCCGAATAGCTCCTAACCCTAATTTTCTTACATTGGTATCAGAGCCGAAGGTTCACGTGCGTGGAATCCGGTGCAAGGTTCGCTGATCGCCGGGAAGATGCGCTCTGCTACTGCGGCTCGGTGTGCCGCGATGTCGTCGCCGATCTAATCCGCTGTGCTACTCTACCGCACCATATGGAGGGAATCGCGGAAAGTTGGATCCGATCACGGAACTCGCAAAAGCTCCAATCACTAGTCGTCAACTTCCCGTCGTTACCGATTACCGCGTGCGGTCACGGAAATCTAATCCGCTGCTAATTCACGTCGCCGCGTCGATCCAGGAACTCCGCTGTCGGATCACCGTCCTGTTCCGCTGCTCCATCGCATCGGTCCAGTCGTCGATCTGCCATGCGCGCTGTCGCTTACGCAACCTGTCGCCAAAACTCGTCCGCAAGGATTCGTTGTGCTGCTCGCGAGCATCGAGGAAGGCGAAGTACCAGCGTTATCTGATCTACACGGGATTTTTTGCTATACTGCACGTCCATCGCGCGTGTCGCCGTTTTCGTCGAAATTTTTAATCGATCGGAAGATCACGTGGTTGGGCAAACCACGGAACTTCGCCTGCTTGTGTCGCTCTTCGAAACACCAACTCGCTGGAGCCCTCACTCAATCTGGAAAGAGCTGTAGATTTTGCTATTGCTCCAGCACACGGATCGATGAGGTTGCTAGCTGTTGGATAGCAAGACCACGTCAGTCAATTTTTAGTAATTACTCCAATCCAAGAAGGGGATTAATCAAACAACAGCCTACGCGTACTGGGAGATGAAGTAGCAAGCAACTCAAGTTATCACCATCTCACCTGTGCAAAGGTACGTACAGCGGTACAGGGAAGACTGAATTTCTCACGGAACTTGCTGGGCCACTGGATTCTCCAGCACACGGAATTAATCTGGGCGTTCTTCTACACCAAATTCAACCACCTATTTTTGGGTTTGTCTACAGATCGGTAACATTTTTTTCATGTCACTCAATACTACTCCTATTGTTTACTCTGAGCGTTTTTTTTTTCACGGTTTGGAAAGGAAAATACATGTATATTTTTCAGCCGAGAGTACTGATTAGGTTATTGATTCATTCAAACCGGAAAAGCCAGAGGAAGAATAGAACTATGGAACCTGGACTAAGGAAAGCAAACTAGTTCACATATTTAAATTGATCAATGATTGATTATTTTGCTGTTGAATATGAGAGTGCACAGATTACGTGGAATATTTTACGTAACCTGGAAAAAGTTTTTTTTTTGTGGACTTCTTTTATTGGACTCCACTCGCCTCTAGAGGAAGTTGGAATTCACTCTGAGGAAATTATTAAACTCTTGGTAGACGGATTAATATTGTTTTATTACTATGATATTTTCAATTGCTACGGGGATTTACATTATCACCGGAATATATTGGACACACTGGATTACTTCGGAATCGATCGGAGTATTTTAATAATTCATCGGAATTCTCTGGCGCAACGATGATGAGGCGACATGCATGAAGCATGTTTATAATGGAAGTGGCATTACTTATTATTTTGGAGGAATATGGGAAATACTCCAATGGAAGAGTAAATCGATATTTACTCAACGGTATGTCCAATGTTATTTCTTGCACTAAATATTTATTTGTCACTACTTTTCCATATAGTTGGATTTTTTTTCTTTGCCTCTACATCATAATTTGATGGAATACAATAGCAAATTTACTGACATGTGAACAATTTCAAAGGAATAATAAGTGTATTAATTAGTCACTAATGATAAATTGTATATACTTTGGAATTGGAAATTATGTAATCGAACTCTGTTTATGGAGGAATTATCATTTTGTCACTTACGATGAGAAGGAATTTTAATTTACACTTCTCTATCGGAATTTGTTGGTTATGTATGCTATTTGGAAAAGGAAGAGTGGAATTATTGCTCAATGGAAATTAGTGCATTATTATCGAATTTAACACAATGGTGTCGTTTATCTTGATAATCCATTGGAAGTTGGTTACCAAATCGTTTATTTGGTTGTGAAGATAACTCCGTATGGAGGAACACTTGTAAAAGGAACACATGCTCGGAATTTTATTATTGACGTTATTTACGACTTGGTCATACTCTACAAACAGAATTACGATTGTTAATTCTGGAATTATAAACTTTAAGTGGGAGGACTACAGTTATGGATTTCTCTTCAATGTGACATTTGGTTTTACACTCCCATTAGAGGTACAATTATTTTATCTCATTTACAACTTGGTCACATATCAAGGAACAAAATTAGTGGATTATTAATTCTGGAATTCTAAGCTTTAGTGGGAGGATTATGATACTTTATCAACACATATTTACGGTATTTTTGGACACTCCTACTTGAGGTGGATATATTTGTTTATTTCATGATTCACTTGATATGGTTATTAATATCTTTAACAATACAAGTCGGAAGGTTTTTGTTATATTAACATCTCATACTGAAGTGGAAAATCAGTTCATCAAAGGATTACAAGGTTTGAAACTGATTGGTGGGGGAAGTACACTTCAGGAATATTAATTCAAACTAATGTGATGAGCATGGAATTATTCACCGTTGTCTTATGTTATATACTCCATGGTTGAATGGAGGAATACAACTCTTGGTTATTCACTGGATTATGAAAGCATTACATACTACTATTTGTTGAGTAAGTCATTATTTATCACAGTCACTATTTATATTTTGTGAACTGGAAAGAGGTATTCTATTTATATTTTGGTAGTATGGAATTAGAATCATTGTTTACTACAAAGCACACCAAGATTTATTTTAATGTTTATATTTCTAGTGGATCAAATGGTATTTCGTTTTTGATCTGGAAAAGTGAAATTGGTGGAAAGTAGGAATATGATATTTTCTCATGAAGGGTGTGTTTATTAATAGTCACACTGAAATATATGTGTTAAACTCAAAGGAAAACACCAAGTTACACTCCCAACACTAACATGCTTAGGAAAAGTGGGAGGAATTAAATTGGGCCATATCGTGTGTTATTTGAGGAAGTTACTCTATATTTTAGAGGAAAGAAAAATACTAAACTTGTTGCTAATGTTAACTATGGGTGGAAACATTGCGGGAAGGAACAAACTCAATGATGAATAATAAAAGTCTGGGAACTTGTTATTTTACCAAACAACCGCATGCCTATAGGATGTTATTGGATTTATTTACAAGGAAGTTTAATGCAACATTCTTAGTGGAAGTTACAATTCTAAGTTTGTTGTTTAATTCTTTACACAAAGGAAATATTTATACTTTGTGGAAACTCTGGAATTTAGAGGAGGTGTTGTTGTTTAATTATTTGCACAAAGGAAATGTTATACTTTGTGGAAACTCTGGAATTTAGAGTAGTTGTTATTGTTTAACTATTTACCCAAAGGAAGTGTTATACTTTGTGTAAACTCTGGAATTTAGAGGAGGTGGGAACAATGACAATGTTTGCTAATTGAATTGACCAATTCATGTTTTTTGGAACAAGCTTCACATCAATGGTATGTCAGGTCATATAGATTTATTTATGATGGAAGATAATGGTTTTATTTATGATGGAAGACAATCATATATAAAGGTTAGTGTTAATTGTTTTGTGTTATTACTACATGTGCTAACTATGTTCTTATTGTTTTTGAAATATCATATTGATGGAAGTGAAGCTTGGTTCGGTTCTAGCTTTCATATGAAAGGTATGTTGAAGCTTCCAATCTTTTGGGAGTGGAATTACATAGAGAATGTTTTGATACTTTTTTCTATGGAAAAGTGCAAACTTGTCATGTACCTTTTGATTAAGGGAATTATACTCTGCGAGGAATTATATTTAAACTCGTGAGGAAAAAGGAAGAATAATTGTCATCCTCAGTTATTGTGGGACATTATTCGTGCGACCTGAACTTTGCCATGCCGTTGTAATTGTTGCTATTTTGATTAGCACGGAAACGATTTGCTGGAATTATTAGCAAACGGAATATGAATCTTATTGAAATTTTTGGAATCACTTAATGGACTTGTCGCGCAATGTCAAGGAAATATGGATTACTCATTATTCATTGATGATCTCAACCTTCACTACGTGGATATATTGACGCTATTTGGGATCTTGGTAAAAGGTAATCTATGTTATGTTATGTGTTAATATTTACTTTTGTAGGTCTTTATGGTATACAAAGGAAACATGATTTAGTACTCGTTATTTATGAAATATGAATACTTTGATGCATCAAGCATTGAAGGAAGGCCTATGGCTAAGAAATTTTGTTTTTGAACTTAAGGTCGTGGAAAGGTGCATCATAACCTGTTACTTCGTGATAATTTGACTCCAAAAGTCACAAAGGTTTATATACAACGTGAGTGCACTGAAGGAAGGAATTAACGCCTAACCATGTAAAAGCATGGGAATTCACTTAGCTGAAATAAAATGTTTTCAGTCAAGTGGGAGATGTAGGAAATTGTGTCTTGCAACATTTTATATATTTACTACATTGTCCGGAATTAAACTTCAGTGTGGAAGCATCACGGAAATAATAGGGAATTAATGATGTGGAATTGTACTTAAATAAATATACTTAAGGAAGCCGGTACGGCTATACTGGAACACAGTGTATATTAATACGCTGGAATAATACCCGGGAACAGTATAGAGCGGAATACCAGGTTGTCCATAGGATTGGCTCTATGGATTGTTAAAGCCTGCGAGTTTGATTTTGTATTCGAACTCGGCGCATGACTCACACATGCGTGTTGGGACCTAATTGTTTAACAGTAATAGGCTCGGTTAATGGCTGTTAATGATAGTGGTTGGTTTAACAAGTCACGAGTCCTATCTGGAAACAGATTGAGTTATCTGGAATTTGGAGTCTATATAAAGGTCCCACCCTCTAGCCTCAATATGCATTGTGAGCGGCACCACCGATAAGGCAGAGGAATAGAGGGTAGGCCGAATAGCTCCTAACCCTAATTTTCTTACATTCAGGACTAGATAGAAGCAATCTCATGACAGGATCCAGAGATACAGTAGGATTCGAGAGGAGACGAAGGGACTTATGTCGTTCGTCCTCTCACTCTTCCTGCACTTGGCTTTTGTAGCTGCATGCACTGCCACTTTGGGCCTATAGGCTGGTCCATATTCCACCACAGCCCATCTCGTATCCAGTCCGTGACACAGGGTTATGCTGAGCTAGCTTGTCAGCATCAATCTTTCCAGACAAAGCCTATTCAGCGAGTATGAGATTGAGGTAAAAAAAACGAGTCTGAGATTGTAAGGGTGGCCCCGTTGTTATTTCTCGAAACATGCCCTAGCCCGGATTTATAAATAAAGCCACAACGGTCGAACCGATACAATGTGATGAGGAGAACCTCTTACAGCAGATCAAAGATAAACAGAAAAGAACCGGAAAGCCAAACTTGCCACCGATGACAACGGAACGAAACTAAAACGGAACTCCACAACAACGCCCTCAAGAAGGTAACGACGCCTCACGCCGCCATTGTCAAGACCGTAGTCCAGGGTTTTCACCCGGAGCCCTCACGCGGCGAAGGTAGCCACAACTGCGCCCCCAAGAGGGTTACGACACCCGCGGGCATCGCCGCCGTTGGCGCCGAAGCGCTGAGCTTTCGTCCGGAAAAACCTTCACCCCACACGGTGTTTCAGACCGACCCCCGTCATCTAGTCAGGCTCCCAAACACGATCTGGGAGCTGCTAAAGCCGAAGCTGTCAGCACCAGGATCCCCCGCCGTCCGCTCCCCGCTAGCCACCTAGTCCAGGAAAGGGACCATCACCACCGCCACGTCGCTCGCCGTAGAACGCTTGTGCTGTCCACCTTCCGGGACCGCCGCCCCGGCATCCAAGACCTCGCAGCCCTTGAGTTCCAGGCATGGGACAGCAGGGCCACCAAAGCGGGCGGGAGAAGTCGTGGTCAGCAAATCAGCTCTTAGATCCCGGTTGTAACAAGCAGGCCCTCCTGCACGTCACCACCATAGAGCCCGGAGACGGGCCTGCCAGGCGGTCGCCGGATCTAGGCCCGTGGCCCGGATCTAGCACCCCAGCCACACATGGCCAGGGGATGGGTTCCGAAGGAACCCCAGAAACCTAGGTCAGCCGGCAGCAGCACCCAGATCGGGCCCAAATGGGCCTGGATCTGGGCCGAGGCCCCGCCGTTCCTGGCCAGCACCACCCGCTTCATCTGAAGCGCCGAGCCGTCCTGGACCTCACCTCCGCCTTTCGTCTTGCCGTCCTCACGCCAGCTCCTCACGGTAAAGATCTCCGGCCATGGCCGCTACCCGCGCCGCCTGCCACGACAGCCGCCGCCAAGAGCCGCTGCTCCGTCACAGGCTCGCCCCGCCGCCGCTAAGTCTCCACGCCGCCACCGCAGTAGCCGCGCCGCCGCGCCCCTGGTCCAACACGGCACCCAAGCCAGACGTCTCAGCCTGTGCCAAGAGATCCGAGCGAGTGAGAAGGGAGAACCCTGTCGCCGCCAGTGCCTGGCCTTTGGCCAGCGACGCCGTCCGAAGGCGGCGGGGGGAGCGAGGAGATGGGGAGAGGCGCTGGAACGGGGGCGGCTAGGGTTCCCTCCCATCGCTCACGGTAGCGACGCGGAGGGACAGAGGGTTCTTTTCATCTCACATACATATCCAAATCTCCAATTGCTCCGTGTGAGCAATATTATGAGCTAGTTATCCTAAAACGAGACTCGCTTGTCCAAGATTGCGCTGCTGATTTCGAGGGCATTGTTAATCTAACGATGGAACATCTTTCATTTTGTCAGAAGATGACTTCACTTAGTGACGATTTATATTTTGGAAAATATATATCACTAGCTACGCTTGTCTAGTGGAAGTAAACTTAACTTCGGGACAGCACGTTACAGGGAAGGAAAATCATATGAGACCATATTTGTTGCAACTGTCTTAACAAGTTCTATCCCCGTTCTCTCAAAAAATTATGCGAAAACAGAATGGTAAACCTTGGATGACAGTCTAACCAATTCTATCCTGGTTCTCTGCAAATCCAAAACAGCCCTATAATGAAATACTCCCTCCAAGCAGACGTGGAGATTCGTTAGAGCATCTCTAACAACTGCCCTAAATTAGGCACCACTTTTTTGGTTATAGGGCACCTGTTTTAACGTTTTAGGGCACCACAAATTTTTCTGCTTTACGAGCTGCCCTATAATAAGACACCTCCTCTCCAACATCTGCCATATTTTAGGGCATACATAGCTAATTTCAAAGACGAATTTAACATAGTTCGACGACATTTTATACATAAACTTCGATAAACTGACCCAAATTTAAAAGTTCAACCTAAACTTCGACTACAACATGCTAAAAAGCGAACTAGATGCCAGATTCCCTCATCAGTGCCTTCCAATCGACACCGGAATCATTGTCGAAATCAAAGTCCGATAATCCGGACTCGTCGTCGGAGTCCTCGATGTCGATCACCGGCCTCCGTCTTCGGCTTCTTCGCGCCCCGGCTCGCGAAGAACTCCTCCTCTGCCTTCACGACCCCAGGGTTCTCCCGGCGAAGCTTCTCCATCGCCACCTCGTCCGCCTGCGCCGCCCTCAGTTGGCGGCGTGCCTCCCGGTCTTCATCCTTGATGGCGCAAGAGGCCACGTGGAATTCCGGCGTGGGGAAGGTGCCGTGCCACATCCGCGTGTGGTCCACCGTGATCTCCGCCGCGTACCGGCCGGAGTCACGGAGCCGCACGCCACGGAAGCCCGTCCCGCTCCGGATCGGCGGCGCGGGGCTCCTCCCATCGCGGAGCGGCCACAGCGGGTCACCGGAGCCGTCCGTGCCACGGCCGTAGCCACCGGATTTGCGGCGCGGCCACATGGACGCGGAGGCGGTCGGAGCTCAGCCGAATCGCGGCGCGGCGGCGGCGACGGCCGAATCGGGGCCGAAACGGCGGCGGCGGGGGTGGTGAAGCGTCGGCGGGGGTGGGGGAGCGTCGGCGGCGGGCGAATCGGGGCCGGAGCGGCGGCGGGGCGGGCGAATCGCGGCGGCGGCGGGAGAATCACGCGCGGGGGCGGTGGGGGAGGGGAAGGGAAACGGCAGTTGGCTGCGCGCGCGGAAAGGGAACATATAGGGCAGGTGGCGCGCGGCCCTCTCTGCCCCATATTTAGGGCAGGGAGGACCAAATTTTAGGGCAGCCCTAAAATAGGGCACCGTTTAGGGCAGCTGTTGGAGAGCTGTTTTTGCCCTCCGGTGCCCTATAAAACCGTTTTTAAGGCACAATGTCTAAGTTAGGGCAGCTGTTAGAGATGCTCTTATCTCGAAGACATGGCTTGTTTGCAGGTCATGCATGCAAAAGCTTTGCCTTTTCCATTATTTGAGAAAAAGATTATTGCCCAATAAATTACGGAAAACTGGAGCCAAGCCAACTATCATCCAGACCGTGACAAACACAACTAAAGGTTCCACATTTCCCCCCTTGAACTATACTGGGTTGTGGATTTGGTTTCTGGTTGTTTAATTAACCGAAAATTAACTGTAGGGGTTTTCCCTACGGTAGAGTTGTAAAAAAAAGATGCCATCTCACATACACAAATCAAAAACATACGCACTCTGCTGAATCTAGCTGAGCTCCAACAAATCCTAGAGAGAAGTTATGACTGCTACAGAAAAAGATGGGATTCTGCGGTGGAGGTGAAGAAGCATGCACTCGATAAGACCGTGCACCCATTTCGACGCCCGATGACCAACATCGATGGCAACCTCGTCGTCGACACAGGACAAAATCAACACCCTCAAAGATGTCATTTTGCTGCCCGCTGCCACGATTTCCCGCCACTCCATTACGTCGACATCCCACACTCATTATGCTGCCCGCTGCCCCTAGTTCGCGCCATTCCACTACGCCGACATCCCACACTACCTTATGGGGCCGTCACCTCGTCATACCATCGCTTCCTCGATCTACAACGCCCTATGACCCGACTGCCTACATCCTAAGCCGCACCTCAGAATCACATGCTTGCACACCAACCCATTCGGATCCGCCGCCCCAAAAAGTCAGATCTTCCCTAACCAAGATCGGGCCCAAAGGGCCCAGATCTAGGCCTGCGGGGCCCTGGCCACCCTCGCCACCAACGACGGCGTCGCCGCCACGCTCACCACCCGCACCACATGTTGCCCTGACGCCGTATAGCCGTGCCGTCGCCACCTATATGCACCGCCCGGCGCCATGCCACCCCACGTACGTGAGGAGGTCAGCGAGGCGGAGAAGCATGGGGCCGCCACCGTCGGCGCCGGCGGGGCGCCCTGGCCGCCTGCACGCGCTGGGAGGGGGGGGCGACCAGGTTGCGAGAGGTGGGTGGTCCAATAATAAGAGATTTTTTGTCTATGGGACATCACCGACAAGTACCACCATACCACAATACCCCTCCACAAAAGGTTCGAAACAATCTCCGCCAACGGGTATAGCGCTTGTCAGTGATTGCCCGTTAATGGAAGTAAAAAAACACCACTACCGGCACTTGGCCCGCCATTAGCCCAGGTCCGACGTTGCCTCAAAGTCCATCGAGGTGGAGATGCTACGTCTAGGAGCTGATGCCACTGTCCATGAGCTCCACAGTGACCGCTGAGGTGGAGTCGTGGAGATGCTAAGTTCAAGCAGAGACCGTTCACACTGAGTTGAGAGCGCGCGGATACGGTGTGCGGTTTATGGGTGTAATTTAAATCATATTTCACCTAGTGTTTTTGATGTTGTGATGTTGGAAATTTGGAAAAATTTCGTGCTAGCTCGCACCTATTTTTCCGATTTCATGTCGTATGAACATTTCGCAACCTTAGATTTTCATTATGATTTTACTGTTTTCCTTGTTTTAGGTGAATTGCAACTCCTATGAACTTAGCACGATGAACAAGACAAGTGATATTAACCCAAAAAGTTACATGCACCAGATGCAAGCCTTGTGTACTGAGAATGGTCATTTTTTTTTAACGAACCCAAATTGAAGATCCAAATCCACAAGATTGTAGGTTGTCTCACAGTTCTTTTCTTAATGTATATAAAATATTCCTTGTTGTTTGCACTGAGTTTGAGAAAGAAAGCTTCTTATTCTGGTTGTATAAATTTCGATCCTTTCTTCCGTAATAAAAATCATGTTTTGGAGTGGGACTTGCAACCATTGCTGAAGTGAGTCAAGTTACTCACGGGAATACCTGAACTTATTCATTGTGCTACCGAGCATATATACTTGGCATTTTGTTTGTGATGTACTATATATGCAGACTGAAAACCATGAGCTTTCGATGCAGTGGTCTCTGATCTGTCTGTTGCTCTGAACTCTTTTGGTTCCTTGTGGAAGGTGTCTACAACTCCTATGTTACCATCTCAACCTCTCAAAACATGTTCCTTTTATATTCCTCACTGGGGAAGGTAGCGAAGGACATTGGTAATGGTAGGTGCAACATTGAACATCATTCATGGCTTTTGGTCTATAAATATAAGGCGCGAGAACAGGAGCTGTGCAATGAGTGGTTAATTCACCAAGTCGTATATAGTTTTTTCAATGAGAACAAAGCGTCTATCCAATAGCGATTTGGGGATGCGGGACATCAGGAGACCTAATGGCCGTGGATGGGGAGGACGAGACGCAGGGGTTCCAGATCGAGGTCGGTGGCAGATGCGCAACTATGGGGCAGGGCGGTTGTGCTAGAAACGTAAAGTGCCGCAAGCATAGATGAGAAGTCACGAGCGTGGGAAGGAGAGCGCGTGCGGCGGGAGGAGACGGGGGAGCCCGAGTCTTGTGTGGACCAATTTATAAGGCAGAGGAAGGCGCGGTAATCCATCCAGCCAATACGCCTCCGAGTCTGAGATGCTGCGCTAAATCCCCGCACAACACAGTGCCAACTGAAATGCTAGTACCAATGCCCTACTCTAGTTTACTCGTCGTTTATATCTACTACTCCCTCCGGCCCATAATAAGTGCCGTGGCCAACACTAGTAAATTGTACTATCGTAGTGTAGTTCCAGCGACACTTTAATTGGACCGGAGGTTGTATATAATACGAGTAAACGATCGTGGTACGGTACGTCGTGCCGGTTTACCTTTTAGCCCTACAAGTTTTGGTAAATCAACCCGCAGTACAAACATTAAGTTTCACGATTTGCACTTTAGCCCCTGTACCGCTTCGACGAACAGACATAATAGAAGAGACCCAAAATCCTCTCCTAGCCGACCCCAGTGCTCCGCCCCCATCCCACGATCTCTCCAATGGATACTGCCACTGCCGCCGGCGCCATGGGACCCGACCATGTAGTTGACTCTGGATTACCCTACGCACGTACTCCTAGAGCGGTGCCCAGGGCACAGGGCACTAGAATCCCGTCCTCCCTCCAACTCTGCAACACGCACTCATCCGACGACCTCTTCAATCGCTACTGCCACCACCGCGGCGCGCCATGGGACCCGACCATCTCGCTGCGTATTGAGCCCACGAAGATCGTACTCCTTGATCAGTGCCTAGGCAGGGTGCGGCAAAGGAACAGCCATGCCCGGTGACCAGCAGCTGCCGCGTGTGCGGATCCTAGGCGGGCAACGCAGCCTCTGTAGCAGACGGTTGCAGGTCTGCCGACCCTCTCCTCCATTGGCAGTGGGCTGGCGCCTTATTCCCTACCTCTTCGTCAAACCCGGGGGTCTCCGCGTGGCTCCGGCATCTGCTTTGATTGAAGCCCGGCATGTGTTCGATGATATTCCAACAAGGTAAACTTCTCTGTTTCTTTCTTTTCGTCTCTGTTTTTCCAGTGAGATTGCAATATTGACTCGTTACTTATTGTGTGCTGGAATCGAGTACCTCTTGGCTGTGTTACGATGCGTAGGATGGAAAGTAAGATGAGCTTGCTATGTCATGGTAGTTAGCACTTTGCTAGGCCCAAGGGACAGAATCTCGATTCACTGATTCTTGCCATCCAGTGTAATCGAGCTACAATATATGTCCATGGCATTATCTTACATAAATAAACTTCAAATCTGCTATGTTCTGTGAACTAATAGCAGTGATAGTTCGTGTTGGTTGGCATTTTTTTCCTCGATTACATGACTACAAGCTTAAGGATTGTCTGATGATTACTTTGCTAATTTCGCTACTTTGTTTTTGATCTTTGTTGTGATATAATGTGATCTGAGGTGTCATACTTGTTTTGGAAACCGTAAATCCTAGACACTGTGATCTTCCGTGCTCCCTTAGCTCTTCAGGTATATGATAACTTCCACTGCCTCTAATGTATTTTCCCATAATACATACTGAATTTGATATTTCAAATGCAATGTTGTGGCAGGCTATGGGCTATAACTTGGGCGATGTGTTCGTCAAGAGAGTTTGGGCCAAGGGAGGGGCTTACGTCCAAGTAAACTTTTATCCTAATGATAGTGCCCTCTGTTTGTTTCTTTGTGTTGCTATTACTATGCTCTACCTGTGCGCAACGAGGAGGCGCATGGAGCAGGCTGCCATCGTTATGGCTCTGCTATGCTGTGGCTATTTTGTGGCGGTGGTGATGGGGAAGAGACGTGTTGTTCTATAGCCAGAAAATTCGCAAGTCCAGAACTGTGTCGGTGAGAATAGAAGTCGTCTGGCGGCGTGAACCTTGCCGGTGAGATTGCTGGGAGGGCACTGCGCTTAATTCAACCAGGCAGCAACAAAAGCTCGCCGAGTTATCTCACACCCATTTATTCAACTCTTCTATGTGGATTATGAAGGTTTTATGTTGTTAATGAAGTAGTTGGCCGTGTGAGTCAGTGCAATCACCATGTAATTGTATCCCTTGGCTTTGTGATTTTAAATTCACTTGCAATAATGAGAAAGTTAGAGATGAACACCAACTTTGTTTAGTTTCGGGTGTGGTGTATTGAATTCTTAATTGTGTTGCCGGATGCAGAAAAATTAAGTTCTTATGTGGAATCTCACATTTTGTTGGTGGAAAACATTGTACTTCGTCTACTTATGTTTTCAGCTTTTCTATTTAGTATTCAGATTGATATTTCAGTACAGACTTTCTTGCCATAGTAAATCTAGAGATTTTTTAACACATTTTGCTGTAAGAAAAAGAGTGGACTGCATGATTAAGAATGGCCAAATTAAATTTCTGTTTACTAAATTAAGATGATACTACGATTGTGAACATTATATAGATTTATTTTATACCCGTTGCAACGCACGGGCATTTTGCTAGTTCCTGTACTCTGCCATTTTATACCCGACGGCCCAACGGGCAGAAGCGCAAGGGGAAGCCCAAGGCCGGCTTAGTGAAGTCCAAGATGAAGGAAGGGAAGACGTTCGCCTTACGGAGCAAGTTAGGGTTCCAGCCGTGTTAGTCTAGGACTCGGGATTTAGGTCGGTTTAGACTTTCCTTGTATGGGAAGGCACGACGTCTTTATAAGCCGGCTTTCCAGGAGCCTCAGGGCTACGATTTTACAACCTCATTGTAACCTGTAGACATATTCGCCTTAGTGAATTATAGCAGCACGTAGGATCTCGCCGCCGTCGTGAGATCTGAAGCTGGGTAAACTCTTGTGTGCAATCCCGTCACCGGAACCCTCCACGTTCTTCCCCACAATCTCTACGGTACGCATGGCTACCTACTATGGATCCGCTTTACCAATACCTCGACAGTTTGCGCCCACCGTGGGGCCACAGGCGTCGGGAGTTACGTTCCAGGCGGGAGCGATGGGCGAGGTCGGCAAAACTATGGCGGTCGGTCGCGCCCGCATCTCCGGCAATATAGGATGCATCGAGGCGGATGGCTCCTGGATCCCAGCAAACGACGAACTCGTCTCCAGCTTCGTCATTCCCGTTGACACCATCAACATCTACATGGGTTTTACGGCAGCTGTGTACGGATTCCCCAGCGGATCTAGCGCGTTCTGGCCCACCCACCACCCTTCCGATCTGGCGATCGGTGAACAAGACAGATCGGATCTGGCTTTCTCCGAGGAGTTTGCCTATCGCGATCTAAGTGAATTTGACGCCCACAGTGAAACTGGCTCTAACTCCTCAGATGAGTTCCAAGAGCCCGACTTTCACTTTGTCGGCGTAATCGATACATCTGGCCCCCAGCCGGCTCGTTCTGATCCAGAATCCATCTTACCCGCCTTACAGACGGGAGCCGATTCAGAAGCCGAATCTGAATCCACCACCCCAATGGAGGAGGGTTCAGATTCTGATGGCAGTAACAGGAGCGACTTCGAGAAGAAATTAGCGCGATATATGAAACCCAGCGCCATAGAAGTCTTCATGACTGCTCAAGTCGAGACTCCCAAAGAAACCGAGGAAGCAGCGGCTAAGGCGAAGGCGACTAACACAGACGCCGAAACCGAAGCCTCTTCCAGCATCAAGACCAACATCGATGGCAGGGCGGAAAAGCCGGCATAAATACTTCACCGCAAAGGTTTTTCCCCCAATGCCCCCATCGAAGAAGAAGATCTTGAAAGAACAAGGGACGAACACGCCCGCGTGATTGACATGCTCAAAACACCTTTGGGCCCAAACGCGACTGCGGACGAGCTAGTAGCAAGACGGAAGGCGCTCCTCTTGGAGACGGAAGTCAACATAAAATACAAGCTGTCCCTCGTGAATAAAGAAAAAGAGCTGATCTTGGTAGAAAAGGCTCGAGATGAGAAAGAGTACCAACGCGCACGGGACGTCGAGAAATTCCGCAACGCAAGAAACAGACGTGATCCTCACCTACATCGGGATTTGGCGGAGAACTTTGAAAGGCCTTCCGTCCAAAAGCCCCTTAAGGCTTGGAAAAAGTACCCTTATCGAGTAAAACCAGATGGGGTCATCTTCTTCTCCACGCTGGCAAAAAATCTGGAAGCCGCCAAGGAGATTATGGAAGAAGATTCCGTCCCGATAGAGGAGCGTCATCACTACTCAAAGATGCTCATCGACACGGCCACACAGCAGCAAACCGTGGCCACGTCCGGCTCAAAACTGGTTGGTGACACACGTCTTTGCATGACGGCCGCCGCAGGAGGTGGTGGCCCGGAAGACCCGGCAGGCTCCAGCAGTCATGGCAACAAGGAAAAAGGTTCAAAGAAAGACGAAATCCATGACAAGCGCAGGAGAGCGAGTCTAAAACCGGATCCAACCGCCACAATGACGGAGCAAAAGACAACCACCAGCGCAAAGAAGACGGACGACACAAGCAGAACGACGCGCCTCGTCGAGACAGGGAGCATGAGAAGGAAAGGGCCGCAAGGCGGGAGAGCGATCGACTCAACATGCCGCCTCCACCCGCGCCACGTGCAAGGGAGGAAGGAAACAGGGGCAACAGAGATCCACCTCCGCAACGATCTCGCACCCGCTCTCCGCCTCGCCGAAGCAGGAATGACGAGCCAAGGCACAGCCGATCCAACCATGGGTCAGCTCGAGAACAGACTCATTTCTCTGATGCCCGCACTCGCTTGGACGAGATAAAGGCGGCTAGGGAAGAGTCATACCTTGGACCAAAGTGTTTCGGCCCGGCCATTCGCAAGGTGCAGCTCCCATCATCATTAGGCAATGTCAAGAAGATTGTGAACAAGTACAATGGCTCCGACAACCCGGATGCATGGCTGCCTGACTACATCCGTGCCGTAGGCATCAACGATGGTGGTTGCAACGCGGCCGTCCGTTTCCTTGCACTTATGCTAGAAGGAACGGCTCGGTTATGGATAGACACTTTGCCGAAAAAAAGTATTCACAATTGGCAAGACATGTAGAGAATTTTCACACAACACTTCTCCTGCACATACAGGCGTCCAAATGCTTATCCCGACCTTCTGAAATGCATTCAAGTAGAAGGAGAGTCAAGCCGGGCTTTCTTTTTCCAGATGGACTGAGACAAAAAACGCATGTGAAGGAGTGTCTGAAACCCAGGCTATTCACGCTTTCATGAACATCCTGAAGAAAGGCAACATGATGAGATACATGTTAGCCAGTCAGAACATCAAGAAACTTGGGGAGCTGTTGGACAGCGCGAATAATTACGCTGCAGCAGAAGACGATGCCCGAGCAGATGACGGTGACTTGCGCATGGACATGGTGGTAAACCCGGATAAACGAAGCAATCACCAAAGCCACAAGAAGAACCCGGCCAATGACCAGCCGGGACCGTCAAAGGAGATTGCCTTCGCCAACAGAAAAGGAGGCCAGAGCAATGCTAGCAGATGGCAGAGCAAGAAAGTCGACGAAAGTCAAGGATCAAGAGCACCCAAGGTCACTTATGACGACATCAAAGATGAACCTTGTGCCCATCACAGGAAGCTAGGCAAGTGCACTCACACCAATAGGCAGTGCCGCCTTAACGACGATATCAAGAAAGATCATGATGCTGGATACAAGGTCAAGCAGTTCAAGCGCAAGGGCCACAAGGACAAAAAAGAAGCAAAAGACAACGAGGAGAGTACCTCGGTGCAGGAGGAGTCGGAGACTAAGCAGAAGAAAAGCGGCAAGTTCCCAAGGGTAGAGGAAAGCCTTGTCACGTTCCTGGCCACACCATCAGCCAAGGAAAAGGCGGCCTGGAGAGAACTCAATGCCACTAGGCCGGCAATACCCCAATACCTAAACTGGTCTGAGCATCCCATTACATGGGACCGTAGTGATCATCCTGATCAGGTTCCTCAGAACCCAGGAAACTACGCGCTTGTTGTCAATCCAATAGTGCAAAAATGCAGGCTTTCAATGGTGCTTATGGACGGAGGAAGCAACATCAACATCCTCTATCTTGAAACCTTAAAGCAGATGCATCTCTCCGAAACCCAGTTGCAACACAGCACTGTCAAGTTTCATGGCATTGTGCCTGGAAGACAGGCGAGCTCCATGGGCACGATCGTACTTGACGTCACCTTTGGCGAAGAAACCAACTATAGAACGGAGGAAATCGCCTTTGAGGTGGTACCGTTCAAGAGTGCATACCATGCAATATTTGGTCGCCCAGCTTTCGCCAAATTCATGGCAAGCCTGTGTTACATCTACAGCAAACTCAAGATCCCTAGACCAAATGGCATCATCACCATCAATGGCAATTTTAACAAGGCGAAAGAATGCGACGCCGGCAATGCCATCTTTACCGAAGCAGTCATTAGCGCCGAGGAGCTAGAGCAGTAGAAGAAGGAGGTCAACCCAGATGAGATGCCGGACGACAAGATGCCGCCTTGTGCATTCGATGTCACCTTCAAAGCCAGCACCAACTCCAAGAAAGCCAGGCTTGATGACAAAGAAGCCAGCAAGACGAAAAACATAGGCACGGACCTGGGTGACGCATAGGAAGGCGCGCTCGTCAAGTTCCTCCGTGAGAACCGGGACATTTTTGCATGGTCACCTTCTAACATGCCAGGTGTACCCAGAAAACTTGCCGAGCACTCCCTAAGCGTTTTCAAAGGCGCAAAACCAGTAAAGCAAGGTCTACATCGTTTTGGTCCAGAGAAAAAGAGAGCTATAGGAAAGGAGATAGCGTGACTTGCGGTCGCAAATTTCATTAGAGAAGTCATTCATACAGAATGGGTAGCAAATCCTGTATTAGTAGCTAAGAAGGACGTGAAGGACTTGTGCATGTGCATAGACTTCAGCGGCTTAAACAAAGCATGTCCTAAAGACCCGTTCGCGTTGCCGCAAATCGATCAGGTTGTAGATGCTACAGCAGGTGCTGAATAACTATGCTTTT
This sequence comes from Poa pratensis, assembly GCA_947311845.1. NCBI lineage: Eukaryota > Viridiplantae > Streptophyta > Magnoliopsida > Poales > Poaceae > Poa > Poa pratensis. Next base: position 60,080,347 of record CAMZMU010000117.1, read on the forward strand.
TTGGATGCTTACCCTGGTTACCACCAAATTAAGATGAAGGAGTTGACCAAATTAAGACTTCCTTCATCACACCTTTTGGAACGTTTTGCTACATAACCATGCCCTTTGGGTTAAAAAATACCGGCTCAACGTATCAGTGATGCATCCAATGTTGCCTACACGATCAAATAGGCCGCTGACGAGGGGTTAACTTATCAAATCCCATGGTTAAGAACCTAGGGTTGAGATTACGAGGGAGAGAACGTGGTAGAGCTGGTAGTTTCGTCGGCTGACAAGCAAAAGCAGGGATTTTACCCAGGTTCAGGCCTCCGGAGAGTAACACCCTAGTTTCTGCTTGTCTGGTATTGATCTGGTGTGTATATGCGAGCTACAATGTGGTCCCGGCGAGATGTCGATCTCGCTGGGGTTTTGGTGGTTCGAGTATTGCCTGTCCATGATCGGCGGCCCTCCCAACCTTTATATAATAGGTTGGGTCTCGGGAGTTTGCAACCGACTCAGATTACATGTAAGGAAAGCCTAAACCGACTATGCCTATGTCTAATCTTGGAGGATACTCCATCTTGTTGGGCCTTTCGTCATGGCCTTCATGTAGGCTCTTGATAGTTGGGCCTTAGTCGACACGTGCACCAGGTACCCTTAAGATAGGGCACCCGAGATGTATATCCTTGTTAGTAGCCCCCGAGTACTTGTCTGAGTCGAAGAATCGGGCATGGACTCGTTCGTAAGTGCACGTCATATGCTTTGTACTTGTATGTTGTAATTGGAATTCCTGTATGAATAGCACATGTTGGCTATGTCGAATATTTCATCAACTTTGGTTTTTGCTTATGATAATCAAGGGATAATAGCTTAGTAGGCCCGGTACACTCGACGGATCGGGACCGGTTAACTACACATTCGGGTAAAACCTTACTTGCTTTCAATCAAACTCGAGTCCCCGGACTCGAACTTGGAACAGACTGGTCAGACTCGACTAGGCCGCGGAGGTCTTACTGAATCGATCTGCAGTATAACTTTGAAATTTACCCAATGCGTCCGTCGGGATTTTTCATCATGTCTGCTGACACGGAAAGTATAAGGATTAGCGTTGCTGGAACGGTCCTTAGCCCAGCTCAAAAGTTCGGCGGGTCTTACCTTTGCACTATGCATGCAGCATCCGAGGTATTTGCGGCGGACGCAACTCGGGAATGTTTCGAGTATGATTTTGTATATGAACTGAGTCGAGCCTTTTGTCGACTGATACTTTGTCGTTATTCATTCGGGTGCGCGACAGCGCTCCGATGGGAGTAGCCCCCGAGATTGTGCTTTATTGCTTGCAATGGAGGATAATCTCAAATCTTTTTATCCAATATATTCTTAGTCGAAGAAATTTTTGATACGCTCCCGATGGGAGTAATATGCCTTAGTCGAAGGAACGGTCGAGTGACCAATTTTTGCCTTAACGTTGTTTTTCACACCCGAACAAAACAAGACAGTCGAGTGACCGATATGCGTTGGGCGGACTCGAATGCTTTTCTGAACAGATCGCTTGCAATGACGTCAGGGATGACGTTTTTGGCGACTGCGCTGCCTGACACGCGGTGGTGTGCGTTATGCTGTGATGGATGGGACGTGACACGTATGTGGGCCCATTGCGCAGCGCTGACCGAACGACGGTGCCGTTTGGACTGGATTTGACCGCTCTGGCCCACTTTTTACGGAGACGCGATGATGGTTCCTCTTTTTGCGTGCATAGTGGGCGGAGTGGCCGGCGACGGTTGCCCTCCGCGCTTGCCACGTGTACGGTGGGATTGCCCGCGGAGCGCACGATTGCGATTTGAACGGTTAAGATTGATTTCGCTTTGTGGTAAATAGGGAGAACGGCGCTGGCATAATTTTTTACTAGCCATTTGCCTCCTGCGCCGCCCCTGTTTCATCTTCTTCCTCGCGCTCCTCCTCCATTGTTCTTGTGCCAGAGCTTTGCGCGCGCCACCACCTTCCCTTTGACGATGAAGAAAGTAGCGGGCAACAAGCGTTCTGTCGCGACTGCTACTGCCGCGACCGATGCGGTGGCGGTGAAGGGGAAGAAAGCTGCGGCGAGCGCATCTGCAGCTGCGCTGGTCTGAAAAAGAGCACCGGGGATTGGGCGAAGTCCTCGATCAAGGATGCTCACCTCGTCAAGCTCCGCCAGCAGGGTTTGCTGCCGCCCGAGGACCAGCTGGCTGTCCGCGCTCCATCGCCCAAGGAGGTATTCCCCGAGCCTCGCGCCAATGAGCGCATTTGTTTTGCGGAATTTCTTCCTAGAGGGTTTTCGCTCCCCTCCACGATTTTGTTCGTGGTCTGATGTATGCCTATGGGGTGCAAATCCACGATTTCACCCCTAATGGTATTCTACACATTGCGTGTTTTATCACGCTCTGTGAATGTTTTCTGGGAGTTTCTCCCAGTTGGGCGCTGTGGAAGTCGATTTTCCTCGTCCGCCCGAATGTGGGAGGTGGTCGCACCTACCCCGTGGGCGGCTTCGGGATCCAGGTGCGCGGCGACACCGCTATTTTGCCCTGAAGCCAGTCGATTCCGCACAAGGGTGGAGGACCAAATGGTTCTACGTCTCTACGGAGCAAGCAGGCCTCCCTGCCTTTTCGGCTGCCAAGGCTCTGGAGAAGACCAAGGCATGGGCCCATCCTTTGTCGACTGAAGAACAAGCGGAGGCAGCGCCCCTTTTGGAGAAGATTGCTAAGATGCTGGGCACTGTCACTGGTGTGCATCTGATTGCCACCTTTGTCAAGTTGCGGGTGTGGCCGCTTCGCGCCCGCGCTCATCCCATGTGGCAGTATGAAGGTGCGCATGACGCCAGTCGAATGAGCCCAGACGAGTTGTCGAAGAATGAGCTGGACACGCATGTGCGATCCATTACCAGCATCAAGGCAACCGATCCGTGCAATCTCGACTGCCCTGTCACTCCATATGGGGCTGACAACCCTTTGCTTGAAGTAAGTTTTAGCTTTTATGTACCTTTTGTGGTCGGGCTTTTGTCACCCTTTATGTTTGCATTTTTAACTCTTTGGATGTTCTCCTTGTGTGCAGGGGCATTCGACTGCATCACCCTTCCTCCTCTTCCCGAGAATGGCCCACCATGAAACGGAGGTGCAAGCGGTAGAAACGAAGGGAGGGGATGAATCGCCTCTACCTTCGGCTACCACATCTCCTACGGAAGAGGTCGAAGAGGAAGAGGCAGAGGAAGTACAGACTGAGGAGGCAGCCACGACTGATCATGTGAGCGAGGTTCCCACTCGCAAGCGTCGTCGGGTGGCCCGAGGTTTGTCTTCTTCCATGAGCTCACCCGCGAAGGATCGGATGTGAAGGATGACGAGACTCGGGCTCCTCTCCTTCTGCCAAAGCTGCTCCTTTGGATGTGAGCCCGTTGAGCTCAGCTCCTCCTCCCAATCGGGGAGGAGCTGCTTTTTGGAGGCCCAAATTTTGACAACCTCGACACTGATGAGGAAGAAGAGCACAGGTTTGCTCCTATGCTTTCTGTACTGAGTTTTTTCATTTTGGTATTCGTGCTTATGTTGTTGTCTTCTGTCACTCGTAGTGCTGAGACTGTGCATCCTCCGACTCCTCCATCGACAAATTTTGACCCCTGAGCACCTGACGTCTCTCCTGTTGCTCCTGAGGTCGTTCAATCAGCAGCCACGGCTACTGCTATTGAAACGGCCAAGGCTACGAGTGCTGCAACTCCGGAGGTCGGGACATCGGCCGCGAAGCCTGCGCCTTGGACTGAACACGTAAGTGTCTTTTGTCGAGTCCGCATACGGGACTGGTTATGTATAACTTATGCTGGTTTCGTGTGCTTGCAGCCTTACTACCTCAACCTGGTAAATCGGGCAAAGCTTTTGTCCAAATGGAGCAGGAGAGGGACAGTCTGCGCACTAACTTGGAGCAACTCACTCGTAAGTGTATTTTGATCTGTACCCGAAGTTCCTTTTGCACTGTCTTTGCTTAGTCGAATGTTTGAGTTACTTCTTGCCATCAAATTCAGACGACAAGGCATCGGCTGAGTCTCGGGTGAAGGAGCTAGAGGAGGCACTCGCCGCCCAGCGCGCCGAGTCGAAGAAAATTTTGGATGCCACCAAGGCCGCAGCCGCCGTACGCGAGAAAGAGTATGCTGAGCGACTGGCTGGCCTTGCGCAGAATGTGAGAGGTAAGTAACTATCTCTTTGCCTGCCTCTCGTGTACCCGTTGGGTATTATGTACTAATATTTGCTCTTTCTGGTATTTGTTGCAGAGGCGATTGGTGTGCCAGCACCTACTGACATGGTCAGTGACGAGTTATCACTCGACCAGGTTATAGGTGACCTCGGCGCTACATTTGTCCAGGCGAAGGACGCTCTTGCCAAGTCTACCAGCACCCTCGGCGCCGTGCACCAGAACGTGCTTCCACTGAAGGAGGTGCCGTCGACTGCTGATGGCTTCGCTGACGTGCTTGGACCGGGGACCTCGACCATGGCGAGCTTTGCTCGTGCTCTCACGGTACGCGGCTCGGAGTCCACCCTCAAGCTCATTTTGGGTCATGGAATAAAGGGTGACTTCGAAGCGGCCATGTCTGACTTCCCTCGAAAGCCCGGTGGGAAGCCTATGTCTCTGAAGGCCGTTAGCGAGCCAGCCGCTCGACTGGCCAACATCTTCATAGCCACTATGGAGCGCCGAGCGGCGGAAGTTGCCACTCGCGAGAGTAGGGCTAGGTCGGAGTCCGTGTCCGAGAGATAGGGTAGCCGAACCCTTACTTATGTTGTGTAATTAAGCTTGATGACAACGCGAGTATGCGTATGCTTTTGCTACACTTGTATGGATTTGGTTCCTTGTTGTGTTTTCGCCTGTAAGGCTATGTGCTGTTACTCGCCTGAGCTTTGCGATGCATCTCCCATATCTGACATGAGATTTTTATGATGTTTGGAACAGCCACGGGCAGCCGCTACTTCGCTGGTTCGTCGCGACCTCGTGCTTCCACCCGATCTCGAGCTCAAGTGGCGAATGATGCCACAGTAATGCGTTATATGAAGGCTCGAGTCGTGAAACTGGAGCAAGAGTTGAGGAGTGCCCAGAGCGAGCTGGATAGGATGAGGGCGAGGCCTGCTTTACCCACTCAGCGAGAGGAGTATGTGCTTGGCGAGATGGAGATCGTGAACAGACAACTCGAGTGTAAGCATGACTGCCTTGCTCTCAAGAGTTCCTAGCCTGTCCTTTTTGTTGATCCAACGTGCGTTGTTGCAGGCTTTGTTCCAGACTTCCAGGCGGAGCAAGCTCGTGTCGATGAGCAATTGAACAATGCGACTGACGAACCAACGACGGGCCGTCAGCATTTTCGCTTGGATAAGAACCGAGCGCGCATACTCGCAACTCTGAAGGATCGAGTGTGGCGGAGCACTCTGCTGCTCGAGTTATGCAGGTCGGCCTTCAATCGCATCAACCAGACTCTTTTTCCGACGGGGCCGCAACCTCAAGGAATCCACGCGTTGCTCGGGCTTTTCCGGAGTGCAGGTCCTATTCGAGACTTTATCACCCAGAAGCTTGTGGATGGGGCCAACGCAACGATGGCGTATATCCGGAGTCAGCGTCCAAATATGCAGCTACATCCACCCGTGCCTGGATCGATTTTGTCACAGTCGCAACTTGACGGTACAGTCGAGTCTGCGAGGATGATGGTCGAGTGTTATCACGCTCAACTTATGGGCCCTGTTCTGCCAGTCAAGGACGAACCGGAAGATTAGGGTATTTCTGTATAGGGGACAGCCCCCGAGTGTAAATTTGCCACTTGTACGTAGTGTATATTTGTTTATGTGTATGTATGCAGCCCCCGAGTGTATCGAGTGGGGTTTATGAAAAACACTTAGAGTATGGAACATAAATTGCACAGCCCCCGAGTGTTCGAGTGAGGCTGTGAATTTTTGCGATATTTGAAGCTTCAACTCATGATTTTAGGCTCAGCCCCCGAGTAGTTGAGTGGGGTTGAGCAACTTTTTCGTTTATGTATGATTTTTATGACCCAGCCCCCGAGTATTCGAGTGCGGCTGGGGTATTATGTTTGAAGAAGAAGGAGCGAAAGCTCATGCTTTGAGATAGCGCAGCCCCCGAGTATTCGGGTGAGGCTAAGTTTGTGCGAATAAGTTATGCGAGTAGTAAGCAGGAAGAAATATGAGGAATCATTGATTATATTCCATTTTTGAATGTTAAGCTGCAGGCCGCCTCATTAAAAACCTTCCAGTCCCCGTAGGTACCCTGGTAAGGAAAAGAGCGCGTCTGAAACCTGCAGCCATCCGACATATGTGCCTATTACATTGTGCGACTGAGCAATCTAAGCATAGAAACGGCGCAGCTGCGCAACGTTCCAAGGATTGTGCGAGAGTTCGCCTGTCTTCGCGTGCTTCAGTCTGTATGCTCCACCACCAATGACCTCGGTGATGATGAAGGGTCCTTCCCATGGAGAAGCGAGTTTGTGCACCTTCTTTTGCTTCAGTCGAAGTACCAGGTCGCCAACCTCGAAGGACCTGGTGCGCAGTCGACGGCTGTGGTAGTTGCGGAGGTCTTGCTGATAGACAGCTGTGCGTGCTAGCGCTGTGTCGCGTGCTTCTTCGAGCAAGTCGACTGCATCTTCGAGTGCTTCATCTGCATCTTCTTCGTTGTATGCTTCGACTCTTGGTGCATTGAATCTTACATCTGATGGCAGGATTGCCTCTGCGCCGTAGACCATGAAAAATGGGGTGAACTGTGTTGAAGCGTTAGGAGTTGTGCGTAGGCTCCATAGCACAGATGGGAGTTCTTCGACCCAAGCACCCGCGGCTCTTTTGAGTGGCACCAGGAGGCGTTTCTTGATTCCGCTCGTCACGAGTCCATTGGCTTTTTCGACTTGGCCATTGGACTGCGGGTGTGCCACGGATGCATAGTTGAGCGTGATGTCTGCTCTTTGCAGAAGGATCGGAACTCTTCAGCCGTGAAGTTTGTACCGTTATCAGTGATGATGCTGCTTGGTACACCGAAGCGGTATATGATGGATTTTATGAAATTGACTGCTGTAGTGGCAGTCGAACTTGTGATAGGGACTGCTTCAATCCACTTGGTGAACTTGTCGACCGCCACCAGAAGGTGAGTATGCCCTCCATGGGAGGATTTTTTGAGTGGCCCGACCATATCGAGCCCCCACTGGGCGAAGGGCCAGGCCAATGGTATTGTCTTCAACGCCGATGCGGGTGCGTGCGGCTTTGTGGCGAATTTTTGACAGCCGATGCACCTTTTGACTATGTCCTCCGCGTCTTTGAGTGCTGTGGGCCAGTAGAAGCCTGCGCGAAAGGCTTTGGCTACGAGTGATCGACTGCTGGCGTGATGCCCGCAGGTACCTGCATGAATATCACGAAGGATGGCCTGGCCATCTTCGAATGCTATGCATCGTTGGAACATACCTGATATGCTGCGCTTGTATAGTTCGCCGTTGATGACGGTGTATGCTTTAGATCGTCGAGTGACGCGTCTTGACTCTGTTATGTCTTCAGGTACCTCGCCGCGGAGTATGTATGCGAGGAAAGGTTGAGTCCAAGTTGGCTCAATGAGGAGTACCTCGACTGGCGGGTCCTCTGTGCTAGGTGCTTTGCTCTTGGCTGGTGCGGCTGATGTAGGAGATGTTCGTTTTTGCTTGATGGACCTGTGCTCGATGCGCTCGAGGAAGACACCAGGTGGAACTGGTGCTTTGGTCGCGCCAAGTTGGCTAGCTTGTCTGCTTCTTCGTTGCTCTCGCGCCCTATGTGCCGCAACTCGCAGCCTTCGAAGCTGCCCTCCATTAGGTTGTACAGTCACGGTAGGCGATCATGTTATCTGCGATTGCATCGCAGGCCTTCATTGTTTGCTGCACCACAAGATTCGAGTCACCATAGATCATCAGTCGAGTGCACCCGAGGGCTTTGGCCATCCGCATGCCATGGATCAGGGCCTCGTACTCAGCTTCGTTATTGGATGGTAACTCGAATCCCATCTGCAGGATATAGCGAAGCTTGTCGCCTTTTGGTGATATGAGGATGACACCTGCGCCTGCGCCTTCGTTCTTCTTTGAGCCGTCGAAGTACATAGTCCATGAGTTGGACACATCTGGTGCTCCTGGCAACTGAGCTTCGATCCACTCGGTATGGAAGTCAGGTAAGACTTGTGCTTTGATGGCCTTCGGGTAATCATACTTGATATCTCGTGGTCCTAGCTCGATGAGCCATTTTGCGACTCGCCCAGTTGCGTTGGGATTTGTGAGGATGTCTCCGATCCCTGAGGTGCTGATTACAGTGATCGGGTGCTCTGCGAAGTAGTGCGTCAGCTTCCTTGAGGACATGAACACGGCGTAGGCCAGCTTTTGATAATGCGGGTACCGCTGCTTTGATATGGAGAGGACTTCACTCAAGTAGTAGACTGGGCGTTGTATGCTTTGGGCGTGTCCCTCCTCCCTGCGTTCGACTACCAGTACGGTACTTACCACCCTGTTAGTTGCGGAGACATACAGGTATAGTGGCTCTCGTTCCCTTGGTGCGACGAGGATTGGAGGGCTTGTGAGGACTCGCTTGAGGTCCGTGAAGGCTGCTTCGGCTTCTGGCGTCCACTCGAATTTGTCTGCTTTCTTCATCAGTCGATAGAACGGGAGTGCTTTTTCGCCCAGTTTGCTGATGAATCGACTGAGTGCTGCCACTCGACCGCTAATTTTTGTACGTCATGGAGCTTTGAAGGCCTTTGCATTGTCAAGATGGCCTGTATTTTCTCCGGGTCCGCCTCGATTCCACGAGCCGAGACTAGATACCCCAGGAGCTGCCCGGCTGGCACGCCGAACGTGCACTTCTTCGGGTTGAGCTTGATGTGGAAGCGTTTGAGGTTTGCGAACGTCTCTCGCAAGTCATCGAGTAGTGTGTTTTCCTCCCTTGTTGTGATGACGATGTCGTTACGTAGACCTGGACGTTTCGCCCAATTTGCTTCTTGAGGCAGTCTTGCATCATGCGCTGGTAGGTTGCGCCTGCGTTCTTGAGCCCGAAAGGCATTGTTGTGTAGCAGTAGACCCCGAGTGGGGTTATGAACGCCGTTTTCTCTTCATCTCTTCCTTCATCCTTATCTGGTGGTAACCTGAGTAAGCATCCAGGAAGGACAAGCGAGCGCACCCGGCGGTGGAGTCGACGATCTGGTCGATTCGAGGTAGTGGAAAGTGATCCTTTGGACAGCATTTATTGAGTGCTGTGAAATCTACGCACATCCGAAGGATATCTGTGTGCTTCTTCTCTACAAGTACGGGGTTAGCCACCCATTGTGATTTCTTGATTTCTCTGATGAAACCTGCTGCGAGTAGTCTGTCGACTTCGGCTTCGACTGCGGTTCTTTTGGGCCGGATATGCGGCGCATTGTTTGCTTGACTGGTTTAGCATCTGGAAATAATTGGAGAGAGTGCTCGGCGAATTCCCTGGGAATACCTGGCATGTCGGCTGGACACCACGCAAATATATCCCAGTTCTCACGGAGGAATTCGACGAGCGCGCTTTCCTATGCGATAGGCAGACTCGAAGAGACATTGACTGTCTTGGTCGGGTCAGTCGGGTGCACCTGATGCGACCTTGTGTCATTGGTGGCATTGAATGCTCTGTCGACTGCCACCTTCTTGTGCTCCGGCATAAGTGTTCGATCGTTGGAGACCGCTAGATCGGCGAGTGTTGCTTCCATGCCGAACATCTCAGAGATTTTGCTAAACTCTCGGTCGCAAGAATCGGACTTTTGGAAGTTTCCTTTGACTGTGATTACTCCTTTTGGTCCAGGCATTTTCAGCTGGAGGTATGCGTAGTGTGGGACCGCCATGAATCGAGCGAACGTCGGGCGTCCAAGTATGGCGTGGTATTGTGACTTCCAGTCGACAACTTCGAACTCAATCGACTCTGTCCTGAAGTGGTTTTGTCCCCGAACGTAACGTCGAGTTGTATGGTGCCTTCTGGGCTTATTGCTTTGCCTGGGACGATACCGTGAAAGGTATTTGAGGATTTTGGCAGGTTTTCGACTGACCTGTTCATTTTGCGGAGCGTATCCGCGAAGATGATGTTTATGCCGCTGCCACCATCCATGAAGACCTTGGACATGGCGTAGCCTCCAATTTGGCGTCGAGTACCAGAGCAGAGTGCCCTGGGAACGACCGATGGTGGGTGGTCCTCTCTGCTGAAGCTTATTGCAGTTTCGGATCCCTTCAAGAATTCAGTTACGGCGGAGGTGACATGACCGCCATATTTACTTGTCGAGTGCGAAGTTTTTGCTCCCTGTTGGAAGGGCGACCTTTCTGTATCATGTACATCTGCCCTTGGGGCGGAGGGTACTGAGGTTCGTCCACCCGAGGTACGGGTTGTATGGCACCCGCGATATTTCCGCCTGCGGCAGGCTGTGGTGGTGGAGGTGGTGCCATCAGAACAGGCACATTGTTTGGCTGAGGCACAGGTGCAGGTGCGGGTGCGTGTGCGGCTGTTGCCTTTCTGAGTTGCACGTATTCAGATGCTAGTTGGTCGAATTCTCTGCAGTTTCTCATCGAGTGATTGGAGCGCAATTTTCCGTCTTCCCCTTGTACAGGTGGAATCTGCAATCAGCATCCATCTTGTCATCGAATGATCGCTCGCTTTGTGCGCCAGCGCGACTTGCGCCAATCTTTCTTCTTGTAGCTGTCACTGTTGGTTGCGGTCTCGACTGTCCCGCGATCATCTCGACTGTCCCGGCGATCATCTCGACTGTCCCGTCGATCTTCTGACCGTCGGTCGCTTCTGTCTTGGTCATTGCGGGGTGTGGAGAATCCAGCCGCCATGAATTCGGGTCTGTCGTCGTCGTAGTGACGTTTTGAACGTTTGCGCCTCCGGTCGTCTCTGTACGAGTCCCTGCGGTGTCGACTGCCGCTATCATGATTGTCACGGGGTGAGGACCCGCGTGTGTGCGCGCCATGTCTTCTCCGTCTGCCCACTCAGTCGCGATCTTTAGGAGGTTAGCCACAGAGGTTGGCTTTTGGCGACCAAGTGCTTCTTTGAAATCTCGCCTTCGAGGCCCATGATGAAAGCATCCATGGCCATATCTTCTGAAATTACTCCAACTGAGTTGCGTATCTCAGTCCATCGTCGGATGTATGACCTCAACGTTTCGTCTGACCGTTGAACGCAGGCTCGCAGTTCTTCGAACGTTTTTGGTCGCTCACATAGAGGCTCGAAGTTTTTGATGAAGTCTGCGCGGAAGTGATCCCACGAGTCGTATGTTGATGGAGGTAGAGCCTTGAGCCAGTCGCGGGCTGTGCCTTCGAGCATGAGTCGTATGTATTGCATGGCTGTGATATTTGTGCCTCGCTGGCACGCGACAGCCAGTCTGTAGTCTTCCAGCCATCCTGAAGGTTCCTGTCGACCCGTGTATTTGGGCTGTTCAGATGTGAGTTTGAACCCTTTGGGCATCCGTGTCTCGCGGACGCGTCGAGTGAAGCACAGAGCTCCGTGTGGCTCAGGCTCCTGATCAGAGTACGAGTCGCTACTGTAAGATCTGCGTGATCTGCTCCTGGACCTGCGCCGACGTGAGCCGCTTCTTTCCTTCGAGTGGTGACGGTGACCACTGCGATTATGTTCTTCACGACGCGTGTCTATATGGCACGGTCTCGACTCCCTCCTGGAGTTTTTGGGATTTGGCGTATGGCCTTCGCGCTAAGGCGAGTGATTTGATCTGTTGGCGATGTAGTTTTGCATTGGGGTCATCAGCTGGAGGCTTGATTGCCTCTAGGTATGCTGCACCAGTAAAGAGAGCACCCACAGCTGTTTTGGGTACTGGTACTCCCTCCTCGTCGAATGTCATGAAAGAGTGGCCTAAGTTGCGGGTGAGTGATGCCCTCTCATCTTCGGCGAGTGATTTGATCTGTTAGCGATGTAGTTTTGCATTGGTGTCATCAGCTGGAGGCTTGATTGCCTCTAGGTATGCTGCAGCGGTAAAGAGAGCACCCGCAGCTGTTTTGGGTACTGGCACTCCCTCCTCGTCGAATGTCATGAAAGAGTGGCCTAAGTTGCGGGTGAGTGCTGCCCTCTCATCTTCCGCGAGGCGTGATAGCCTTGATCTGGGTCTTGTGTCTGCTCGCCCAGTGGAGCTCAGGGAGAGCTGTCTTCTTCGTGCACTCGACAAGCTAGCCTGCTTTTTACGTTCTTTGAGTGTTGCTCTAATCTGCTGCAGTCGAAGTGATTCCTGCCCGTTGAAGTACTGGAAGGTCAACATCTCCTCCCGTGTTGCGTCTGCTGGCATCATTGTGCACTCCTTGATGACTTTTTCTGCTTTTGCTGCCATCTCAGCAGTAATTGTGAGATTTGTGACTCCATCCAGCATAGTAACTGTGCACGGGAATTCTGTAGGCCTACGACTGGCCGCAGCATCAGATGATTCTGCGGCGAAGGCAACGTAGACCTGCTGGGGTATCACCCGAGGGTATGTGTATGTGTTTTCGAGTCCCGTCATGGACTCGACGTCTTCATCAAGGCTCATGTCGGAGTCGATATGCCCGTCGAGTGGTCCGTCTGGACGGATCTCGCTGTCGATGTCTTCATCGCCTATGCTCATCTCAGTGTCGGCGAAGTTGTTTTGGATCTCGAAGTCGAGGTTGTTATTGGTGCAGATCTCCGAGTCGACGTGGTTGTCGATATGAGTTTCAGGCTCATCGAAGTCGCTGAGGGAGATCCCGCAGTCGAAGCTATCCTCGAGTGGAAGATTGAGCTCGGGATCGTTTGTGCGGTATGCTGATTCGGCCTCCTCACCTAGGAGTTCTTTCGCAATGAGCTCGTCGATCTCTCGAGTTGACATGGTTGTTGCAGACGAGCATGCTTGAAGGATCGACGATGGTATGGACGCAGTTGATGGATCCACAGTCGAAGGAGCCGCAACCGATGGAGCCTCGGGTGCGGAAGTCGCGAGTTGCCGTGGATCTGTCAAGTCCTGCACACCAAGCTTGTTTACGGAAAAATTGAACGAGCCAACGGTTAAACCCAAACCTGACTCAAGATCAGCGAACGTCTCCTGGAATTCTGGCGAGTCTGTCTCGAAGTCCATCAGAGGATCTGATGTGCTTTTTGCAGGTGAAGTTGGCGTGCTTCCGTTTGTTGAGTGAGTCGGCGAGTTGCCGTATGCCGCCCGAGTCGGCGAGTTCTGGTTTGTTGATGCAGCCGGCGAGTTGCTGTTTGTAGATGCGATCGGCGAGTTGCCGTTTTCCGATGGAACCAAGAAACTGTGAGTCCAGCACTATTCTTTCCCACAGACGGCGCCAATTGACGAGGAGTTAACTCATCAAATCCCATGGTTAAGGACCTAGGGTTGAGATTACGAGGGAGAGAACGTGGTAGAGCTGGTAGTTTCGTCGGCTGACAAGCAAAAGCAGGGATTTTACCCAGGTTCAGGCCTTCGGAGAGTAATACCCTACTTCCTGCTTGTCTGGTATTGATCTGGTGTGTTATGCGAGCTACAATGGGGTCACGGCGAGATGTCGATCTCGCTGGGGTTTTGGTGGTTCGAGTATTGCCTGTTGATAACCCCCAAGAGCAGGGGATCACTGTAGCACCTCTCAATGTGGAAGTAGGGTATCGATCCGCAGGAGCAAGAAGGAAAAGTTATCTATTCCCTACAACTAAAGTGTCACAAGTTTTAGTTGATTATGCACTAAACAAGTTTAAAGAACAAGATGGTTGATTTAATGATGGAAGTTTATTGTAACAAAACAAGAATGTAAAAGTGTCCCAATCCTCTTCAATGCAAGAGGACAAGACAAAGGTTTTCTCTTATAGGAACAATGGACATGGGTTCATGGGTTCACTTAATCCTCTCTCTCTCATCTACGGTGATTATCATGTTATAGATAAAGTACACACAATTGTCATGTTTTAATGGTAGCTTTTATGACGGCTATATGTCCTAAAACACATAGTTGAAAGAAGTACTCATTTGTGTTGCTAGGTCACCCTCGTAAGGCTAGCGTGGTTGCTGTCACTCCCACATCATACTCTTCCTTTTTACCCCCAGATAAAGGATGTTGGGCTGTATTTCACATGTCACTCAATACATATGCCGTGTCACATCGGCCATCCCGTACCTACATACATCATACTTCATAATGGACAATATTCTAAACACTAGTGCAATGATTCATATTTCGTGTGTGTGACCACATCTCTCTCATCTATCCACACTTGGTGGTGTCAATCACCTCATGACAAGGATAAACAAGGCATTATGCATAAATCAAACCATCACATGCATCATAGAATATCTCCAAAGTATGACAAATCATAAAAGCTCCAACACAACGGTAAATGTATAACAAATCATCTCATACCACAATATCCACCATAAGAATTACATAGATAGATCCATACTTATGCAAGGCACATCATATGGACTCCAACAATGATCATACATAGAGAGATTAGATCAAGTTACCACCACAAACCCAAGGTCCAGGGGGTGGACTACTCCCCCTTCATCATGGAGACGGTGGAGAAGTCGTTGGAGAAGATGGAGACCACCCCGGCAGCGCCCCGCCGGAGTTTTCCCCCTCCAATCTGCAACTCCAGGTCTCTGTTTCGTGGTTTCTGTGTTTCTGCGGCGCTCCTTCCGAAGTGCGTCGGGGACTATTTTATAGTCGGTTTTAGGTCAAAACGAAGTCGGTGGAGGAAAGATCGACGGCAACGGAGCTCGAGGCCCAAAAGGAGGGGTCCCACGCGGCCATGTACCTGGCCGCGTGGGCCCACCTATTTGGCCCTCGGGTCTCCGCTTGTTTGCTTCCTTCGCTCCCAAGTCTTCTTCCTTCCAAAAACTGATGCTCGTAAATTTCCAGGTCATTTGGACGTCGTTTGGGTCCCTGAAACATTAAAATATAGAAATAGGGTTTTCTGCCTGTGCAGGGTTAATTCCATAAAAAAAAGGAACATATCAAATATTCCCAAAATCATTATAAAACAGTGATATAACCCTTATATGATGCAAATATGACTGGAATATAAGTAAAATAATGCAAAGTTCATGTATGCATTTTACATGCATCAACATCCCCAAGCTTAACCAATACTCGTCCTCGAGTATGAAGGTGATAAAACTAACATGGACTTTGCAATTTAATACTAACAATGGATATCAAAGATGATTACTATTGCTACATAGAGTCAAATGGTTCATTCTTAAAAGGAGTAGCAATATGCAAGATAGTTTATGAAGTGATATCAAGTATTCAATGCAAGGATGTTCAATGATAATTCACAAAGTGTAACATAAAAGAAAGTACTATGGACCACATGTATGCATAATGAAAAGTAAGAACATCCTATAATGGTCATAGAGTATTGATGAAAATCTGAATATAAAAGGTGGACACTTTGGAAAGATATATATATATAGAGTAGAGGTAAAGCATGAATAAATTTCATCTAACTTCTGAACTTCTCTACTTAAGTTAATGATTGTAATGTGGTAATCCTTGGTGTCAAGCTCTCATTCCCCTATCATAGCATCTTGAATGATTAAGTTTAAAGTGAAAGCAAATACGAGTAGTGTGCTTGACAAAGTACAGGTTGAAAGTCTCATGCCCCTTGAATACAAGTACCTACTCCATGTGTTACTCAACTTGGAAACAAAGCAAGTTCAAGTTAAATATCATTGTAAGTAATAATAGTATCATTAAGAGCGTCAACTGGGGTACCTCTTGTCCCAGGATATGGAACAAGCCCATATCAAAATGACAAGACAAACAAACACAATGAACAATCTCAACACCCTTTTTATTTACCATTAGATAGCTTTTTATTGTAAGGTGTATCACAGAAGGTTCACCATAGCATGTAAGTAAATTTCCACCATGAATGATGCATGGCTTAGATTAGCGGCCCAGGCGTCTCTCTAACCATTTATACAAACTCATTTAAACTCACTTCATTTCCACATTTATTTCACCCATGGTAAGCATCCATAAACAAAAGTACATGATATCAACTAAATGAAATGAAGTGCATGTTGAAAGCTTGCCATGTGACAGCACATATGAGCTAACTCTCAACCAAAGACATTTGTCAAGCCCACAACATCATAATTTTAATCACAATGGGTCATATTTTTTATGCAATGAAAGTAAAGTGTGCATCAAGTTCGAGAGAGCTCTATAACCAACTTTTCCCATAACAATCAACAACATAAGCATTTTCATTCAGAGGTATAGATAACACAAATATCATGATAAACATACTCGGAATAGCATAAAGCTAATAGGTAGATATGGTGGACTCACTGGAAAAACTTTGGTTGAAGGTGTTGGAAACAAGTTTTTGCTTGTTGGAATTTTTGGGCTAGCAAGAGGGAGAAAGTTGACCATCTAAATGCATGCATGAGTGTCCATAGAACTAACTAATCCATGTTAAACAAGGTAAAATAACATTTAGCATCAAAACATGAATAAAAGATAGCTCTTGATAAAATACTTGCAAATTAACTCATTAACAAGCTCATGAATCATGCAACTATATGTATCTTTTAAAATCAACTCCAACATCCCTTTTCCCAATCTTATAATAGCATCCAACATAATTCAACCCAAATTTCCAGTAGCTCTCTCATATATAAATGATAGTGTGGTGGTCTCACAAAATAAAAATCAAACCAAACAAACAAAAAGACGCTCCAAGTTTATGCGATAAAGTGTTTCGATCGAAAAACAGAAGTTAGACGTGTGCAAACCGAGAGTGTGTAGGTCCAGTGGGGTTGTCTTCACATCCCCAAGCTTATGGTCTTCACCATCCTTGGATAGCTCTTGGTGCATCTCCTCTAATCCCTGTGAAAAAACTTCAAAACACCGTTTCTCCCATTTCTTTTCTGTGGGGCATTAGTAGTGATAAACAAATAGATTTCTTGCTGCATATAATCCTTAACAAAAATTCATATGAATGTCCAGAAAGTGTATAATGTTGTATGCCTACTCATAAACTCAATTGGATAAAAAGATTCAAGTTAAAAGTTCTAAGCATGCATCAAACAAAATGGGACAGAATCTGTCCAGAAAAACAGCAGCAGCAAACGTATTTTTCTACCCTACTTAACTTTGTCGAAAATTCCGAAAAATTCATGCATACAGAGGATGAAAAGTTGCACTACAGTTCAAATATGAGCTCATTCGGAGTTACAGAATAAGAATTAAAAATCATACCGTGCACAGATTCGTGCAGGAATAAATCTCCGAACGCTATAAGCAACTTTTCAACCAAAATGAGTAAAACTTGGCACTTTATTAAAAATTCCAGAAACTAAACTAAAACTAAGTCTCTTGTTACAGCAAGAGGACACAAAGAAAATCACAAATAAAAACAACCGGGTTGCCTCCCGTAAAGCGCTTTCTTTATAGCCATATAGCTAGGCTTCTTACTTGATGTTTATTGTAGACGAAGCTCATGAGGGAGCTTGAACTTTGATGTGCCCCTTCCTTGGAAAGTGTTCATGCATAATACCAGGATCCCATGGTGTTCAAACCAATCAAAATAATAGTCAAGTTGAACCCTAGTAGAGAGAAAAACAAAACACAAAAGTAATAACAACGAAGTCTAACTTTCTTTCTATGCATTGGCATTTTGTATATGAATGAATCACATAAATAGAAGTTTCCAATGCATATTAACAATATTTACTTGCAGCATAATTATTAGTAGCATAAAGAGGGTTCTTATCACCTCCTCTTTCATAATAGTTGCAAGTAGTAGAAAAATTCAACCATATAACCACAAGAATCATTCAACTTAGATAATTTAGGCACATAAAGAGGATTATTAAATTTATTTGGAATTCATTAGCATGCTTCCCTCTTTCAAAATAGTTATAAGATCAATATCAAGTTTAATATCATGGTTGCAACAAAGATTTGGAACTAAAGATAATTGCAAACCACATAAGTATTTCTCAACATAAGCAAATTTCTCCTCTATGGTGTAGTTAGGAGAATTCAAGAACAAGTAGGACTCTCATGAGTAAGAGTACTATCACAAACAGCAAGTATATCATTTTTATCCTCACATAATTTAGTAACAACTAAACATGAGGATTATCAATAAGCATAGGACCATCATCTAAAGCATTATCATATAGCATATTTAAGCAACACTCCTCATTATCATCAATAAGTTCACTAGTAGCATTATTAAAAAGTAAAGGAGCATTATTAGTTTCATCATAATAGCATGGGTTATCATATAGGACCATAGAATTTTCAGTTTCACACTCATCATAACATGGGTTCTCATAAATAACAAAAGATTTTTGAGTTTGAGTGCTACTATCAAATGTTGATGGTGAAGTTGGGAGATCCAACTCTTCCCCAAGCTTAGGTTGGAACACATCCATTTCAATCTCCTCTTCACATACTTCCTCTTCCAAGCTTATGTTTTCATCATCCTCTTGGGGTTGCACGGGCATCCCCAAGCTTAGGTTCTTATCCTCCTCTTCCTGCAAAATGTTAGTGCTTTCCGTGGCAGCAAGAATTCTTTCTTTAACATAAACATTATCACTAAATTCTTTTTTGCAAATTTGGAGAATAATAGAAACTTGCCCTTTCATTTCACGAGCTACATGACTAGTTGCAAGAAATTTATCAAGAAGAGAGTCTATCTCATGGGCTCCAACATAAGCAATATATTTCTCAACTTGTTCTATATCAGGGCATAAACATTCATCTTCACGATAACAAGCAATTATAGGATCACTATTATACTTGCATTGATAGTGGGAATGTTTAACAACTCTTCTATTGCAACAAGTTATACCATGTAACTCACAAAACTGATTAGCTATTTTGTGAAGAGCTTTAAGCAATTTACCCACTCTATTTCCCTCTTTGGTTGATTGATATTCAGAGTAGGCGTCATACTTTTAAAATAATCATTACCCATAGACATTCCAGAAAGTTTCTCCATTTTTTAATTTTTTTGTGTTTTGATATATAAACTGAAAGTAAAACTAATGAGAAACTCACAACCAAACAAGTTTAAAGGAACCTCCCCAAGCTTAGATGATTGCAAGATATAAAACAAGATAAAATAAATCTAAAGTCTAGTGCACACAAGAATAGAAACTTAAGCGCTACGCTCCCCGGCAACGGCGCCAGAAAAGTACTTGATAACCCCCAAGAGCAGGGGATCACTGTAGCACCTCTCAATGTGGAAGTAGGGTATCGATCCGCAGGAGCAAGAAGGAAAAGTTATCTATTCCCTACAACTAAAGTGTCACAAGTTTTAGTTGATTATGCACTAAACAAGTTTAAAGAACAAGATGGTTGATTTAATGGATGGAAGTTTAATGTAACAAAACAAGAATGTAAAAGTGTCCCAATCCTCTTCAATGCAAGAGGACAAGACAAAGGTTTTCTCTTATAGGAACAATGGACATGGGTTCATGGGTTCACTTAATCCTCTCTCTCTCATCTACGGTGATTATCATGTTATAGATAAAGTACACACAATTGTCATGTTTTAATGGTAGCTTTTATGACGGCTATATGTCCTAAAACACATAGTTGAAAGAAGTACTCATTTGTGTTGCTAGGTCACCCTCGTAAGGCTAGCGTGGTTGCTGTCACTCCCACATCATACTCTTCCTTTTTACCCCCAGATAAAGGATGTTGGGCTGTATTTCACATGTCACTCAATACATATGCCGTGTCACATCGGCCATCCCGTACCTACATACATCATACTTCATAATGGACAATATTCTAAACACTAGTGCAATGATTCATAATTCGTGTGCATGACCACATCTCTCTCATCTATCCACACTTGGTGGTGTCAATCACCTCATGACAAGGATAAACAAGGCATTATGCATAAATCAAACCATCACATGCATCATAGAATATCTCCAAAGTATGACAAATCATAAAAGCTCCAACACAACGGTAAATGTATAACAAATCATCTCATACCACAATATCCACCATAAGAATTACATAGATAGATCCATACTTATGCAAGGCACATCATATGGACTCCAACAATGATCATACATAGAGAGATTAGATCAAGTTACCACCACAAACCCAAGGTCCAGGGGTGGACTACTCCCCCTTCATCATGGAGACGGTGGAGAAGTCGTTGGAGAAGATGGAGACCACCCCGGCAGCGCCCGCCGGAGTTTTCCCCTCCAATCTGCAACTCCAGGTCTCTGTTTCGTGGTTTCTGTGTTTCTACGGCGCTCCTTTCCGAAGTGCATCGGGGACTATTTTTATAGTCGGTTTTAGGTCAAAACGAAGTCGGTGGAGGAAAGATCCCAAAAGGAGGGGTCCCACGCGACCATGTACCTGGCCGCGTGGGCCCACCTATCTTGGCCCTCGGGTCTCCGCTTGTTTGCTTCCTTCGCTCCCAAGTCTTCTTCCTTCCAAAAACTGATGCTCGTAAATTTCCAGGTCATTTGGACGTCGTTTGGGTCCCTGAAACATTAAAATATAGAAATAGGGTTTTCTGCCTGTGCAGGGTTAATTCCATAAAAAATAAGAGACATATCAAATATTCCCAAAATCATTATAAAACAGTGATATAACCCTTATATGATGCAAATATGACTGGAATATAAGTAAAATAATGCAAAGTTCATGTATGCATTTTACATGCATCACCTGTCCACAATCGGCGGCCCTCCCAACCTTTATATAATAGGTTGGGTCTCGGGAGTTCGCAAGCGACTCAGATTACATGTAAGGAAAGACTAAGCCGACTATGTCTATGTCTAATCATGGAGGATACTCCATCTTGTTGGGCCTTTCGTCATGGCCTTCATGTAGGCTCTTGATAGTTGGGCCTTAGTCGACACGTGCACCAGGTACCCTTAAGATAGGGTACCCGAGATGTATATCCTTGTCAGCCGCAATGTTCACGCATATGTGGATGACATTGCAATCATGTCGAAAAAAAGAGGTGACCTCATCACCGATCTCTCGGAGACCTTTGATAACCTAAGGAAATACAAGATGAAACTAATTCTAGGAAAATGCTTTTTTGGTGTCCCAGCAGGAAAGCTTCTTGGCTTCATTGTTTCCGACAGGGGTATTGAGGTTAACCCGGAAATGTTCTGAGCTATCTTAGTCATCAAAAAACCTACATGTCTCAAAGATATACATGGGCTCACAGGATCTGCTGCAGCTGTAAGCCATTTCATAAGCCGGCTTGGGAACAAGGCTTTGCCCCTATACAGACTGTTGAAGAAAAACAAAAACATTTGGCTGGACTGAAGAGGCGGATGCAGCCTTAGCACAATTAAAGGACACATTGGTCAAATCACCAATCTTAGCATCGCTGATTGCGTGGATCACACGTTCGTTGGGAGACCCCAAGAGGAAGGTATGATGCAGTATAGAAGCAGTTTTCCCTCAGTATGAAACCAAGGTTTAATCGAACCAGTAGGAGCAAGAAATCACTTCGGAAGGTTGTCAGTGGCGCGCTGACGTGGAATCTGCACACAACACAATCAAACTACTTTGCCCCAATGAAACAGTGAGGTTGTCAATCTCACCGGCTTGCTGAAAACAAAGAATTAAACGTATGGTGTGAAAAACAGTAGTAAATTGCAGAGAATGAAAAGGAACAGTGTTTGCAGTTGGTTGTATTATCAGTGTAAAAGAATGGACCGGGGTCCACAGTTCAATAGTGGTGTCTCTCCGTAAAAGATAACTAACATGCTGGGTGAACAAATTACAGCTGGGCAATTGACAAAATATTGAGCGCATAACAATGCATATATATTACATGATGATTACTATGATATTCATGTGGGCATTACGACAAAATACATAGACCGTTATCCAACAGCGTCTATGACTAATAATCCACCGCCATGTTGTCATACCGAGTTCCCCGTTGGTATTAAGTTGCAAGCAACGGATAATTGCATTAAGTAATGTGCGTAAAGTAAACAAATGAATTAGACCTAACGGCGTACCCTTAAGCGAAGCATCGGTTATTTTATCCCTAGTGGCAACAGCACATCCACAATCTTAGAAGTTGTTGTCACTCTCCCAGATTACCGGAGGCATGAACCCACTATCTAGCATAAATACTCACTCTTGGAGTTACAAGCATCTACTTGGCCAAAGCATCTACTAGTAACGGAAAGCATGCAAGATCATAAATAACATATAAGATAGATTGATAATCAACTTGACATAGTATTCAATATTCATCGGATCCCAGCAAACACAACATGTAGCATTACAATAAGATGATCTTGATCATGATAGGCAGCCCACAAGATCTAAACATGATAGCACAAAGTGGAGAGACAACCATCTAGCTACTGCCATGGACCCATAGTCCAAGGATGAACTACTCACACATCACTCCGGAGGCAGGCATGGTGATGTAGAGCCCTCCGGTGATGATTCCCCTCTCCGCAGGGTGCCGGGAAGAGCTTCTGAACCCTCCCGAGCTAGGGTTGACGGCGGCGGCGTCTCTGGAACTTTTCGTGGATAATGGCTCGGGTATTTAGGGTTTTCGCGTCGGGAAGAATAAATAGGCGAAAGGGCGGCGGCTGCCGAGCCACGAGGGCCCCACACCACCCCACGGCGCGGCAGGGGGAGGCCCGCGCGGCCCCATGGTGTGGGTACCACGTGGCCCTCCTCCGTCTCTCCTCTGGACTCCGTCTTCGTGTTGGAAAAATAGGAGGTTATGTCCAAGTTTCGTCCAATTCCGAGAATATTTCCAGACTAGCTTTTCTGGAATACAAAAACAGCAGAAAACAGGAACTAGCACTGTGGCATCTTGTTAATAGGTTAGTCCCAGAAAATGCATAAAAATGCTATGAAGTGTATATAAAACATGTAACAATTGGTATAATGTCAACATGGAACATCAGAAATTATAGATACGTTTGAGACGTATCAATCGCCTCAACCACAGGAACCAATGTTGCTATATATGGCAGCCACAAACCTGGTTATAAGTGCAGTTGTCATGGTCGAACGGACCGAAGAAGGCAAAGAATTGCCGGGAAAGAGACCGGTGTATTATATCAGCGAAGTCTTTTCTGGGTCGAAGCAACGCTATCCTCACTACCAGAAGCTGGCCTACGAAGTCTTCTTCGCCGCCAGGAAGTCGCGTCATTATTTTCAAGAGCATCCAATCACGGTGGTCAGCAAAGCACCATTGGGTGACATCATCAACAACACGGATGCCACAGGACGCGTCGCTAAATGGGGCATCGAGCTAGCAGCTTTCGACATCCAGTACAAACCAAGAACAACCATCAAGTCTCAGTCATTAGCCGATTTCATCGCAGACTGGACAGAAGCAATGGACAGACTCCCCCTCCCTGATGAAGAATACTGGGTCATGCATTTTGACGGCTCAAAAATGCTTCAAGGGTCGGGAGCCGGCGTCGTACTGAAGACACCCAAAGAGACAACATGTGCTACGTCTTGCAAGTACACTTCAACGCCACCAATAACGTTGCAGAATACTACACTAGTAGGAAACTGCCTTTCTGTGGATCCCTTTTTGTGGCGCACCAAGTAGCCATGCGCCACAAAAAAAAATCGGTGGTGCACCTTGCCATGTGCACCACAGAATGTGACTTTCTGTGGCGCATGGGGAGTGTGCGCCACAGAAATGTGACTTTCTGTGGCGCACATGGCCTCGTGCGCCACAGAAATGTGGCGCACATGGCCAGGTGCGCCACAGAAATGTGACGTTCTGTGGCGCACATGGCCAGGTGCGCCACAGATTTTTTTTCCAGATCAGCCCCCAGTGGATCGCCTTTTCAGTTTTGCAAACAAGAAAAGAAAATGATAAAATCTTCAATAAATAAAATCCTTTGAGATATAGTTAGGTTTTAGTGTCTACTTGGTATAGAAATTTTGAAATATGAATTTTGACTTTTTTTGCAAAAATAGAAAAAAAGTTTGAACGGCCATAACTTTTGCATACGATGTCGAAAAAATGCGTTTAATATACCAAAAAATCGTGAGAAAAAAAGGAGCTCGATTTCACCCGGGTTTACCCGGTGAACTTTTCTCAGATTCGGCAAATTCTAAAAGAGTAAAAAGTTATTTCAAAAAGAAGATTTTTTCTACAAAATCGAAAAAAACAAAAAAATTGAAAAAAAAATTCTGTGGCGCATGGTGGTGGGTGCGCCACACAATTGTTGGGCGGGATTCGAAATTTGAATCCCGCCCAACAGCCCTTCTCTTCTTCCTCTTCTTTCTCCTTCTCTCCTTTCTCTCATTTCACCTCTCCTCCACTTCTCCTATCCCTTCTCCTCCACTTCTCCTCTCCCCTTCTCTCCTCTACCTCTACTTCAACTCTACTCCGGCGACCTCCTCCTCCTCCACCACCTCCGGCGAACTTCTCCTCCTCCTCCTCCACCACCTCCGGCGAGCTTCTGCTCCACCACCTCCGGCGAGCTTCTCCTCCTCCTCCTCCACCACCTCCGACGAGCTTCTCCTCCTCCTCCTCCACCACCTCCGGCGAGCTTGTCCTCCTCCACCAACTCCGGCGACCTCCTCCTCCACCACCTCCGGCGACCTTCTCCTCCTCCTCCACCACCTCCGGCGACCCTCCTCCACCCACCTCCGGTGAGCTTCTCCTCCTCTACCACCTCCGACGACCTTCTCCTCCTCCACCACCTCCGGCGACCTCCACCCACCACCGACCAAGCCACCTATGGCCATGGCCACAGGCACCACGGCCTCCGACGAGCTCCGGCCAAATTCCGACGAAATGTCGAAATTCCGGCGGCCAGATCTAGATCCAGATCTAGATCTGGCCGCCCTTTTTTTTTTGAAATTCAAAAAAAAATCTGTGGCGCATGGTGGTGGGTGCGCCACAGAAATATTTCTGTGGCGCATGCTTCAGGGTGCACCACAGAATCTTGCACTTTCTGTGGCGCATGGGGCCGTGCGCCACAGAAATAAAATTTTAGTGGCGAGGATTTAGTGGCGCACCCACCATGCGCCACAAAAAGTGTTTTTGGTGCGCCACTAAAAGGCATTCTCCTACTAGTGCTAGGCTCTGTTGCATGGATTGCACGTAGCAAAAGACCTAGGCGACAGCCGTCTTCTCTGCTATGGCGATTCAGACCTTGTAGTCCAGTAGTTGGAGGGCACATGGGATGCCAAAATACCAGCAATGGCGGAATACCGACGCACAGTCGACGAGTTTGGGAAATGCTTTGTTGGCTTAGAGGTTCGTCACGTCAAAAGGGAGGAAAACGAAGCAGCGGATGCCTTAGCCAGGATGGGGTCAAAACGACAGAGGGTGCCACCAGATATTTTCTTAGAGCACCTACACTTGCTGTCTATTAAAGGCGGAGATGAAGATGAGCCAAGGGCATCGCAGACCGTTTCCGTCATGCTCGTCATCCCAGATTGGACTCAGCCCTACATTAATTTTGTGCTGAACAAAGAAGAGCCAGAAGACGAGGTCTTATGGCGGCAGGTGGTGCGTAGAGCAAAGGCATACGATCATCGATGGGCAGCTTTACAAGCGCAGTACTACCGGAGTCTATCAGTAATGCGTCTCACTGGCAGAAGGGCAAGAGATACTTGAAGAAATTCACTCAGGATGCTGCGGCTACCACGCCTCTGCCCGAGCCATTGTTGCCAAAGCGTTTAGACATGGATTTTTCTGGCTTACGGCAAAGTAAGATGCTGAAGAGCTCGTCAAAAAATGCGAACGATGCCAACGATATGCAAGACAGCCTCATATGCCGGCTCAAGAGCTATGAAACATACCAATCACATGGTCGTTCGCGGTCTGGGGACTGGATATGGTGTGTCCATTCAGGACAGCAAGAGGCAGCTTGACACATCTCCTAGTATCGGTGGACAAGTACACCAAGTGGGTTGAAGCCAAACCCATAAAAAAGTTGACCGGGCAACAGCCAAGAAGTTCGTCATTGAAGTCATAACGAGGTTTGGCGTCCCCATAGTATCATAACTGACAACGGGACAAACTTTGCCGTGGGGGAACTACCAAGGTACTGCGAAGAAGTTGGTATTCGGCTTGACTTAGCATCAGTAGCACATCCACAGTCAAATGGACAAGTCGAAAGAACAAATGGCATAATCTTGCAGGGAATAAAACCGAGACTAGAGGTACCTTTGCACAGTGCGGCTGGAGCTTGGATTGAGGAACTGCGGCTGTTCTTTGGAGCATACGCACAACTCCGAATAGGTCGACTGGTTACACGCCTTTTTTCCTAATCTACGGCGCAGAAGCCGTGCTCCCAACCGATGTCCTACACGATACGCGTCGTGTCACAGCCTACGTTGAAGCAGACGCATAAGAAGCCCGACAGGATGGCTTAGACCTTCTCGAAGAAGAAAGAGAGATAGCCCTCCAGCGATCCGCCATTTACCAGCAAAACATGTGACGTTACCACATTCACAATGTTAGGCGTCGGTCTTTTCGAGAAGGCGATTTGGTGCTTCGCCTTGTTCAGCAAAGCGAGCACAAGTTATCCCCTCCATGGGAAGGACCCTTCGTTACCAGCAAAGCGGTTAAGAACAGGGCATAGTACCTTGTGGACCTCAGAGATCTCAAGAAGAAGAAGAAAAGAGGCCGCAAAAGAAAAAGGAACGAGGAAGCAGAGCTCAAAGAGACGAAACGTCCTTGGAACATTGAGCAGCTACGTCCTTTTTACACTTAGCAATTCTATTGTAACACACCATATATGTTCATGAAATAAAAGTCTTTGGTTCACTCAATCTTTTGTAACATAAGATCACGCCGCGTTTTGTTTCCATTTGATCATATTTTGAAAAGGATATCACTGTTAACCCGAATTTGCCATGTGCATGTGGTTACTCACATGATACTTTTGGCTTTAGGCCTTACTAAAATAAAATTTGCGTATGTCTAAGAGTATTTATCTGATCACCTGTATGCTAGCTTGTCCTTAGTAGATGCTCAATGCACCGAAAACCGGCACCGGTTCTGTGTTTAAACAGCTTGGTTAATAACCCTGTTGCCAGGAAAGTGTTTTCCGCTCTATAGGTTCAGCTAACATACGAAACTACCAAAGCATATAAGTCAGAAAACTCAAAGACGGGCAAGGAACAAAGTTTGCAAGCATTTAAGCAGAATGCATGCCTCACAAAACAAGCATGTTCACATAATCAAAGGCTTCTGCCATTACAGACCATAAATAAGTTTTTTTGTGCCATCTCAAATGACACACTTAACACAAAGTTTTTTCCGGCACTCTATGCAAGGGACTGAGCAGGAGATGGAGCCGGGGACTCGGAGGCATCTGCACCAGTTTCGGATTCGCCTTCTTCTTCTTCTTCCGCCTCTTCGCCTTCTAAGTCATCACCATTTCTAGTGGTTTGCTCTGATGGCTCGTCTTCATCATCAGAAACATTCTGGGGGCGTGGAGGAAGTGGCCTCCTGGAGAAGAAGATGGACAAATCCACCATATCAGCAACAGTGGAGGCGAAGCCGGAGACAGAGGCATATATCTTCTCTTTGATGATTTTCTTGCCATCTCTTTCCTTGTTCGGCATACACTTGGTCACCTGCCACATGTTAATGTTCGGGTAATGGGCCCAGACCAGACCTAAGGCAAGTTTGGCTCCGCTTCTAGCAGCCAAACGCAGACGCTCCATAGCCTCTGGGACGCAGTTCTGAAGATGTGGGAGTAAGTTGCATGTGTTGGTCACAAGCTGAACCTGCTTCGGGAAGTTGCAGGCAAGAACGCCTCTACCCGCAGTGTACAGCCTGGACATTAACTCCCCATACTCCAGAATAAGCTCCAGGCGAGTGTTCGGAGTCAGTCTTTCTCCAAAGCCGGCAGGAACTGCAGGAAAAGCGAAAATAATACAAACGAAAAAAGGATTGGCATAGACGAATGCAAGATAAGACGGAAAGGCTTACCAAGCAACTTCTCGTCAATTGAAGTGGATTCATCGACACGGCTCTCGAGCTGGCCTTGCAAACTCTGGATAAGCATGGAGTTCTTTTCGGCTTATTTTTGCAAGGTCAACGGCTCCTTCTTCAGTTTCTTTTGTTCAGCAGCGGCACTCTCTTCAAGAGCCTTTAGATTAGACTCAGCTGTTTTGCGATTCTCCTCCAACTACTTGAACAAGGCGGTATTTTCACGCTGCACAACCTCAATGTCGTCGGTCTCATCCACAATCTTCTCCGCCTTAGCCACCACCTCTGCAAATACGCACATACAGTGTGTAAGCAATACATGCATTCGCAAATGGGCGGAATAAAAATGCTTTTGCAAGGCATTACCTTTATTGGCTTTATTCTCAGCAATAGCCTTCTTCAAGATCTGTTTTTGGTTGCTCAGTGAGTACCACAGATCACAAGTCAGACGTTCACTTGTCTGCTGAGGGAAAAGAATATTAAAATAAGAAATGATAAAAACAAGATTTCAAAAATTCGGCTTCTGCATAGCTGGCAAGAATACTTGGGGACTTGGTATGCTAAGGTTAAGTCTACGGGCAAATAAGGCCATCATGCCGGCTAAAAAACTCAGCTCGACATGATGCCCGGGGACTAGGCCGTAGACATTAAGGCAGGAAAATTACCTGCATCATGTTCTTCAGCGCCTTGTAGCTTTTCTTCATCGTGACATACAATTCATCACAGTTGTCTTCCAAGTTCAAAATGGTCAAAGTTTGACCAACAGGCTTTATGAAGGCAGGAGGCTCGTTCTTATCTTTCTCATCGGCCAGCATGGCAGCTATAGCCTTCATTATTGAAGATCTCCTTCTTCACCATGCTACGGATAGCGTCACGCGTCAAGGGATCGTTTGGCTTGTCGTCATCAATGATAACCGCCTTTCCAGCAGCAGCAGCTCTTGCCAGTTTCTCAGCATCCGTCTTTTCAGGTAAGACGGAGGAATCTATCTCCATCAGATGTGTTCCGGAGCTGCCTTGGCCAACCTCTGGCTGAATGGAGGGAGTAAGAGGAGAAGCTACTGGGGAAGGAATAACCGGCTTCTTGCGTCCGGATACTTTCTTCCTCTTGATAGGAGCAGGCGGCTTAACCTTGTGGTCAGAACACATAAATAATGAGATTACACTCATGCAAGGAAAGTTGCTCTGTTGCGGTTAAAGTTTGGCTTACTTCTGAACCGGCACGCTAAAGGGGGCGTCCTCGTCATCATCAATGTCATGCACGACTACATCAGGAGGGATGACGGCTTCTGCTCGTTTCCTTTTCTCCGTGGCAGTGGTAGCTGACGGAGTCCCTGCAGCTTTGCGCTTTCGGGTTTTTGATCCCTCAGGTGCCGCCTCAGGCGCATAGAATAAAGAAGCTAGCAGGTTGTCAGGGAGTAGGGTGAGCTGAAAGCAAAGAAAGAAGCAGTAACGCACAAATTGTAAGCAAACAAATGCATAGAAGATTTACCAATGGTAAAGTCTTTACCGTAGGAGCAGGATTGGCGGCCGTGTACATGGGACGGTTCTCGGTGAGCTGGACCCTCTCTTTGACGATCCTCTTGAATCAGTACAATAAGGCGTCGTTCGTCAAGTCATTCTCGCTTAAGCGAATAGAGTCCGTCTTGCTGTCGGTGTAGGTGCACATGAGCCCCTTGTTCTCCCTCAAAGGCTGAATACGCCTTGACACCCAGCAGTTAATGGTATCTGTGCCCGTAAGCTTTGGCACAACATTGGTAGTCAGCTATTCGATTCGCCTTCGCATAAGGCGGAGATCATCAGGGAGAACCTTCACCGGCTTTTCATCCCAAGATGGCCTTGATTCTGCCGCCGCATCAACAAAAGGCGGAATTCCGGTTGTTTTGTCGGTTGGTGGCATGTCTTTGCAATAGAAGAAAGTGCTACTCCAGCCCTTGACCAAATCTACCTTAGGAGCTTTGGGATACCAACCCCTATTTCTACGCAGATTAAGGCTAACAGTGCCTAGAGTCAGCAATTCTTTGCCTTCAGTCTGGCGTTTACATATGGAGCAGTACTTGAAAAAGTCTAAGCTGGGCTCTATGCCTAAGTATCCTTCAAACAAGGCTTGGAAGCCAGAAATGTAAAGGATGCTATTGGGGCCTATGTTGTGGGGTTGGAGCCCATAGTACTCTAAGACGGACAGGAAAAATGGAAAAAGCGGGCAGCGACAAGCCACGTAAAAGATGGGAGACTAGCATTACCCGCTTGTCGCCTTCGGGTGCGGGAACGGGGTGACCCAAGGCGGACCTCCATTTGCAGGAGGTCTTGGGAGGAAGAATGCCCTCCTTCTCTAGCTCCGCAAGGTCGCCATCAGTGATGGTCGACGTCGCCCAGTGTCGAGAGGAAGCCTCTTCTCCCTTCTCCTCCGCGTCTGTAGCATATCCTTCTTCAGATGGTTGGGTGAGTTCTTCTCCTGGGATTGGAGGAGGCATAGTGTCCGCCGCCGCACTGGAAGAACTTGACCCGCCATGTCTCCGGCTCCCGTGTCCTGCTCCTGAGTAGCCGCCACCGCAGCCGCATCTGCTCCTGTCGCCTCCATAGATCTTGAAGGAATGATTGGGGAGTGGTGCTTGCGGATGGTGTGTTGGGAGTGATGGGCTCGAGGTCGAGAGCAGGAAGATGAAGTTGCGGTGCAAAGGGGAGAAATGGATCGGTGGAGATCAGATGAAAAGTAAAATCCTCCTTATATAGGGGCAGCTCCACGATTCGTGCGGAAGAGCGGTGGCCGCAAGATTTCCGCCACGTGTCCCGTAACTGACTAGGTCGTGGATATCTTCTCCCCAACGCTTCGGGGTTCGTGCGCGGGAGAAACGCAATGATGGAACCGCTTCGAAATTTCGCACTCGTTCAAACTGTCGTGGACTTGTGTGGACTGAAATGACGTCATGACAAGACTGGACGACTGACAGAATCTTTCTGACAGTTGCAGGTGATGTCTACGCACGCTTCTATTCTTATAGACAGTGTTGGGCCTCCAAGTGCAGAGGTTTGTAGAACAGTAGCAAGTTTCCCTTAAGTGAATCACCCAAGGTATATCGAACTCAGTGAGATAGAGGTCAAAGATATCCCTCTCAAGCAACCCTGCAATTACGATACAAGAAGTCTCTTGTGTCCCCAACACACCCAATATACTTGTCAGGTGTATATGTGCACTAGTTCGGCGAAGAGATATTAAAATACAAGTGATATGGGTGATTATAAGTAGTAATTGCAATCTGAAATAAAAATGGCAGCGAGCAAACATGTAGCAGAAATGAGAGTAAACGGTGTTTCAATGCTTGGAAACAAGGCCTAGGGATCATACTTTCACTAGTGGACACTCTCAACAATAATAATATAATTGAATACATAGATATTTCCTCTTCACTATGCTACTCTGAATTATTCTCTCGTTGGATAACGAACACCAATCCACTGCGTAGGGCTATAAAAGCACACCTTAAAGTCGCATTCCACATCTAGGGAACCCCACACTGTCAACTTGAGCGCCCTAAAATAGTACTAGACAAACACCACAATTTCATAGAGACATCCAACACAAATAATAACTCATGATAAGTATTCCTGTAATCTTTAGCCTAAGAGCCACACACGGTGCGCACACTGTCAACTTCGCACCGTGGGACAAAGGTGACTCTGGAGTTTACATTAATAAAACCAATCAATTAGCATATAAGATAATGAAGAGTAACATCTATGGATTCAACTAGATTACAAAGCTCATGATCACATAAAGATCACACCATGGGAGAGAGAGATAAACCACATAGCAACCGGTAGAGCCCTCAACCCCGATGAAGAACTACTCCCTCCTCATCATGGGAGGCAGCAACGGTGATGAAGATGGAGGTGGTGTCGATGGAGATGGCTCCGGGGCAATTCCCCGTCCCGGCAGGGTGCCGAAACAGAGACTTCTGTCCCCCGAATTAGGGTTTTTGGTGGCGGCGGAGCTACGGAACTCTTCTGGAGAAATCGTCCATTCTTTTAGGGTTTGCACCGCGGAGGCAATATATAGTCCAAAGTGCGTCGCGAGGCGGTGACCGAGGCGGCCACACCACACCACGGCGCGGCCCCCCCTCTGGCCGCGGGGCCCATGGTGTGGGGGCTGTGGGCCTCCCCAGACTTGTCCTTCTGGCTCCCGGAGTCTTCTGGCGTTTTAGAATTTCTGTACTTTTTTCAGATTTTTCTGAGCACTTTCATTTTGGACCTTTTCTGCAATGCACAGACATAATAAACAGAAACTGGCACTGTGGCATTTTGTTAATAGGTTAGTCCAATAAATGTCATAATATGATATAAAGTGCATATAAAACATGTGATATTGATATAGAACAAGCATGGAACATCAAAAATTATAGATACGTTTGAGACGTATTAGCAGGCGTCCGTGCCGTCTTAATATGTTTTCTAACATGTAGGGATCGTTCGGCTTATTTGTAAAAGACGAATGGATCATTTTCTTCAGGAATTCTTCAAGCTCTTCAACTGCCCAAACACGAAGACAAGACGAACGGCATTGTCAAGAGGTGGCTGATGTAGAACTTAAACCTTTCCGGGGACTACTGTGGAGGATATGCCAAACGGGTATACAAACCACGATGGATAAAATCTGGCCCACCAGGGTGGCCCACCAGTGGCAAAGCCTGCTGGCTTTGCCCGACGGCCCAACAGGCAGAAGCGCAAGGGGAAGCCCAAGGCCAGCTTAGTGAAGTCCAAGATGAAGGAAGGGAAGATGTTCACCTTACGGAGCAAGTTAGGGTTCCAGCCGTGTTAGTCTAGGACTCGGGATCGAGGTCGGTTGAGACTTTCCTTGTAGGGGAAGGCACGACGTCTTTATAAGCCGGCTTTCCAGGAGCCTCAGGGCTACGCTTTTACAACCTCATTGTAACATGTACACATATTCGCCTTAGTGAATTATAGCAGCACGTAGGATCTCGCCGCCGTTGTGAGATCTGAAGCTGGGTAAACTCTTGTGTGCAATCCCGTCACCGGAACCCTCCACGTTCTTCCCCACAATCTCTACGGCACGCATGGCTACCTACTATGGATCCGCGTTACCAATACCTCGACACTTACCTATGTGCGCCAATAACTTATGCTAAGCAAGACAAGGAACAAGGTGATAGCAAGATAAGATTTCAAGCACGAAGGCTATCACAATGTAAGGTGCATAAGAAAAGAGCTCGGGAATAGAGATAACCGAGGCACGCGGAGACGATGATGTATTCCCGAGTTCCTCTTTGTTACGGGAGTACGTATCGTTGGAGAGGTGTGAGTTTCGATACTCAACGCCAAAAATGGCCTCACCCTATTCTCCGATGAACCTCACCCAATGGCTCGGTTCACCTTCCACTATCGGAATCCTTCAAGGCGGAATCCGGAGCCTTTACAACAAACTTGGGTCACAACCCACAACTGGATTGGGGGCTCCCAAACCACAAACCTTCCACTATCGGAATCCTTCAAGATATCTTCCGATATTCTGATAAATCGGCTGATTTATCGCTGCTCAGTTTCTGCCCGATAAGATAAATTGGCCGATCAATTGGCCGATATGCCGATAAATCGACCGATATGCCAATAAACCGGCTGATTTAGCCCTTATCTTGGGTCGACCGACAAATTCCCGATAAGCGAAATCCACAACATTGCCAATGTCCCAAGAGTAACAAGTTCACAAACTTTTAACTTTCACGAATCCTCGTGGAGAGCCTAAACCGATGCACCGAATGCAATGGCAAGAACACTAGAAGTGCTAAAATCCTTCACTCCCTAATCTAACCATAAGCAACTAATCCTTATAGGGGGAGAAGAGAGCAAGAACAAGGAAGACCACCAAATCCCTCCAAGATCTAGATCCAAAAGTTTCTCCTCACTTAGAGGAGAGATTGATTGGTGAAATGGTAGATCTAGATCTCCTCTCTCCTTCCCCTCTAATTAGAGGCAAGAATCATGAAGGAATAGAGAGAAAGCAAAGCTCCAAGAGGTCAACAATGGGGGAAAAAACATGCTCCAGCATGATGATATGCTATGCATGACATGGCAAGATGCAAGACAAGATGCACCTAAGACAAATTAAGCGGAACTAGGATTCCGACAATTAATATTAAGATTCAAGTTATTTATCTACACATCAAATTAAATGTTGATTAGCATGTGAGACAAGGCATGGGTGAGCTACACAAAATTAAATGGAATTGGGACAATCTTTATATTATTATCCCACACATTTCATATTTAATTATTTAGGTGAATATGCAAAAGACCACTAAGCAACAAGCTAGATTATGCAAACAAGAGTATGGATGGCATATTAATATTCATTGCATTTTTCTGATCAAAATACATATATCATTTGTATTATTTAGAGTTATACAACAAAAGATATAATTTTAGCAAGATTTACAAAAAAAGGTTAGCAGGGAGAGGTGGGCCGAATCTGGCAGAGAGGAGGAGCGCTGGTGGCGGATAGGGGCAGTGGACCTGGGCCAAGGCCCAACATAGGCGCCGGATGAGAAAAACAGGAAAAAGGGGAGGCTTTGCCTCTTGGAGGATTCGAACTCGGTTCAGGTGAGTGCAGGAGCAGGTTCCCTGCCACTGGACGGACTGGATCGGAGAGCTGCCCAAACTTTGGGGAAGAAGGCCCCATTTATAGGACAAAAGAAAATCTTCTCGTTATGCCCAGAATCCGCACCGGGGCGGTACTACCGGGCCTATCCCGGTACTAACGGATGCAGAGTACTACCGAGCTCACTACCGGGTTAAATACACTCGAATCTAGTACCAAAAACCGTTTCCCGGTAGTAGGGTCGGTACTACCGCCCAGAGTAAAACTGCAGAAATGCCGACACCAAAACGGGCAAAACCTTCGCATACGAACTCCGTTTTTTATGTTTTTGTGCTCGTTGGAATCACCACAACGAGCTATACAAGATCATGCAGAGAAACACCATAGTTCAACAAGGGAGTATAAAACCAAATGGGGAAAGGTTAGACCTCTTGATAAAAGAGCAACCGGTAAAACCTCCAATACCAAAAACACAATAACTATTTCATCCGGACTCCGTGTTTGATGATTTTGGGCTTGTTTAAAATATAATCACAAGCTCGACAAGATCATGCATATAAACATTATGGTCCATCATGTGAGGAGGAAACCATCTCTTAGAAAAGACAAACCGGTAAAACGTTCAATATAAAAAACGCAACAAGACATTCATATTAAATCTGCTTTTTATGAACTAGATCTTTAACATGGAGATGAACCAAGCTCTACCTCGACAGCCATTGTGGCTTCATACAATGGAGCCGGGAGTAAATCTCCCCTTCATATAAAACAAAGCACGCCAAGAGCGATCTCGTTGGCAAATCACTGTGAAAATTCATGACTTAATTCCATGCTGGTACCTGCGCACGTACTGTATTTACTTGTAGTGCATTGGTTTCTGGTTACGAATTATAGGTAAGCTTTGGTCCCGAACGTTCTGTAACGATTTATTAGCATAGAGTTAGAACTTTTTAACTCAAATTTACTGAATGGTCCCACTTTACGTATATAGGACAGGAAACAACAAAATTTTGCGCAAGATTTCGCAATAAAGACTGATCCCAAATTGAGCAAGAATTGACACCAAATCTAACAGGTTGGACCCATTAGTTAGCCTGATGTGGCCCAGGCAAAAACAAATTGGTTGAGGTGGACGTAGGTCCCACCTGTCAGTGTGACATCTTTATTATCCCCTCCCTCACTCGCTGACCGCACTAGCTGGGCCGTTGACGGGCTGGTCGGCGACCACCCGGCGAGTTGACGCGCCGACGAAGCCTCGCACGATCCCCGGGTCGTCCCACCTGTCAGTGTGACATCTTTATTTTTTCCCTCTCTCGCCTTGATCGCAGTGGCTGGACCGCAGACGGGCTGGTCGACGTAGCCCCACACGACAACCCGGCGAGCTGACGCCAAGCCTTCAAGGATTCTCAGGTGTCCGCTGCCACGAGGGCCCCTGGGCCGGCGTCGCACGAAGCCCTCCCGCGATGATGTGTTCCAGCGAGCAGCGGTCTGCTCCAGTGTACGAAGCCTCCAGATCGATCTGCTAGAGCGCGTATAGCAGCCTAACCCGCGACGACGAAGTAAAAGTGGGACAAACGGGTCCCGTTTTCGCATCCCTAGCGACAACGGCGTCGTCCTTGTCGTGTTGGCCACATGCCGAGTTGGGATGTGCCGCTGACGTGGACGGCCTCGCCCCAGATGCAGGGTGCGTCACACTTGAGCCGCGCGGGCACGACAGTCGTGGCGCCCATGGCGTGGTCCAGGAGATCTATCAATTGGGCAAGAGGGAGCTCTGGCCAGGCTCTCGGCCATGGCA
Source organism: Poa pratensis (assembly GCA_947311845.1). NCBI lineage: Eukaryota > Viridiplantae > Streptophyta > Magnoliopsida > Poales > Poaceae > Poa > Poa pratensis. The sequence goes on from CAMZMU010000117.1 coordinate 60,116,654, forward strand.
CAGCGGCGAGGACGGCGGCGGCGGCGGCGGCTCCTCCTGCCAGTGGCGGACCCAGAAATATACTAAAGCCTGGGCAAACTGTTAATATAAAGGCTAAATACGCTCTTCTTTTGGACAAATACGATGGAAATACGTGGTGCCGGCCGGCCGGAAGCCCGGGCAGCTGCCCGGGCGGCCGGGACGCTGGATCCGCCACTGCCTCCTGCGCCTCACCCAGTGGCGGAGCTAGACTCCAGTACCAGTGATGTCAATACGTTATGCTGCTTGGTACTTCTAGAGACTGATGCATAAAATTTGAGAAATTGAAGGGACATTTGGAAAACCTGTGATGTCAAGCGACATCATATACTGTGAGCAGCTCCGCCACTGGCCTCACCGTGCTCCTCCTCCTCCTTGACCATAGTGGCTGCATGGGGAAGGTTTGGCGCCGCGTCCTGCTCATCGTCGTCAGGATGACGACGATGTCGAGGTCGGTGCACGACCATTTCTCCGCGAACTCCCTCGACGCTAGCTGGACAGTGTCAAAGGATATCTTCGGGGCGAGGGCGATCCCTCTAGAACTGCGCCACGGACTCTTGCTCCGTTAGTGTCGGTTCCGACGACGGCTCCGCAGCGCGCTTCTTGCCGCAGGACGCCGCGTTCCTGGTTCGGTCTACACCTTCACACGCGGCGGCGGCGCTGACCATCCCGTGTCGTCTCTTATCTTCACGCCGCTCATGGGCGGCGGCGTTGGCTCGGCCTTCACCTTGACGAAGCGCGGCGTCGTCGACCGCGTTTTGGAGGGGGAGTTGTGGGAGGAATAGCTCGCCGGAACCTCCCCGTTGTGGTCGTCGAGCGCCGATTGGTGTTGCGCTTCGAGGAGTTCCGCCTAGTTACGGTTGTCCTCAGCGTACTCCGCGTCGGCGCGCTGCTATGGTGTTATCTGCCGGCGGCGCAGACGAATTAGCTGCCGGAGACGGCCCCCCTCCGACAGGGAGGGATGACGTAGCCCAGCACCGACATCGACTGGCCGCCGCCGCTGGGGAGGCGCATCCCCGGCAGCATGGGGATGCGATGCCAGTAAAAGATTGTCGCCTCGGTCTTCCGAAGGCAGCTCTTTGCCATGCCAGCCCCGCTGCCTCCCGCTTGGTCATTGTGCGTCATCGTTCTTCGCCGCCGGTGGCCTATGAAGCAAGGGGAGAAGAGAGCAAGGGGATTCGCGGCCGCGCGTGCTTTATAGGGACGGCGGGGCGGCAAAGAGCGGGAACGCGCTCCATTACTTCAGCACCGCTTCCCGGAGTGTCGTAACTCCGGCGACACGCGTCGGGAAGACATAGCGCAACACGTCACACCGCGTGAGTAACCGCCCAGCGGCCGCAATAAATTGAGCTGACCGCAGGTGTGTCGCTGACGCGTCGGCCCCGCGCGTCAGGATCTGACGTGGCTGCGTTGCCGCGGGTTGTCGGCGCGCCCGCTTGCGTCCACGAAAACAGGGCGCCAAGCGGGGTTGTCGGACGCTCTTTTGGAGCGTACCAGCAACTTTCGGCCTACTGGGCTCGTCGCATTGGGGCGTTTTAATGCCGGCGCCAATAGGCCTATTGGGTGCACTATGGGGCGCGCCAGTGGAGATGCTCTTAGTTGAAAAAATGTCTGTCATCTTAAATCTCTTGGCGGTCTGGGGGTTTGGACCTGAACATATTTAGTCGTGCTCTTCGGCTAAGATGTAAGTTGCACGAATGGCAAGACAGATAGGTCTTGGATTGGCACGCAGGTGCCCTGTGACAAGGTGGACAACTCTCTGTTCGATGCTTGCACCAAGATCTCAGTTGGTCCAGGGAATATAACCAGATTTTTGACCTCTAAATGGCTAGATGGTGCAGCCTTTGCTGAACTAGCCCCAAACCTTCTCCGCCAAGTCCACTTGAGAGTCGCCTGTGAGAAATCGGCCCGTTCCCCTCGCCTCTCCGGCAGCCGTGCCGTCCGGCGTGGTAGAGAGAACGCGGCGCGGGCTGTATAGAGTAGTTTAGGTTCTAGTTTAGGTGTGGGGCTTGTCCTCGTGTGCCTTTATGGCGTCTTGGAGTCGGCTTCCAGATCGCTCCGGCCAGATCTGGAGCGTCCTGGCGACGAGCTGTTCGGCGGCGCTGCGCTGGTGGCAGGTGCGGTGGTGACTGAGCGTGTTCGTGCCAGGCATCTCCGAAATAAGGCTGGTCTTCTTCCTCGCCTCCTTCGTCTGATCTGGTCGTTTCCGAGCAGCGACTCGATCCTGGATCCTCTTTCTCGTGGTGTACGTCCTCGGTGGATGGTGTGCCGGAGTAGAGAACCCGAAGGCGATTTCATCAATAAGCTCAATGGCTTGTCTCCAGATCTCGATCTGGGGCCAGGATGCAGTGCTGGCTTAGTGGATGCAGGCTTCTGCTCCTTTCTCGGAGGCCGTCAAGGTGGCGGAGGAAGGAAAGGATGGATGTCGGCACTTCTGTGGCTGGCGCGGCGGGGATTCGAGGCTGCTCGTGGCAGAGCTCCTAAATCGCAGCGAACTGCCGCTGTGGTTACTTTTGGTCGGCGTGACCACTCTGCCCTGTAGCTATGTTTGAGCCGCAGATCTTCCAACCTCCAGGCCGGCGTGCCACTGTGGAGGCCCTTCTGCAACTCCGTCGAGGCGTTCTTCGTCAAGCCATCGCCAAGTGGTTCTGTCCCCGGCGACGGCGCTGGCGGCCGCGGCGTCGAGTGCATCGTCAAGCTCGGTGGAGAGGGACGTGTTTGCAATGCTTTTTTTCCTTCTTGAGGTCTTGTTTGTAATTTGTGAGGACTTGGTTGTATTTTCTTTTTCTTTTAAGGTCCTCTATGTAATATTTGTACCCACCGATTAATGCAGCTCTGGACCCTTCGGGGTCCTTCCCCTTGTTCAAAAAAAAAACTAGCCCCAAACCTATTCAAACTGACACGGTTGAAGAACATCACTGTTATGCAAGCCATCAACAACGACAGATGGATGACTGGTTATCCATCGCATTAATTCCGAAGCTCAGCTAAGAGAATACCCAGCTTTGTGGATCAAACTGCAAGGCTTCACTTTGTCGGACGAGAACGACACTATATCATGGACACTTAACTATTCATCAACCTAAAACTCAAAATCGGCATACAGTGCACAATTCCTCGGATCACACGCCACAATTGACTTCTCCAAGCTGTGCAAGGCAAAAATTCAGCCCAACTGCAAGTTTTTCACTTGGTTATGACTACGTCAACGGATCCTCACAGATGATTTGATACAAAACAAAGCAATTGACCACGGCGAGCACTGCACGCTTTGCGATCAGGAAGCCGAGACTGCAGCACATCTAATTCTTTCCTGCCCGTATGCTCGCTCTGTTTGGCATCTCCTTGCCTAGCGGACAGGCACCTTGCAACTTCAGATTCAACCCAACCAATTCCTTACTCCTGCTGGATGTGGCGGTATGTGACGGATGTTCTCACCAAAGACGAGCTATTGGTGGCAATATATGGACTTTGGCACATTTGGAAAGAAAGATGTCGAAGGGTTTTTCAGACGGAGTACAAGCTCACGACTTGCCCCTGTGGCGATTGGCGACGTGCCGCTCTCTAATCTCTCCCCCTTCTCCGCTTGCTCTAATTCCAAAATCTCCCCACAATCCCAATCCATCTCGACCGGAAAAGCCCAAAATCAACCTCAAATCCATAGCCACTCTCCTCCTCATCATCAACTTCTTAGATCTACGACAAGCAAGCAAATCATGGAAGGAAACGAGGAAGAAAGCAGAGAGGAAGAACAGAGAAGTCGTCGGGAGATGTCTGGAGTGCCAGATCTGGCGATAAACTTGCAGGCGATGACTATTGCAGATTCGAGAATCACTGAAGTTCATGCAAGCCAGCTTCAGCAAGAAGAAGAAGTAGACTTCAGCTTCTGTCTGCTCATGAAAATAGCATGTACAGGAGGAACACCAAGAACCACCACCAAGCAAGTACTGCAGCAGTCGATGGCCAAAGCCTGGAGAAACAACTACTATGCAATCTCTCAGGTATCCGACTCGGTTTTCCTAGCTCACTTTCGATCGCAGGAAGCCATGATGTCAGTTTATATGCGTCAGCCATGGACTACCGGTTCAGATAATTTGTTGCTAGATTGGTTTGACCCTGAAGATGAGGTAAACTCTAGTCGAGACTACAGATTTGAGTACATCTTTGTTACAGTCAGAGCTTATGGTATCCCTAGAGCAGCCAGATCCATCTCCTTGCTTGCTGACATTCTCAATCAAGTAGGAGTTGTCTCGGAGTTTCATGTTCTGCAGCAAAATATGCTATATGCTAAGCAAGATTACATCTGGGGTGTAGCAAAAATGAGAGTAAGCCAGCCGGTTAAGGACAGATTGCAGGTTGTATATCCGGATAGTAGTTCAGGGTTTGCATATCTACACTACGAGAAGATTAAGAGGATTTGCTCCTTCTGCGGAATCATGTTTCACAATGTGCAGCACTGCCCAGCACGAAACAGTATTCTCAGGGAAAGATCAAAGAGAGGAATGCCAGTGCATGATATTCCACCTCAAAGGCTTGGACAGTGGATTACAGATGAAGATTTGGTGCATTTGGAAGCAATTCGCAGTGCGTCGATTACCAATATTGGGCAGCAACAGAGACCCAATCCAATCCTTGAGAAACTCCAGAAGCTTTTTGCTGACGATCCGAAGGGGAAAGGGAAGCAAGTTGATCAATCTCAGACAGTTCATCCTTCAGTTCATCAGGGGCAAAATCGTCCAGATGAAAAATCTGTTGGACGGTTGATGGCATTTAATCCCTTGCCAACTCATGCAGGAACTCTCTAGATAGGCGGTGAAGGAGCAAGAGATCAGCTGCATACATGCCACGCAAGCCACAAGGAGTTTCCTTCTCAGCTACCAGTACAGAGCAATAAAACCGAGCACAGAGATTTTCAACAGTTGGGCCCACGCAGCACGTTTCAGCCAAATCCACTGAACCACTCTCAGGACAACTCAGGGACACGGTCTAGGCCAGGAATGGGCCAACAGCTCTGGTCTACTGAAGATACATCCCGTCTGTTCTCGCAATTTCCTGTCACCGCTTCCTTTTTCACTCACCAAAGCCAAGCGTCTAAGCGGCCGGCACCGAATGAAGATCCCGTCGATGCTCCTCTTGCAAAAAAAAATCCACTCAGCTCCCAAGCCGCAATTTTCCGACCACCCATCTTGGTTCCCCGCACCAGGTCCCTACTGGAGAAGGTCAGACCAGCCTCCTCCCCGATGCAGTAAAGTCTCAGGTGAAGATTGACACCAAGAGGTGTCCTCCTGATCAGCCAGTTGCTGCAGATCCGCCACAGTCTCCAGCTACTGCACATCAAGCTATCCATCTAGAAGATCTTGGAGGAAGCGGAGCCAGAACAACTGCTGATGGAAATGATGCTGCAGCAATAAGAGTAGACTCGGCAGAGATTACAAATGAGAGAACAACAAGAGATGTAGATGCAGCCGATGTAGAGGGCAGGATTCGTCGTCACCCTCGAGGATGGGATATACCACCGCCCGCTGAAACTGGAGGTAACGATCAATCTGCTAGAGGGACTTTTCACTATCAACCTAGCCATGCCATTCGGTCCCATCAAGGAAACCCTAGCCAAGTGGGGCAGATCCGCAATCCCCGCAGACATCATAGTGAATCTGTGGGAAGTATGATGCACCCATACATTCGATCACCTCGGAGACAGATTCCAAGAGGCAGCAGAACAAGCACCCCAGAGCATGACCCATGGCCGATTCGCACCTCTTCACCAACTTGGTCACCGGGCACACCAGATTCTCGCCAAGGAGCTTTCTCACCTCCACAAATAGTTGACAACTACTATATGCCTATGGATGCTAGTAATATGGCTTTTGGTCAAGGTAGGCAGGGACATGGTGGAGATGAAGCTCAATCTTCAGCTACTTATCCTAGCGAGGGAGTTCACCTTCAACAAGATCGTGGAGACAGCAACGAAGGCATGGAAATAAATAAAGGGGCAATGGCGCCAGCCCATGAGGCGCCATGGGCGCCATGAGGGCCCTCGGATGGAACTGCCAAGGTATGGGCAAGACCTTGAGCAGTACCAAGATGGTTCACCTTGCCCGACTATCGATTCCACTAAAGCTCAGGTAATTTTTATCTCTGAAATTAAATCTTCCAAAGTTAAATCTGCTGATCTTATTACTAGGTTTAATATGTCTAATAGCTTTGTAGTTCCCTCGCGGCGTCGCTCCGGAGGGCTTTGGCTGATGTGGAACGACGACCTGGATATCTCTGTGTATACCACTAGCTTTTACCTTATCTTAGCCACTGCTAGCATTAGATCTAGTAATCAGAAGTTTGGTTTAGTTTGTATATATGGTGATCCTTATCATAGACAGACTAGTTTATCTGGGATCAGATCGCCTCTTTTGTGTATGATAACTCTAACCTCCCAATGCTATGTATGGGTGACATGAATGATCTTTTGTATGACATAGACAAGAATGTCCCTGTAACTAATCATTCTCGCTTAAGTGCCTTTCAATCTCTTGTGAAATCTTGCGGTCTCTTTGATTTGGGTTACAGTGGGCCTGCGTATACTTGGACAAATAAACGTTTTTCTTCGAATCCAATATATGAAAGACTTGATCGATGCCTGGTTAATGCTGAATGGTGTTCTCTTTTTCCTATTTCAAATGTTTACAACCTGCCTCTAATTCACACAATAAGTGATCATGCACCAATTCTTCTTTCTACTGATGGTATTGTGCGCCGTTTCAAGCGACCTTTTAAATTTGAAAATTGGTGGCTAAAAGAAAAAGACTTTAATGCACATGCTAAAGAAATATGGTCCTTATCAAATAAAAAACCGTTTAACCAAAGGACTAACCATCTAGCGCAAGCTTTAAGAACTTGGTGCAGGAAAAAGAAGCCCATACAGCAGGAACTCAATGAGCTAGAAGATCAAATAAAGCAGGTCCAAGCCAAGACGATGACACCTCAAGACCAAGCTTTAGAATGCTCACTCGTCACAAGGTATGAACAATGCTTAACAAATCTTACTGATTCCTATATGCAGCGAGCAAAGAAGAACTGGATAAAAGATGGAGACAAGAATACAGCCTACTTCCACAGAGCCATTCTCAAGAGGAGAAGGAGAAACATGATTGTTTCAATCAAAGATGAAAATGATATCATTCAGCACATGCCAAAACAAATAAGCAATACCTTTGTCAACTACTTTCGACATATTTTTGCATCAACTAACAACAATGCTGGCAGGCCCTATCTTCATACACAGATTCCAGCAAACAGTGCAGACTACACCTACACAGTGCCAAGCAAGCAGGAACTTTTAGAAACACTACAAGATATGAAAAGAAATGCATCGCCTGGACCGGATGGTTTCAACGTCGAATTTTATCTTGCAACCTGGAGCTGGATAGGAAATGACGTCACAAATCTGGTTAGTTCCTTCTATCACTCAGGGATCATGCCTCAACATATTAATGATACTCATATTGTGTTAATTCCTAAAAAACTTGTTGCACTAGTTCCCGCTGATTATAGACCTATTAGCCTTTGTAATGTAGTCTACAAGCTCATTGCGAAAACACTTGCAAATAGACTCAAACCTCATCTCCCGGACCAAATTAATCATTCCCAACAAGCTTTTATTGAAGGGAGACGCATTAGTAACAACATCATCATCGCACAGGAAATAACTCACTCTTTTTCCCTTTCTTCCTGGAAACATCAAGCTTTTATGCTCAAAATAGATCTTGCAAAAGCTTTTGATCGCCGAATGGAACTTCATCGTAGCGGCACTCTCACGTCAAGGACTGCATGGTCATTTCATAAATCTAATCTATGCCTGCATTTCCTCGCCCACCTTTTCGGTTGTCATTAATGGTCAACCATTTGCGATTCCGAAGCGACAGAGGAATACGACAAGGATGCCCACTCTCGCCATACCTATTTGTTTCAGCCATCAATGAATTGTCGCTATCTCTTCAAGACGCAATGGAGAACAAGTACCTTCAGGGCATAACGCTAGGACCAAATTGTCCTCGCATCCATTCTCTTATGTTTGCCGATGACCTTCTCATCTGCGGTGAAGCCACTCTTCAAGAAGCAGTAGCTATGAAGCAAATCCTCGACACTTTCTGCTTTGTCTCTGGACAAACTCCTAACTGGTCTAAATCGGGTATTATTTTTAGCAAACACGTACAACCCAATGAAGCAAATGCAATCAAAACCATTTTCCCGGTTCAAAACATGGATGCTTCCTTCATTCATCTTGGTCACCCTCTCATCCTTCCGGCAAAAAAAGATCTTCAGCTATAATTTTGTAATTGACAAATTTAAATCTAAACTCAACACCTACAAAGCAGACAAACTCTCTCACGCGGCAAGGCTTGAGCTCATAAAATCTGTCTTCTCTTCTATTCCAGTGTACTATATGTCAAACATACTCTTTCCCAGGAAACTCATAGCAAAACTCACAGCTATTATAAGAACCTTCTGGTGGACGGGAGTAAGAGAAGAAAAGCCACAAAAAGCCTTTGCCTTAAAGCTGGAAAGATCTCTGTGCTCCAAAAAAAGAAGGCGGTCTAGGAATTAGGAACCTGCAAGCTGTAAATCAAAGCCTTATTCTCACAGCAGCTTGGCGAATTGCCAAAAACCCGAATGACCAACTTCATCTTGTTCTTCAAGCAAAATATTTCCCAGGTTCCTCAATCTGGCGCCCCAAATCAAATACTCCTAAATCAGCTTTCTGGGCCTCTATCCTCAAAGTCATGCCAATACTTAAAGCCAATACTTCCTATCAACTAACTCAGGGCAACATTTCCATTTGGAGCACGCCTTGGTATCCCTCCTGGACCACTATTTACAATGACTTAATTATTCAACCTACTGGATTCACTTACCCAAACCTGGTTAAGGACTTATGGATACCCAACCAAAAAACTTGGAATGAAAACCTTATCAATACTCTTTTTACACCCTCGCGGCTATCACAATAAAACAAACTCAAATAATTGATACAGATGAGCAAGACCTTCTTTGTTGGAAACTAACACAAGATGGTAAGTGCACCACAAAATCTGCATATTATGCTTGCTTGCAGGTACTATATGAGCAAAGACAAGAAGACAGACCGAGGAAACCAAACACACAAACAATCCAGCTACTAAATCAGGTTTGGAAATGCAAGGAGATTATCCCTAGGATTCAAACTTTTGCTTGGCGATTCCTTCGAAAATCATTACCAACAGGTGCAAGAGCAGGACGATACTCAAAGCACATAGACAAAATCTGCTGCAGGTGTGGAATGCAAGAAGATGAAGTACACCTCTTTTTTACATGTCCTTTTGTCAAAGCTGCCTGGTTCATTGCTCCCTGGTACATTAAAACTGATCTTATTGCTTACAATTGCACTAACCTGACAGATATAATTTTAGCTCTTCTTTCAATGAACCATCCTCATGCCACAATAGCAAACATCTTCACATTCATGTGGTGCATTTGGAAGTCCAGGAATGACATGCTTTTCCAGAGGAAAAAAGGACAACCTTACCAGATTTTTATTAATGCTCAAGTCTTACAAATAATCTTGAAGTTTATGATCTTAGCTCCTCTTATAAGCAGGAAAATAAACAGGTACAGAGGAAACTAATTACTACCAGGATGTCAAGTCCAATACAAGGTTCAACAATTAGCATCGACAATTATCCTCAAGGTACAATCATCTACACAGATGCGGCATGGAAGAACCCCATCCCAGGTGTACCCCAAATACAGGAAACAGGAATAGGGATCTACATCGCAGATAACTCTACTCAAGAAGGATGCAAAATAAAAATACAGGTCTCGGCGCAGCAACAGGAAAATGCCTTTCAAGCAGAGGCAAAAGCGCTCTCTACGCAGCAAAGATTGCAAATATTCTACAGGTGGACAAACCAATCTATTTAACCGATAATCAGGTTCTAGCAAAAACTACAGCAGCAAGAACAATTAGTCATCCCCTGCTCCACTGGAATGCAAGGCATCATTTAGCAGATTTCTTCAGAGAAACAGAATACACATCGCCACAGGTGTTCCATATATCAAGGCAGTTAAATGGAGAAGCTCACAATTGCGCCAAACAGGTTCTTAGGCACAGCCTAAACCAACCTATCTATCAATGTACCAACTCAGCTCATCCTCTAGGTGCTTGTCCTGTGCTCTTAGCTTTACAAAATGTAACCTCCCAGGACTTTGTACTTACTGCTGCAATTTGCAGCTGAGTTGGATTGAATTAGCGCCATCTGGCGCCATTGTTTGTTCAAAAAAAAAAAGAAGGGTTTTTCAGCAAAAAACAATTTCAGAAGAACAACTAACTGAATTTATCAAAGATGATCTTCTGCTGTTGGGCTCCTATCTAAAACTGCAGGGCAAACGCTGACGAGGAGGAGACGCGCACTGTACCCGATTTTTGGGAGTAGTCCACTGCTCCTGCTTTAATTTCTTTCTTTTCTATTCTTCTAGTTCTTCTTTCCAAGCTAGCCTCTCCCTGGTTTGTAAGGAATTATTTCTTCCCCTTCAATGAATTGGCAGAACAACAGCCGTTTACCTTCAAAAAAAGACATCGACTCCTGGATAGACGGTTGATGGTCGAACTTAGACTAGAGCAATGGAAGGGTTCTGTCTTGTGGCTTCAGGGGAAATGTTCGTTGGTCTGAGAAAAGGTTCATATGTAAAAAAAAAACATGTTCACGAGTTAGTAGAAAAATATTCACGGGGCCAAAAAATGGTTACGTATTAAAAAATTAATGGGTTGAAAAAATTCACGGGGCATAAAAAATTGTACACATGGTTCAAAAAAAAGTTCATGGAGTTAAAAAATGTCAATAGAGTTTAAAGAAAAATATTCACTGATTCAAAAAAGGAATGTTAACGGTTTAAAAAATATTTGCGTGTTTGTAAAATGTTCAAAACTATATATTCATGTGTTACCACAAATACAAAAAATAAAGGAGGCAAAGAAAAAATGTAAAGAAGGAGAAATAATAGCAAACAAAGGAAATCTAGAAACAAAAAAAGGAAAACAAGAAGAAATGAACAAAAACAAAAGAAAAACGAAGAAAAGAAACGTAATCGAACATAAGAAACAGTACAAATCTAAAAAGGAAAAAAAACGAAATGGGCTGGGCCATATGGGGCGAGCTCTGCAGGCGAGACGAGGCAAATGCTCGCAAGGAGCCATACATAGTCGCTGCGTTAAATATTTTATGGACACGCTGGAAAGAAAGACCTGTTCAGAGATGATCTAATCCCAACCTTGGATATGGAGGAGCACTGCTTGGAAGAACAAATCCAACTTCCTACCATACTCGCGATCGTGAACAAGTAAGTAACTCGATCGGATACCTAATTCTGCAGTCCGGACTCTGGACAACACCGAAGATACAATTAGACCATGATACAAAGATGCATATCGTTACGACAAACACTCTATAAGAAGCACACGCCCCACGGCCGAAAAACAAAAACAAGCGAACACGTCTGATCGATCCAGGGCTTTGCATCGATCACGTATTCACGTCTTGCCTCCTCTAGATCCGACCGGCGACCAGCCATGGTGAGCACGCAGCTTCCGCCGCCGCCCACGCGCTCGACCATCACCGCCACGACGAGCAACGGCGCCCACGAGCTCACGGTGGAGGGCTACTCCGTGACCAAGCTGCTTGTCCCCGGCGAGCACATCGACACGCACAAATTCAGGGCGGCGGGTCACGACTGGAGGATCTGCTACTACCCGAACGGCGGCAAGGAGACGGATCGCAGCATGTCCTTCTTCCTCAAGATGGAAGACCGCTGGATGCCCGCCGACAAGAACGTCCGCGTAAAGTTCGGTTTCAGCCTGGTCCCCCGCCATGGCGCCGAGCCAGTCCCTGGGGAGCCGGCGACGGTACGGTTTGCTGGCAAGCCCCGCGTGGTGGATTTCCCTCACAAGGAGAACATGGACGTGGAGCACTGGGGCCTGACAATCTCCAAGAGGGAGCTGGAGAAGTCGCCGGAGTACCTCTGTGACGACTCGTTCGTGCTGCGGTGCGAGATCGCCGTCGTGGACAAGCCAGTCGTAAACAGCCATGGCGGTCTCCCGGCGGTGTGCACCTGCAAGGATGAGCTGTGCAAGCTTCATCACCTGAAAGGAGGCTCATGGCTCAAGGGCGCAGTCGCCAAGTACTTCCTCGACTGCCTCGGCATATGAAATTGTATATATATAGATCTAGGTTCAGACATTTTTCAATCCATGTTAGATTCTATGATAATATTTTGTTATCGCAATGTAGTCCAGTTATTTGGTTATCAGTCTTGTTTTGAACAGCGGTCAAATCGTATCTATATGCATTACTTTTTTTTTTGTTCGTGATCGACTTGTCTACATGCTGAGTGTTTTTTTTTTTTTGAAGGAACGGTGAGCTTTATTAATTCGGTTTTGCTAGCTCCTGCCGTTCGATCATCGCATCGCGATGCGCGCGGAGTTTTTTTCTTACCCCTTAGGCTAGGTACATTTTTTTTTTGAGAACTCCACACTTTATTAATCAACGACAGAAACCGGATACAAAGACCACCAGGAGGCTGGAGGAGCCAAATCTGACGTCCCAAACTATTAGAAACAGCAAAACGAGATAGTCCATGAGCTTCGGAATTAGAAGCCCTATTTTCATGTCTAAAGGTGGCCTCAGCAAAGCTTCTGCCGGTGGCCTTTATTTCATCCAGTATCATACTGTAGTTTCCTGCAAAGGGTTGCGACATAGCGTTGATCACCGAGAGGCAATCTGACGCCACTGTGATGCGCTGAAGATGCAGGTCTTGTGCCAAAGCCAGGGCTTCCCTGCAGGCCATTGCCTCCAGTACCGTCGGATCAGAGATTCCTTCGAAGGTGACCGCCGAAGCTCCGAGGAAAACGCCCGCCTGATCTCTACAAACCACTGCCACCGTGCCACCCGTGCCTTGTTTTGCAGTGGCCGCGTTATAGTTCAGTTTTTCACATCCCGGCAGTGGAGGGATCCACTTCGGGTGTACCTGCCGGGGAGCTGCACCACATCTTGGGCTGGGCGAGCTAGATATGGACAGGTCCCGGAGGTAACTCTCGACGAAGAGATGCGTTGACAAGGGGCTCTGGAATTCACCTTCAAAAATGATCTTCCTTCTTGCGTACCAGATCGCCCAAAGCGTGATCGCCAATCTGGCGAAGTCATCTCTCGACAGTGTCTCCATCATAGCAAATAACCATTGTTTCGCCGATGGTTCCTCGTTCGAGCACATGTGCTCGGTCACCCCCTCGTCGGCCAATACCCAGACACACCGGGCCACCGTGCAACTGATGAGAGAATGCCGCCACGAGTCCTCAGCGCCACATATGGAACACGCACTGGTCTCAGCCATGTGTCGGTGGCATCGCACATCTACTGTAGGCAGAGAATGCCTCGCCAACCGCCACAAGAACAGCCATATCTTGGAGGGAACTTGGGCTTTCCAGAGGCAACACCATGCTTTCTCCTCCACTGCTGCATCTGAACCTGCAGCTCGGCCCTCTAGCCAGTCCTCTCTCCTCTTTTTAGTCTGAACAAGGAGACGATAGACCGATTTCACCATGAGCATCCCATTCTTCTCATAGTGCCACGCCCACCTGTCAGGTAGCCACCTCGTACTCAAAGGGATTGACTTGATAGCTTCAACATCCATGGGAAGAAAAAACTCCTGCAGCTGCTCGGTTTTCCAGCTAGCTGTCGAGGAATCGATGAAGGAGGCCACCGAGACCGGAGGATCCGCCTTCAAACACGCCAAGGGTCGCAGCATGTGATCACGCGGCAGCCAATTCTGGTTCCATGCATGTGTTGCTTCCCCTGTACCAATCCTGCGAATTAAGCCTTGCTTCATCGCATCTCTCCCTTCTACGATCGTCCGCCACACCTGGGAGGGGTGTGAGCCGAGAGCAGCATCAAGGAAGTCCGTCTGGGGATAGTATATAGCCTTCAAAATCCTTGCGCTCAGGGCATCGGGATTCTGGACTATGTGCCATGCTTGACACGCTAGCATAGCTAGATTAAAAAGCTCGATGTCATGGAAGCCCAAACCACCAGCAAACTTCGGTGTGCACATAGTTTCCCATGAAACCTAGCTGGCTTTTCGCTTGCCGTCCTTGCTTCCCCACTAGCAACTGCGTAGCATTGCATTGATCACCAAACACAGCCCTCGTGGTAGCCTAAAACATGACATAGAGAAAATTGGGATTGCCATTGCAACAGCCTTGATCAAGACTTCCTTCCCTCCTCCCAAGAGAGCTTGCTCTAGCCAACCATGAATTCTCTTCCAAATTCGATCTTTTAGATATTTGAAAGCCCCACTTTTCGATCTACCCACATCGGAGGGCATTCCGAGGTACTTCTCATTCAGTGTTTCGTTAGGGACATGTAGAATGTCCTTCACTGATTGTCTTCTGCTCTCAGGACAGCCCTTACTGAAAAACATAGAGGACTTGTCAAGATTCACACATTGCCCTGACGCATTGCAGTATTTCTCCAAGATCTCAATCACTTCCATTGCTCCTTCATCACTTGCTCGTACGAACATCAGGCTATCATCCGCAAAAAGGAGGTGGTTCACTGCCGGAGCTGTGGGAGCCACCTTGATTCCTTCTAAATGCGATGACTGACGAATTTTTTAAGGAGGCCTGAGAGGCCCTCTGCTGCAAGTAAAAACAGGTATGGGGATATGGGGTCACCCTGTCGAAGACCCCTAGTAGGCTGAAACTCCTCTAGTGGTGTTCCATTGAACAAGACTGAGAAGGACACCGATGAGACGAGACTCATGATCTGATCCACCCAACACCGGTGAAAACCCATGCGGAGCATAATCGCCTTCAGATATGACCACTCCACACGGTCGTACGCCTTGCGCATGTCCAGCTTTAAAGCACAATGCTGGTGTTTCTTTGCGCCATACCGCTTCATAAAATGAAGGCACTCATACGCTGTGATAATATTGTCCGTGATGAGCCTTCCCGGGACAAAAGCGGACTGTTCTTCTGAGATAATCTCCAGCAATATAACCTTCAGCCTGTTCGCCATCACCTTCGATGCAATCTTGTATATAACATTACACAGGCTGATGGGACGGAATTTCCCAAGCTCTCCAGGTGACGCCACCTTCGGAATGAGCACGATGAAAGTTTTATTAATCCCCTTTGGGCTGTCCTCACCGCGCAAGATGCGTAGCACTTCCCTCGTCACTTCTTCCCCGCATAAGTTCCAATGCTTCTGAAAAAACTGAGTCGGGTAGCCATCTGGTCCCGGAGCCTTGAGCGAACATCTGGAATAATGCGAGTTTTACTTCCTCATCTTTGAAAGGTGCCAACAGCTGCGCATTCATCTCATGAGTAACAGTAACAGGAACCGACGCCAGGACCTCTTCCGTACCCGCCATCGCCTCCGATGTATATAGGTCATTATAAAAGGACCTTGCCAAAAGGCCCAACTCGTTCACATCCTCGGTGAATAGACCATCAGGCCGACGCAGCCGAGTGATCCGATTTTTCTTCTTTCGCTTACTAGCTCTCACATGAAAGAACCTCGTATTGCGGTCTCCTTCTGCAAGCCATTGTATGCGTGATCTTTGTCTCCACATTGTTTCCTCCCGATGTTGGAGCTCGACAATGTGTTCCACGATCTTCAGCTCTCGGTGGTTTGGCCCTGTTCTGTCGGTCTGAGCGCGCAGATCGGTCAGCTCCCGCTTCAGCGAACGCAGCTCCATCCTAACGTGACCAAAGGTGGTTCTTCCCCATGTTGACAGCGAGCCCGAGAGACCCTTGAGCTTCTGCTCCAGCCCGTGCATGGATATGCACGTATCCTCCTTCCACACCCCCTCTAAAGTAGGTGCAAAGTCAGTATGGGACTCCCACATGGCTTCGTACCGAAAGATCCGTGAGATCAGCGGCCTTTCCTCCCGCGGCTCATGAAGGAGTAAGATCGGTGAGTGATCCGAGGCAGCAGCCGTTAGGTGTTGTAGGGTAGCTAGAGGAAATCGTGCACTCCAGTCTGCCGAGGCCAAAGCACGATCTAGTCTCACCCTACAATAGGAACCACCGGATACTTTCTTTTCAAACGACCACGGTGTGCCCGTATAGCCGAGGTCCATCAGACCACAGATGTCCACAGTCTCCTGAAACGCCTGAATTTGGTAGTTGCTTCTCTGGTTGACTCCCTCGTGCTCCTCCCTAAGGAGTACTTCATTAAAATCTCCAATGCACAACCACGGTAGCGGTGATGAAGCTTTGATGAACTTCAACATATCTCACGTCTTGTGGCATTCATTGACTTGAGCCTCTCCGTACACACATGTTAGACGCCACGGTTCCGCCGTGGGGGGAGACACAACAACGTCAATATGATATATGCCTTGAGGATCGTTTTGTGGGCTTGTTTTGTACGGTGGTTGGTGCTGTTTTGGTGTAAGCAGGCTTTGTTTTTGGCGGGCCTTTTTCGACTGGGCAATTTGAGTACTCGCTTTTTTTTCGTTCACGAATCTTTTTTTGCGAACAGGCTTTTTTTCGTGGGCCTTTTTTTTTGTCTGAACCATGCCTGCGTGCGTTCTTTTATTTTTCCTACTGTTTTGTTACTGTTCGTTTTCATTTTTTTCCTACTGTTTGTTGCATTCACCAATTGCATGCTAGTTGCATCTGGGAATTTTATTTTGGTTGAGTTTTTATTTTACCAATTGCAGGCTTTTTTTCGTGGGAACTTTTTTTGTTGCACCAGTTGCATCCTACCTACAACTGGTTATTTTTTGTTCATTTTCATTTTTTTTTTCCCTCCCGTTTGTTGCATACGAGAGCACCAGTTGCATGCTAGTTGCAACAGGGAATTTTATTTTGTTTGATTTTTATTTTACTAGTTACATGTTAGTTGCAACCGACCTTTTTTCACCAGTTGCATGCTAGTTGCAACTGAGATTTTTATTGTTTGAGCTTTTATTCACCAGTTGCAAAAACCGTTTTATTTTTACCGGTTGCATGGTAGTTGCAACTGGGAATTTTATTGTTTGAGTTTTTTTTTACCAGTTGCACCAGTTACATCCAAGCTGCAACTGGTCATATTTTTTTTTATGTTTTTTCACCAGTTGCATGGTAGTTGCAATTGGGAATTTTATTTGATCGAGTTTTTATTTTACCAGTTGCATGCTACCTGCAACTGGTCATTTTTTGTTTGTTTTCATTTTTTCCCCATCTGTTGAGCACTAGTTGTGTGCTAGTTGCAACTGGAATTTTTATTGTTCGAGTTTTTATTCACCGGTTGCATGCTAGTTGCAACTGGACTTTTTTGTTTTGCACCAGTTGAATCCTACCTGCAACTGGTCTTTTTTGTTCGTTTTTATTTCTTCCCCTTTCTATTGCATACAAGAGCATCAGTTGCATCCAACCTGCAACTGGTCATTTTTTTTATTACTCTCAGATCCAAGATTTTATGATTTTTTGTGTGGCCTATAGTACACCGTATTATTGAGTAAAACTTTGCAGATATGTAGATAAATGCATATGTATCCACGAATGTTTTTGAGTAATTTTTAAAACTTTGAAATACCATTTCTAATTATTTTTTCTGGCATGAGAACTGGACACGGGAGAGCGGTAAAGAGCGTCCTGAAGGGAGTGAGAGAAATTAAGCCTACGCGTTGTAAACTTGTAAGCAGAAGAGCAAACCAGTCTCGTATCCTACAGGCTTATAAGAATAGCACTACATGTAAAAGGCCATGAACGTGAAGGGCCAAGACCAACAAAAAGGAACGACACATAGGTACTGTTCGGTGAGCCAATCGATCGATCCGAGTTAACGATGGAAATCAACCACGCTTGACGTCATTCGACTGAGATTTAATAAAATCTCAGTCGACAGACTCCTAGGCGCGCCCTTATTAATTAGGTAATAATGTTTTGATAATCTTTTTCTGATCAGTTCCGACACGCAGGTCGGGGCTGACTCACGTAAGAAATCAAAAGAGTTGTTGTTACCTAATTGCCTTAACTCATTTGGAACCCATCATTTCGAGCTGGAATCATGAAATTCATTTGTGATTCCATGCTCAACTTGTTTGGCTGGCATGGAATTGACATGTCATTTCATTTGGAATTCCAGCAAATTCCTATTGTGTGTTATGGCAATTCCTATCCCTAACCCTGTCATTTCACTTTCCAAATGAAATGAAATGAAATGATGGTTGCCAAACGAGCTCTAAGCTATGCGCTACCTCATTGCTCACCCGATCCATTCAAGGATAGAACATGCACCGCATGCATATAATTTTGTTGGTTGCTCCCGTTACTTGAAAGTTGTGCGATGTAGTCGTGCTATGATCTAGATGGTGGTTTCTATTGGATTACGTAGTAGAATTTAAAATTTTCCGACCTACGCAACAGCCAGGAACAACTATGAAGATACAAGCAGGGTTAGTACAGTATCGTTACCGACACGAAGATACGGAACGAGTGTCGATGACGATGACGATGTCGATGAAGTCTGATGAAGATTCTCACGGCCAAGCCTGGCGGTGAGGATGTTGCCGATCCCTCGTACAACCTTCTTGATCAAGAGGGTCAAACGTCTATGACGCTTCACCCCTCCGAGAGCTCACACACGTACGTCCGTCAGAGTCCAACAGCGCTTCGCTGTGCCATATTTAAGAGCTACTGGTGTACGTGAGGTGGAGAGAACCCCAACCCATGGGAGAGGGAGAGAGAGATTAGATCTAGACCTAGAGAAACCCCTGAAGTAGGAGAGGCTCTAAATCCGTCTCTAAATTGTGTGTCCAAATAGAGAGGGCTTAGGGGGTGTATATAGGTGGCCCAAGGGGTAGGGGGACTTGGGGAAGGGGTAGAACCCCAACTCCCAATTCGGTATGGGAGAGGAGCTGGAGTCCAACTCCAACTCGCTCCCCCCCTCCTTGCCTTGCACCGCCGCCGCCGGGGTGGGCCCCGCCATGGCCCACCCTGTCTTCCGCCTCGGCCCGCTTGGCTGGCCCGCCTAGCCGCCTCGCCCGCCTCGGCCCGCGGGTGGGCCTTGCCCGGCCCACCTCGCCCGCTCGCCGCGGCGCGCCTTGGTGGGCTCGGCCCACCTCGGTTGCTCGCGCCGTTCGCCCCCATGGCGGGCCCCACCGTGGGCCCCACCACCGGTCTCCACCCGCTGCCTTGTGGGTCGTACGGGCCCACTCGGCAGCCTCCTTTCGGTGGTCTCCGGTTATTTTATATTTATTCTTTTAATTTGTTTTGTTTAATTAATTCCTAGAATTAATTACTTTACCATATAAACTATTTATATGATCCGGGACATCGAGTGTCCGCAAACAAAACTTTGGAGAAATATTTCCATCGGAATAAATCTGATACCTCCTCAATATTACTTTGATCAAATCTCTAAACATAATTCTATCATGCCGGAACATACCGAATGATACTCTTCCTCCACTCCTAACCTCCAACGTATACAGCAGACAATGACGACTTAAGTGTGTGACCCCTACAGGTTCGATAGCTATAATTGGAATTGCCTATCAAATCACCGGTCAGGGTCAGATCCATGGACGACCTGAATGACTGCTATCGTTAACAAAGAACACTCTGTTGAACCTGTTTGATTATCAAGTATATTCCCATTACTTCGCGATTCTCATCTTCCACCCGAGGCGAGATATATGACATCACCATGAATGATAGCTTTCATTCACTATGTCGCTTTATCCTCCTTACCGGTGAGATGTCATTACTCGTTTTCCCATGTTCCAGTATCCCCATGATATAATATCATGACCTTTGTCTGTGCAGACTTATCAATGGATACCTTCCTACTAGAGTGGATCCAGGATGAATATTTCTGTTAACCAGAGGAGCAATTTTCATTCTTGAACTACTATGATTAAATGCGTATCTTCAACATAACCCAACGACAACCTTTATGGCCACCAGTTACGGCCGTGACGTTTAACTGTGCCAAAACAATCTCTCTAATATACGCAACCATAAATTCTCATGGTCTAAGGAATAAACAAGTAGATCAATCTAAGACTATACCATATACACCAAAACCTTGATCTCGTAGTATATCTTTATTTTGGGTCTTCCCAGTCACATTGTTGAGACAACAATGTGCTCTCATTAATAATGACACATACTTGTGTCCATGACCGGAAAGCAAGGTCATCCAGTATTAACGAGTTTGTCAGAGACATGACAAAGGGTAAAAGGGTTGATTATGTTTCGACACGTGCGTATGAGCTTCCCTATAAATCACATATTTATATACCATAGCAGTTATAGCACAAAAGCATAATACATTAATCATGAAACAGATGTATATTTATTGTCTCTCGGGCATACATCCAACAGTCTCCCACTTACACTAGATACAATAACTCTTATTACATCAAGTCCTCTCTTAATCCGATGTTCAATCGGTGAGGCTCAAACTTCAAGCGTGCAAGCGCTTTGGTCATAGGATCAGTTACATTGTCATCAGTATGAACTCTACATATGATAGTGTGCCCTTTTGCTACATGATCTCTGATGAGGTGATCCTTGCGTTCTATGTGCTTGGCTTTGTTGTGAGACCTCGGATCCTTCGCTAGAGCCACCGCGCTACTGTTGTCACAATATAGCTCGATGGGATCTACCGCCGAAGGAACCACTCCTAGTT
Source organism: Poa pratensis (assembly GCA_947311845.1). NCBI lineage: Eukaryota > Viridiplantae > Streptophyta > Magnoliopsida > Poales > Poaceae > Poa > Poa pratensis. Next base: position 60,137,383 of record CAMZMU010000117.1, read on the forward strand.
CAGTGATGAACTTCTTTATCCAAAACTGTCTTTGACCGCTTCTGATGCCGCCACATATTCCGCCTCCATTGTAGAGTCTGCCACTGTGCCTTGCTTGGAGCTTCTCCAGCTAATTGCACCGCCATTAAGAATGAACACGTAACCTGATTGTGCTTTGGAATCGTCTGGATCAGACTGAAATCCTGAGTCAGTGTAACCCCTTACTCTGAGCTCCTCATCTCCTCCATAGACTAGGAACATGTCCTTAGTTCTCCTGAGATATTTCAGAATGTTTTTAACTGCTGTCCAATGGACTTTACCAAAATCAGATTGATATCTGCTGGTAACACTTAGGGCATAAGACACATCCGGTCTTGTACAAGTCATAGCATATATGATTGAACCTATTGCCGAAGCATAAGGTACATCCATCATCTCTTTTCGCTCAGCAGATGTCGTGGGACATTGCATCTTGCTCAAGATAACTCCAGGCGATATTGGTAATATGCCTTTCTTGGAGTCTGCCATGCTGAATCGCTTCAACACCTTTTCTATGTATGTACTCTGGCTGAGACCTATTAGGCGTCTATCTCTATCGCGATAGATCTTGATGCCTAATATGTAAGCAGCCTCCTAAGTCCTTCATCGCAAAACTCTTTTCCAATGAAGCCTTAATTTCCCCAAAAATTCTTTGTCATTTCCCAACAACAAAATATCATCGACATAGAGAATAAGAAATGCAATTGAGCTCCCACTTTCTTTCTTGTAAATACAAGTCTCTTCGAAATTTTGAGTAAAGCCAAAACTTTTGACTACCTCATCAAATCGAATATTCCAACTCCGTGAAGCTTGCTTGAGACCATAAATGGATCTCTTTAGCTTGCACACTTTGCTAGCATTCTTTGGATCGACATACCATGTACACATCCTCGGTTAATTTTCCATTAAGGAAAACCGTTTTGACATCCATCTGCCAGATTTCATAATCATAATAGGCAGCTATTGCTAGCATAATCCTTACAGACTTCAGCATTGCTACGGGAGAGAAAGTCTCTTCGTAGTCTACACCTTGAATTTGTCGAAAACACTTTGCGACAAGGCGTGCTTTATAGACGGTAACATTACCATCCGCGTCTGTCTTCTTCTTGAAGATCCATTTACATTCGATTGGTCTTACCTCCTCAGGAGGTTCAACCAAATCCCAGACTTCATTGTCGTACATGGACTTCATTTCAGAATTCATGGCAACTTGCCATTTCTTGGAATCTACATCATCCATTGCCTCTTTATAACATGCAGGTTCATCATCTTCGAGAAGAAGAACTTCATCTATATGAAAACTTCTTGCTCGACATTCTCAAGTAAGAAGACTTTATTCTCGAAAAACCGAGGTTGTTCGCGAATTCTAGTTTCCCTTTCTTATTTGAGTTTCAGACCTGACTGGAGTAGCATTCACCTCCAGAGGAGGATCCTGATTCTCCGTATCAGTGGCTGGGACAGTGTCTGGAATTACTTTGTCCCACTTTCCTCGACTATCTCGGTTGAAGATTATAATATCTCCTCGAGACTTACCGTCCTCCACTGACTTCTTTTGAAAGAAATTCTTTCTCAAGAAATACACTCCTCGAGCAATGAAAACCTTGCTCTCGACTTGTTATAAAACTGGTATCCAACGGTATCCCTAGGATACCCGATGAATACACACTTGTCAGACCTTGGCTCAAGTTTTGTGGACTGCAATCATTTAACATAAACATCGCATCCCCAAACCTTGAGGTGTTGTAGGCTGGGTGGTTTACCCATCCAAATCTCATAAGGAGTTGTCTTGACTGCTTTGGATGATGATCTGTTTAAAGTGTAAGCGGCTGTTTCTAGTGCATATCCCCAAAAAGATACTGGTAAATTAGACAGTGCCATCATAGACCGTACTGAATCCATGAGAGTTTGATTACGTCTCTCTGAAACTCCGTTCCTCTACGGTGTTCCAGGCGGCGTTAACTGAGGAACAATTCCATGATCCTTCATGTGTTGACTGAATTCATAACTCAGATATTCACCTCCTCGGTCAGACCGTAGGTTCTTTATCTTTAAGCCATGTTTATTTTCTACTCATTTTGGAACTCTTTGAATTTCTCAAAGGTATCTGACTTTTGCTTCATTAAATAGATATAACCATATCTACTTAAATCATCAGTAAATGTCACAAAATAAAGGTAGCCACCGCGCGCTGGAATGTTTAAAGGCCCACACACATCAGTGTGTATGATCTCTAATAATTCCGTAGCCCGTTCAACAATACCGTCAAACGGTGTCTTGGCCAGTTTTCCATCAGGCATGCCTCACACTTATCAAATGATTCATCATCAAATGATTGCAACAACCCATCTTGATAAAGTTGTTTCATGCGGCCCTTCCCGATGTGCCCAAGACGACAGTGCCAAGTGAAAGTATCATCTTTCACTACTTTCAGTCGTTTTGCATTAATGTGTAAGATATCTTCTTCCCTTCCAAGATTCAATACAGACCTCCCACTAAAGCGGCAGTTCCGTAGAATGCATTCTTATAATAAATCGAACAGCCATTGTTCTCAGAATTAAAAGAATACCCGTCACGTAAAAGTCGTGACCCTGAAATGATGTTCTTGCTCAATGTCGGAACATAGTAGCAATTACTCAATTCCAATATGAATCCTGAAGGTAAGTGAAGGTTCATGGTACCGATGGAACGAACGCTAACTTGCATTCCGTTTCCAACCCTCATGGACACTTCTCCTGGACTTAACTTCCTCACATCTTTTAAACCATTATCGTGTTGCAAATATGAGCAACCGATCTAGTGTCAAAGATCCAAGAATCACAGTGAGGACCAGTTAAGTACACATCTAACACATTAATGACTCTGGATGTCCAGTCCCCAATCTTTCCACTAAATTGAGATCCCTTCCTCCCTAGTTTGTGATGACTTGTTAGTCCAACCAACCCTTTTGCAGCTCCTGATCTTAGCTTCCGCCTTGATCAAACTTTGGCAAGCTCATCCATGCTTATATCACTTCCAATCAAATTAGAATTTTGAATGTACCCGCTGTAAGGCGGTGGAAGTGACATTAGCAACACTACACGATGCGCTTGGGCATTCATTGGAAAACCTAGATCTTCCAACTTTTGATTGAGCTTAATCATGCTAGCCAAGTGGTCGTTGAGCGAGCCCCTCATGTCTAGCTTACAACTGAAGATAAGTTTAGTGATTGTAAAACAAGCACTTTTAACTTTCTCCTGGAACAGACCTTGCAGCTCTGTGAGCCCATCATATGCACTAACTTTCTCAAAGTGAGTGTGCAACTGTCTGTCCATGTGAGCTAACATAAACTTTGTTACTGCTTTTTCATCACGAACGTTTTTGTCATTAGATGACGTTTCTGAGGAAGGTGCATCTAGAATATATGCTTTCTTGCCTTCTCTAAGTCTACTTCTAAGTGCAGATCCAATCTACAAATTATTGCCATTAACAGTTAAAGTTTCCATCTCACAAATCAGATTAATGTTGACATGCTTTTGATCTACAATGATAGCAAATTCCTATTAGTCTTTTTCATGATTAATTTGCACAAGTTAAAAGATACTATTTAACTTAAGTGTGCTCCCACTGAAACTGATATTCCTCAAGACCAGTTTAACAGTGATTTGGAATCCTCCTTTATCTATAGATGGTTAACTGGATACAGCTCAACCAACTATGATTAAGGGGTAGGCCAACTTGCCAATCACTTCCTGCCGTGACTTCCTTTCATCTTTCGATGGATGTGCTCCGAACTCATAAATAGTTATGCCCGGACTTCAAGACAACCAATCGTTATAACGCTGCATGTACATTCCATGCACGCCTCCCAAATCCTTGGCCCGCTCGGATCATGGATACATGAAGCCCGGGGACAAGCACCTGGTTTGACGCTGCCACAATTGGAAGAGCACGAACACCTTGATATTTTTCCAGAGGAATCACCCTAATAATCACGACTACTGCGCAATCAAAAAGAGTGCTAACTACAAAAAGGAATAAACTTTCACAATGAAGTGATGTAGTATAGTCCTCTTCGCCTTGTGGGTAGAGAACTCCTTCTCCATGCCACTCCATGTCGTCGAGGTCTACGATGCTATCACCATGTCCTTCTCCTACCTTTCTAGGAAAAAGAAAAACATGTGGCACGCAGGCCGAAGATAGCAATCACGTGGTATAGGACCACCATGATTCTAATTGACTCGTAGGTCAAAAGAAAAACAATGAACAAACCGTTAATTCCAAAAGAACGGACTATACCACATCACATCACAAGCCCAGCAAAAACGAGTTAGACGTCCTGCCAACGTTGTCTTTGCAATTTTTACGAGGCTTTAGGATTTACCGTGTAAAACCGTAACTGCCTACGCATAGAACCAAGCATGACTATTCATGTTGCTAGATTGACATTGCTAGGTGATTGATATCCAAACATTACGAAAACGTTGCGAATCCCAATCTAAACGATCACCGGTGCGCGTGACCCCCCGTGTGGACCTAGTCCACATGCCCTTTCCACCATCGAGTCAACGAGACCAACTATAGAAAGACCCAGAGCTACTGAAGCCTTTTGTTGGCGCCAACAAGCATACTAGGAGCAGCCGGAAGGTCCACGGATTGCCAGAAGTCCGTAAAATCAAACTATGCCGTTGGAAACAATCTTCAACAGTTTATTAGGAAGCAAACATAAATAATCTAAATGTCAGAAGAGTTCATGACATACCCGCACAAACTTATGAAGTGCTCGCACTGACTTAGGTGCTCTAGTACGTATCTGTATCTACACATAGATCGCTCTGATACAACTATTGGGTTACGTAGCAGAATTTATAATTTTCTGACCTACGCAACAGCCAGAAACAACTATGAAGATACAAGCAGGGTTAGTACTGTATCGTTACCGACACGAAGATGTGGAACGAGTGTCGATGATGATGACGATGTCGATGAAGCCTGATGAAGATTCTCACGGTCAAGCCTGGCGGTGAGAATGTTGCCGATCCCTCGTACAACCTTCTTGATCCAGCAAAGTGAGGGTCAAACGTCTATGACGCTTCACCCCTCCGAGAGCTCGCACACGTACGTCCGTCAGAGTACAGTAGCGCTTCGCCGTGCTAGAGTTAAGAGCTACTGGTGTACGTGAGGTGGAAAGAACCTCAACACATGGAAGAGGGAGAGAGATATTAGATCTAGACCAGAAACCCCTGAGGTAGGAGAGCATCTAAATCCGTCTCTAAATTATGTGTCCAAATAGAGAAGCCTTGGGGGGGTTTATATAGGTGGCCCAAGGGGTAGGGGTACTTGGGGAAGGGTAGAACCCCAACTCCCAATTCGGTATGGGAGAGGAGTTGGAGTCCAACTCCAACTCGCTCCCCCTCCTTGCCTTGCACCGCCGTCGCTGGGTAGGCCCCGCCGTGGCCCACCCGGTCTTCTGCCTCGGCCCGCCTGGCCGCCTCGGCCCGCGGGTAAGCCTTGCCCGGCCCACCTCGCCCGCTCGCCGCGCCGCGCCTTGGTGGGCTCGGCCCACCTCGGTCGCTCGCGTTGTTCGCCCCCATGGCGGGCCCCACCGCCGGGCTCAACCCGTCAGAAGTGGCGCGGCGGCCTTGTGGGTCCTACGGGCCCACTCGGCATACTCCTTTTGGTGGGCTCCGGTTATTTTATATTTATCCTTTTAATTTGTTTTGTTTAGTTGATTCCTAGAATTAATTACTTTATCATATAGACTACTCGTTTTCATGCGTCGCTCGACAAAAGGAAAATAAAAATTATGGCGTGGCATGGCTGCGCGACGGAGAGGAGAAGACCTACTAGTATTCGTCATCAATTAATTGCTTGATGCATGTTCGCTGTTCATGGAGGCAAGCTGCCGGCTGTTGAAGTGAGCGAAACTGACCGGACCAACTGATGACGTGGGTTAAAAGGATTACATGGAAGGCTGATGAGTTGGCATGCTTATATGTTGAGAGAAATCAGCTAGTGGGGTGCTCCTATTTAGATATAGAAGATTTATATGATCCGGGACATCCAGTGTGCGCAAACAAAACTTTGGAGAAATATTTCCATCGGAATAAATCCGATACCTCCTCAATATTACTTTGATCAAATCTCTGAACATAATTCTATCATGCCGGAACATACCGAATGATACTCTTCCTCCACTCCTAACCTCCACCGTATACAGCAGACAATGGCGACTTAAGAGTGTGACCCCTACATGTTCGATAACGGGTAGCTATATGTAGTAACCCAGCACACCACTACATGTTGTAGTGTACAAGTCGTTGACATAATACTCACGGAAGGACCATTCTGGTAATATTACATCCTTCAGAGTAGTACAACAGAAACAAAGTCGGTCCAAGGTAACATTATAGGATTACAACACTATTCAGTAAAAAATCTCGAGAACCTCCTTTACAAACAGAAGTAGGTCTTGTGCAAATGAAACTCCCAAAAAGATCCAACTCGTAGAACTAAGCTGGATACCAGCTCTACTTCTAACTCCTAATCCACTACTGCTGTTGTCACAGCCCTAATCTATCCATCTGGAATATCTTTGTCTGGAGTAGTGCTCCTCCTTTCTATAATCCTTGTCTTCTCCGTAAGCATCATTGGCGTCATGTCTACCATTGCACTGTTGTCGCCACTCCTCCTTAGGCAAAATAGAGGTTAACTCCTTCAGGCTCCACCGGGTTGATTTGACTCCTTGTTGAAGATCTTCTCGACGTCGTCATGGAATCCTGTCAACTCCTTTGATGTCTCAAAAAATCTAAGCAGGGGTCAACGGAGGAAAGAGTGAGCAACACGAGCGTTACTCAGCAAGTTCACATAACAGGAATAAGGTGTTTTATGCACTAGCTACCATCCATACCAAAAGGTCATGGATGAACATGCATATCTTTGTAAAACATTTTTAGGAAAAGATTTATTTTATCTTCAGAAAACTATGCCCGTCATCCATTCACAGGTGCTAGGGCTTCATGGAGCCACCTTTCCTGCAGCGTTCGCAGCTCCTTCCCGGAACAGGGAGTAACATGTCACACTTTTTTACACTCTGCAGAGGTGCGTTACTTTACCCATAAGAGATCAAGATCATGTTGCACAACCAGGTGTACTTTCCTGTCCACACTTCCTATGGTGTGGGGCCCGATTGTTGATCCAAGCCATTCGCCGTGCTTCTCCAACAACCCTGCATGCCCACCCAATTCATGCATAGCAGAATCACCCCTGGCTCTACCCCTCACGGTAGATACCTAGGCATCCTCTTACAGACCATCATAGGCACCAGAGTCCGTGGGCATTAAGGGGTCCCACCCATGTGCATGTAGTCTCGCAAGACCTACAGCGTACGGCTCTGGCTGCCCGTTGACATGCGAAAGGGAGAAGATCACAGATGACTTTCCCGTCCCATTCCAAGTCTCATGGTTAACGCTTCATTTACGGTGCAAGAACACTGACGGCATTGGTTATTAAGTCCTAGATAATACTTTCCCGTGCAAATGGAACCTCCACCACAACATCAAACCATGGTTCCATTGCCAGCCAACAATATATATATATATCAATTCACATCATTCGAAAATACGTTTTTCTCTTTTTCATGCAATGATAAACCATAGTATTTTGCATTTACTTTGATAAACATAATCAAGTAGGACATGAGCAAGAGTGAACTTGTCTTGGATAGATACAGCAGTTCAAACCCTTCGGGGTTCTGGGGTTTGCGGTAAAACCCCGAATTCTGAAAATAGCAATGTAATCCCGATAAGGACTACAGAAAACTCTGGCGAGATGCTATTATGCATAGTAATGAAATGCATCACAAAATACCCCCAATCATACCCAAGCTTAACTAGGTAAGCTTTATTTTAAAATGATACTTCGATAACATCATAAATTTAGCTTAGGTAATTTTATCATCTTTAGGTGCTGTTACAAGTGCTTACGTTAATAATGAGTTGGGATTAGTGAATGTTTAAGATTTTAGAATTTGATTTGATTCACTTGGTGATTTCAGAATACTAGTTTTAAGTCTTAAGTGTGTTTCACTTTTATTTAAATGAAGAAGTATTAACAAATATTAAGAACAACCACTTTTAAGTTTATGTATTATTTAAGTAACACACTTAAACGAAGTAATTAAAGTAGCATCATTTTGTGATAAAATTCTTAGTTTTAGGATATGGTCTTGAATGAATAAAACTATAACACAAAGTTAATCCAATGTTAATGATAATAATAATAGTGAGCATATTTTATTAAGTAGAGATTCCAATTTTAGATTATGTAAACATCCTTTAATAATTATTTTCCTTATGGAAAATATTATTTTAATTAACCATTTAATGCACACAATGTAGGACATGTAATGATTATAACATTTTCAAATTTGAAATTTAAATATGTGAAACATTTTAATTGAAGTTGAAATACATCCAAAATTAGTATTTCAAACTAATTTCATAAATAAAATAATAAGTAAACTGTTCTTCCAAAATTAGTTCTATGGACACTTATGTATGCATTTAGACGGTCAACTTTCTCCCTTTTGCTAGCCCAAAAAATTCCAACAAGTAAAAACTTGTTTTCCCAACACCTTCAACCAAAGTTTTTCCAGTGAGTCCACCATATCTACCTGTTAGCTTTATGCTATTCCAAGTATTATCATGTTATATTGTATTATCTTTGCTTCCAAATTAAAATGCTTATGTTATTGATTGTTGTGGGAAAAGTTGGTTAAAAACCTCTCACGAACTTGATGCACACTTTACTTTCATTGCACTTAATAAACATGAACCATTGTGATTAAAATTATGAAGTTGTGTGCTTGACAAGAGTCTTGGTTGGGAGTTAGCTCATATGTGCTGTCACACGGCAAGCTTTCAACAGTGCTCTTAATTATATTTAGTTGATATCATGTACTTTTGTTTATGGATGCCTAACATTGTGTGAAATAAAAGTGGAAACTTGGTAAGTTTGAGGAGTAAGTATAAATGGCTAGAGAGACTCACCGGGCGGCTAACCCAAGCCATGCATCATTCATGGTGGAAATTTACTTACATATCACGGTGGACCTTCAGTGAGGCACTTCACAATAAAAAGCTATAACAATAGTAAATAAAAGAGTGCTGAGATTGTCCATTTTGTTTGTTTGTCTTGTCATTTTTACATGGGCTTGTTCCATGTCCTGGGACAAGAGGTACCCCGGGAGTAACTCTTAATGATGCTATTATTACTTGCAATGACTTTAACTTGAACTTGCTTTGTGACCCGAGTTGAGTAGCCAGTTGGAGAGGTACTTGTATTCAAGGGGCATGAGGCATTCAACCCATACTTTGTCAAGCACATTACTCATATTTGCTTTCACTTTAAACTTTAACCATTCAAGATGCTATGATAGGGGTAATGAGAGCTCCACACCAATGGATACCACATTGCAAACATTAACTTAAGTAGAAGCATTTGGAAGCTAGATGAAACTTATTCATGTTTTACCTCTACTTATTTATCTATCTTTCCAAAGTGTCCACCTTTTATATTCAAATTTACAAGAGTACTCTATGACCATTATAGGATGTTTTTACTTTTCATTATGCATACATTTGGTCGATAGTGCTTTCTTCTATGTTACACTTTGTGAATTATCATTGAACATCCTTTCATTGAATATTTGATATCACTTCATAATCTATCTTGTATATTGCTAGTCCTTTGAGAATGAATCATTTGACTTTATGTAGCAATAGTAATCATCTTTGATATCCATTGATAGTATTAAAATGCAAAGTCCATGTTAGTTTTATCACCTTCATACTCGAGGATGAGTATAGGTTAAGCTTGGGGATGTTGATGCATGTAAAATGCATACATGAACTTTGCATGTTATTACTAGATATTCCTAAATATTTGCAACTTATATGATGTTATATTCATGTTTTATAATGATTTCGGGGATTTTCTAAACAATCCCCCCTCTTTTGGTTCTAACTCTGTTTTCCAGAAAACGTCTTTTTTAGTGTTTCGGACTTTCCGGGAGCTTCGGGACTCCAAAAAGGGCAAGGCCAAAGAGCACGGTTCACAATTTTCGAGATGAACGCAATGGGCTGAAAATGAAGACCAGAAGCCCAACCAGCTGGAAACTAGAGGGCCCCACGCGGTCAGATTCCCTGGCTACGTGAGGACCCCTCTTTTCCCCCTCGTGGCTCCGATGCCGTCCGTTTTCGTCTCCGTGGCTTCGTCTTGACCTAAAACCGGCTATAAAAATAGTCCCCCGGGGAGTTTCGGGAGGAGGGGGCGGAGAAACACAAAACCACGAAATAGAGAGTGAGAAGGCTGCCGCCGGAGAAGATCGGAGGGGGAAACGCCGCCGGAATCACATCCGGAGGGCTCCACCCCCCTCCGGCGTGTTCATCATAAACATCTACAGCAAGATCATCTCCATCTCTCCACTGTAAACTCTTGGCAAACATGATATATGATGCAATATACTATTCCCTTGATCTATTGTGTCTCCCCATCTATGTTTGAGAAGTGATTTGTTCATGGCAATAGTGAAATAGTTCGTTGATTGGTTGCATACAAGTTTTGTTATCTTTTATGATTGTCTTTATGTACAATATATGAGTGCACACATATGTTGGGGAATGCATGTAAGGTGATCACCGGTAATGTAATGGAGTGAGGGAGACTTGGGAGGACATGTAAACCTGAGACCGAGTCATGAAGTTACTTTATTGGGGGATATATATAGGGGACCTTAGAACTTAAGGCTATGGTGGGACTTTTATGTCTTAATAATTCTTGTGTGCTCATTTACTTGGCCATGAGATCCATCATAAGGGGTTTTAGTTCATTTACTTGGCTACACCTATTTATGGCTCCCTCCTAGAAGAAACAATTAAGACTGAAACATGTGCTTCACTAATTGTGACAACCACACGAATGAAATAACAATTGCTAGAACATTTGCTCCCTTGAGATATTTGCTACTTGAGATATTTGCTACTTCCTACTTTGAGAAACTTGCTTGAGAAAACTGCTGAGAGAAACTTGCTCTAAGAAACTTGCGTTTGAAACTTGATTGAGAAACTTGTTACTAGATAAACCCATTCCACATCACTTGCTTTCATTAGTTAGTTCCTTTCATATTTAAACTTATTGCTTTGCACAAAAGGCCATCGAATTGTGCTACAGTGATTCCCTTCTCTTGGGGATTATCAAGTACTTTTCTGGCGCCGTTGCCGGGGAGCGTTGTGCTAAGCTTTTATTCTTGTTAGCATTGCATACTAACATATAAATCTAAAACATTATTATAAAATGGAAAACAACCAAACAATTATAGAACTGTATAATATCTATCTTGAGTTTGGACATGAAGTGTTTGAGGAGAAAATTAAATTTTATTTGCATAACAATCATGTTTGTGGTAGTACTAATTCGTTGAACACCTTTATTGCTAATGCTAAGGAAAACCTTAAGCTTGGGGAAGTTTGTTTTGATGAATATGATATTTTTAGTCCCCCAAGTTTGGAAGAGAAAATTTATTTTGATGATACTATGTCTCCCATTTATGATGATTACAATGATGTATATGATATTTTCAGTCCACCTACTATTGAGGATGAAAGTGATTTAATTGAGTTTGATGATCCATTATGCTCATTAGATGATAAGTCTTTATGTGGTGATTCTATTCAAAACTATGTGGTTATGTTTAACTTTAATGCTTGCAACTATTAAGAGGGAGGAAGAGATAAGAATCCCCTTTATGTTTCTATGTTATTTAAAATGCAAGCTATTGATTATTATATGCATTGGTTACCTCAAATTTGTTGTTATTTATTCATATATAAAATTCCAATGCATAGGAAGAGAGTTAGACTTAAAAGTAAATTGTTTAATATTCTGTGGTGTGTTCCTTATGCTTTAATTTCCTATTCGGTTTGAGCACACCTTTATATCTTTACAACAAGTAAAATATCTTTACCTACTATTTTGTGACAATTAGTTTAAGATTTTCATTTTATATAAAATTTGGGAAACTAAATGAGAAGGATGAGTAATGGAGAAGTTGGGGTCGACCTTGAACATGTGTTGTTCATGCCAATGGAACCATTGCAAAGTCTCTATCATTAAAACTTTTCCCAAAGCTAAAACCAAATAAAAAGAGTGTTTATGTTGTATATATTTGCTTCTTCTTTTGCCCTTTTGCTAAATCAAAAACAACAAAAATATTTTCTTTCTTCTTTATTTGTTTCTCTTGATTCTTTCTTAGTTCTTTTTGTTTCTTTTTGATTTCTTTTATCTTCAGTTTAAGTTTTGGTTTTTGAGTCAAGGTGCTTGTTTACTACTGTAACAACACCTTTGTATCTTATTTTTCATCTTTATGGCAAGAATAACCTCTTTTGAGAGGTAGGATCAAACAATAGTGATTTGCTGTCCAGAAAACAGATTCCTAAGCTTCACTGCGAAAAATGTTAGAAATCACAGAAGAAGAATTTTGACCTGATATTTTATGAAAGCAATATTCAGTTATTATTACACATTTCATTAGTTCAAAGTTTTCTGATTTGAGCAACGTAAGTGCCTCTGAAAATTCACTCTTTACGGGCTGTCCAGTTTTTGACAGATTCTGTCTTTATTTTGCATTACTCTCATTACTTGTGTTTTGTGTGGTTCTATTGATCAAAGAGCAATACACAAAAAATGTAACAGTAGCTAATGTTTAGAATCAACTCATGATATGTCTTTGTTGTACCTATGTGGATTTAATTTATGGAGACACTAACCCCTCTAATCAAGTTTTATGATGAGTTCTATGTAAAGAGAATTTTCAAGTGGAAGAGTTGAGGGTGATGAACAATGATCAAGAGGGATAAACACTCAAGCTTGGGTATGTTACCTGTAACGTCCCAAATCTTGGAAGCAAGAAAAACTCAATAAATCAAGACCCAAAATTTGGAACCAACAAAAACTTTTTGAGTTTGTCTTGTTTATTGATTTTGTTTCACTCATGTTTGCTCTGTTTGACTTGATGTGGTTTGTGATTATGTGAATAACCTCTCTTGTGTTCAACCTTGAAACTCCACCTAGTCATAACTTGACCCTTGTGATCAAAGTAATGACAAGTAAAACCGTCCATAAATCTTCTCCTATCTTATTTTTACCCAATTTCTTTTTCCCTGATGTTTTGATCTTAATATCTACCCAAAGACCTTTCATCTGAGGAAATAAAATTAGTTCCAAAAGCTATATGTTTGCAACACTATAAGGGACCATATAATAAGTCCTAAATTATTTGTGAGATTAATGTGTTGCTAGTCTTAGCAACTCTTATTTCAAAAACTCCTAAATTAATTTTTCTTTAGAAAACTATTACTAGGAAGTGGTTCAACTTCCTCTCTTCAAAAACTTGTCATTATTGTATTGATCACCACCTCACAAAAGCATTTATTGGTTTAATCTTCAAGTTTGGGTATTTGTTCAATTGCTTGTTTGATTGAAACTCTCTGACCAGGGTTGAATTGTGTGACTTGAAATTGAGCAAGTGATTTAGTGAGTCATCATTGTGTTTATGCTTGGTGTGTGAGAGCTTATTGTTTTGCTTGAACTTATTGGCTTGGTGGCATACGTTGATAGTAACACAATTACAACTTGAGCATGATTAGATCAAATTTAATGATCTTCATGCTTATTAAAACTTAGCAAAACTAGGGCCCCATGTTAAGCAAAGCATAAGTTGTTTCTGACATGCAAATCAACCAAGTTGGTCCTTGTCACTTGTATTTTCAAAATCCACCCTTGGTTAAGTTTTGACACCTCGTTTAGTCACTTAAACATCTAGGTGTGTAGGCCTACTCAAATCAGTGACCTTTTGGTCATTTTTCACAACTTGAGTAGTTTTCACAATTCTTTCTTCTTTTAGCTTTGCACATTCTTGCTTCACCTCAATTAGGTCACCTCACTCAAGTGTTGGCCTAGCTCATGGTGTTGACCTCTTTTAGATTTGTTAGTAAAATTAGACAAAACAAATTAGTGCTAATCTAAAACCCTAAACCTAGCTAACCTAGACCTCCCCTTCACTCCAACAGCCACCCCTCTCACCCCTCTGACCTGTGGGCCTGTCCTAGTCAGCACTGGCCCACATGTCACCCCCTCAACACCCCTCTCCACCACTCCTCTCCCCTCTTTCCCAAAACCGGCCAATGGAGGATCACTCACCCCTCTCCCTACTGGCCAAGCCACGTCCTCCCGACCACCTCCACCCTGCCCACTCCCCCACCGCCCAATCCAGCCATTGGGAGCTCCCCATTGACCCCCTGGTCCGAGCCAAACCCTAGAGGACGCCCCCTGCCTAAAACCCGACCCCGACCTCCCCTGCCTCTCTTTCTTCTCCCAGAGAACGCACCCCAACCCCCACTCCTCTCCCACGGAGCCCCGCTCGATTTTGTGCCCGCTGTTGCCCGGGAGAGCTCGGAGAACCCGGAGGTCGCCGCCGGCGAGACGCGGCCGTGGCTGCCGACTCCCTCCTCCATTTTTTGCCATTGTTGGCCCATGAAGTTCCCCCTGGCGAGGCCTAACTCTTCCCCCTCTTCTCCTTTGCCCAGAGCCGCCGTGGAGCTCGCCGCCGTCATCAACCCGAGGAAGCACGCCACCGTCGCCGCCGTGGTTTCCGTCCACCTCCGCAGGAGCTGCTCGTGCCCGAGCCTCTCCCTCGACCCCCTCCGCCGTCCCCAGCTCTCCCCAGCCGCAGGCCAAGCCCTAGGTGAGCCGCCCGTCGCCGCCGCCCTTCCCTGCCATGGTCGCCCGTCGCACGCAGCGCAGCGGTGACGACGGCCGTAAGCCGTTGATCGCGAGATCAACGGCCCCGTTTAAATCCTCCCCGCGGGGCCGCTCCCGCGCGCTGTGCGGCACCATGCGGCGCAGATGGGCCGGCCCAGCTCGCCCGCTGGCCAGATCCGTGCTGGCCTCGGCCAGATCTGGCCCAGGCGCGGCCCATTTCTTTTTTTTAGCAGTAGCTTTATTCTTTTCCAGTTCCTGTTTAATTTGGGTGCTTAGTTTAAATAATTTGTGGTAGATCTATTAGGGTTTTGGCAGTAGAGTAAATTTTGTGTGGTCTCTGTGAGTTTTCTTAAACATGCAGAGCTGGTTTGGTCCAAAAGTATTCTATAATTTGTGCTGTGTGTTAAATCTTTTAAAAAGTATAGTTTCCACTCTTTTTAAGATAGCAGGAGCTAGGAGTGTCCAATTGGAGTGAATCCAAATTCCACAGAAAGATAAAATCAGTACCTTGCTCTAGAAATTAACCTTGCAAGCAGGAGATTCCTAGAACTGGAGTTTTAATTCTTTTGGTGTGGAGACCAGTAGCTTTTGTAGGATTTTTAATTCTTGTTTGGTGGTAGCTTTGGGTGCAAATCCAATTTCTATGGCTTGGTGTGGCTACTAGGAGTACTGTGGTAGAAGGATTTAATTTTAGGAGCATTATTTTAGGATTTGTGGATGTTTCCCCAAAAACAGCAACACTGCTACTATTAAAAGCCCCATTTTAATTGATTGCCTTTGTTTGTCTATGTTTAGGATTGTTTTAGTTGTTTTATCCAGAGAATGTTTGTGTATTAAAATGGCTTGGGTACAGTTTTCTGTCCAATAAATCCACTAAAGAAAAGAAAAGAAATCAAAATGGTTTGAGTGCTACACTTTTCTCTTCGATGTGATTTGATGTGGTTTGCTTTGTGAGATGATTGTTAGAAATGTTTAATATGTTAGTACTGTTAGTGCTTGAGTAGAAATAAAATGTAGTTAGTTATAAAATGCTATTAGTGCCTAAGGAAGTAAAATGAATTAATCATGCTTGTTTGCTTAATTTTTGTGTTTAATAAAACAAAGTAAACTTCACTAATAAAATTCTTCTTAGCTACTGGTTGTTTTAAGTTTATTAGTGATGTTTAGATTTGCATTTTTGAAAGTGGTCCAAAGGGTTGTCTAATTATCACCTTAACTCTATTTGTAATTAAATAATACATTGTATTGTAATGGCCAAGCATGTTTGCGTGGTTTATTATGTTTGCCTTATTAAGTTGAACTTGGTAGTCCTTAAGTTTAATACTAGCATGAGTAGTTTGTTAATATCCCTACCTTAACTTGGTGGAAAAAATTTATAATAGAAAATAATTAGTAACTTAACTTTTGTCTGAAGTATTTCCTAAACTACGGTAACAGCCCTTGTTAAGAGACCTAACCATCCTAAGTGGAGTTTTGGCTTTAGAGTTTAACTATTAAGGTTGTTGTGTACACCTTCTTAGGGGTGCTTGTTGTTGTCTTAGCTTTATGGACCTTCTGGTTGTGGTTGTATAACTAAGTGAATCGCTTGCTCTTGTTAGCTAGCTTAGTGTTTTGTGCAATGCTTGTTGTTTTGTTTATTTACTTTAGATTGTTGTCAACCCGCTTCTTAGAGTGACGATAGTCCGTTTATTTTTCCGGTACGTTAGATCCGCAAGAGGAGGAACAGTACGTGGAAACTGAACAGGTCTACGAAGCGGAACCAGATCAGGGACACTCTGCTAAGCAAGGCAAGCCACCTCAACACCCTATTGAACTCCTATTATTTGTACAAAGCATGTCTTGTTTTCCAAATAAAATAATGCATGTTTTATCTTTTATATGGCATTTTGTCACCCCAAAACTATTTTCCAAAAAGGACTGTTTGGCCAAATATATAACTACTAGTATATAATAGGTTTTGTAAAAATAAGTTCCTACTTGAGAAGCCTTCTACTGAAGGCGCTATCAAGAAAATTATTTTTTTAGTAGTATATCCTATACTCTTAACTCAAAACTATAGGATGGGAGCCTAGATTTTGATGAAATATTTTCGGAAGAAAACCCGAGTCGCTGGGAGCGATCGGCGAGAAAGAATTTTATAAAACCCATGTTGCTGGGAGCAAATGGAGCTCTTCATGAAAACCCGAAGTGCTGGGAGCATTCGGTGAGTTTACGAAAACCCGAGCTGCTGGGAGCAGTCGGAGGTGGAGATGTTTTCGAAAAACGAAGTACTGCCCTAGCGGCCGCCCGAACAATTAACCCGTGCAACCACACTACCTGATATGGGTAGGGCTTAGCCGGAAGCTTGTCCATTTTAGTACGGAGGATCTCATACTTCTATAAGGGTTAGAGTCCCTCGAAGCCGGGTTGCCGTCTGTAGGAGGCAATACACATGTGGAGGATCCGCGCCGGACGATTACGTCGGGTCCCCTGCCGTGGCGGTGTGGCGTCCCGAGAGAGAGACCAGGGGTCTAGTGGAGCACACGGTGCCGGGGAATAAACCTATCGGGAGTCCTCTGTACTAGGGTGGATTAGTGGAAAGCTTTGATCATGTTATCCGAAACACCGCATACTGTCGTATGAGGACCGTGGCTGATCACGGTGGAATGACTGTTTGGTGTGGTGAAAGTGCACCACCTCTGCAGAGTGTAAATCTATTCGAATAGCCGAGTCCTCGGTCATGGACGGTTGGAAAGGCCACCGATCTAGGCGTATGGGCACTTTTCTGTTTTAAAAAGAAACTATTTTTCGGCAAAAAAAGGAGACATCAAGGAGGTACCTGGGAGGTACGGAATTGGGGAGAAGATGGTTGGTCTCGGGGAGTCATCCAGTCGGAACCCGGAAAGGAAAAAGGGGCATCCCTATCCTAGTGTTTTGAAGAAAGTTTTACAAAATTGTTTTTTTTTCGAACGTGGAAATGGTTTCTGCCAATTCTAAAAGAAGGAGAAGTATATCTCCGAATGCCTTTCTCTACAAAGATATAGAGATGTTGTATTCTCTATGTCTAAAAGCATCGTTTGCGAAAATTAAGCCCTATAGTCATATATAGCATCTATCCTAGCTTTCGAAAACGCTTTTATTGCATTACCATGAAAACTTAAGCCTAGTGGTGGTCTTGCGAGTACGTAATTGTACTCATGGTTGTGTCCCTGGATATTCCAATGTCCAGATTTCAACGAGGGGATGTACGACGAGGAGAAGGAGTACGCCGACGACTACGCCAACTGAATGTCACCGGTCAACTGCTCTGTGGGAATGCGTCCGGTTGCGACGTGGGCCGACGCTAATCGAAAGCTCCCGCTATATCGTAGTTAATTCCGTCCTGCGCGACGATGGTTGTAGACTTGGTTGTGTGACCGCCATTTATGTAAGTCTTGTACTAATCGAGTTGGATGATGTAACTCTGTATACCATGTTGGTTATGTGATCGCGATGCACTGATCACTGGGATCGTGATCTGTTTACATAACGTGGGCACCTCGGACTGGTAAATTTGAGGGGTCCTCACATTACCCCTAGGCTCACTCTACATATATCATGTAAGTACAAGAATTCAAGCTTGGGGATGCCAAGCCACCTCACTCCAACCATCTTGATACCAAGTAAGTAAGCCTAGCTATATGGCTATAAAGAAAGCGCTTTACGAGAGGCAACCCGGTTGTTTTTACTTTTGATTTTCTTTGTATCCTCTTGCTGTAACAAGAGACTTAGTTTTTAGTTTAGTTTCTGGAATTCTTAATAAAGTGCCAAGTTTTACCTATTTTGGCTTGAAAAAGTTGCTTTTTGCATTCGGAGATTTTATTTCAGCACGAATCTGTGCACGGTATGATTTTTAATTCATATTCTGTAACTCCGAATGATCTGAAATTTCAACTCTGGTTGCAACTTTTCATCCTCTATGAGCGTGAATTTTTTCAGATTTTTTCGACATATTGAAGTAGGGTAGAAAAATACGTTTTGCTGCTGCTGTTTTTCTGGACGGATTATGTCCCATTTTGTTTGATGCATTCTTTGAACTTTTAACTTGAATCTTTTTTATCCAATTGAGTTTATAAGTAGGCATACAACATTATACACTTTCTGGTCATTCATATGAATTTTTGTTTAAGGATTTTATGCAGCAAGCAATTCATTTGTCTATCACTACTAATGTCACCCCACAGAAAAGAAATGGGAGAAACGGTGTTTTGAAGTTTTTTCATAGGGATTAGAGGAGATGCACCAAGAGCTATCCAAGGATGGTGAAGACCATAAGCTTGGGGATGTGAAGACAACCCCACTGGACCAACACACTCTCGGTTTGCACACGTCTAACTTCTGTTTTTCGATCAATGCACCATATCACGTAAACTTGGAGCGTCTTTTATTTGCTTTTTATTTTGATTTTTTGTTTGTCTTGAGACCACCACTATCATTTATATATGAGAAAGCTACTGGAAATTTGGGTTGAATTAAGTTGGATGCTATTAAAAAGATTGGGAAAGGGATGTTTGAGTTGATTCAAAAAGATACATATAGTTGCATGATTCATGTGCTTTTTAATGAGTATTAATTTGCAAGTGTTTTATCAAGAGCTATCTTTTATTCATGTTTTGATGCTGAATGTCACTTTACTTTGTTTAACATGGATTGGTTAGTTCTATGGACACTTATGCATGCATTTAGACGGTCAACTTTTTCCCTTTTGCTAGCCCAAAAAATTCCAACAAGTAAAAACTTGTTTTCCCAACACCTTCAACCAAAGTTTTTCCAGTGAGTCCACCATATCTACCTGTTAGCTTTATGCTATTCCAAGTATGTTTATCATGTTATATTGTATTATCTTTGCTTCCAAATTAAAATGCTTATGTTATTGATTGTTATGGGAAAAGTTGGTTAAAAAGCTCTCACGAACTTGATGCACACTTTACTTTCATTGCACTTAATAAACATGAACCATTGTGATTAAAATTATGAAGTTGTGTGCTTGACAAGAGTCTTGGTTGGGAGTTAGCTCATATGTGCTGTCACACGGCAAGCTTTCAACAGTGCTCTTAATTATATTTAGTTGATATCATGTACTTTTGTTTATGGATGCTTAACATTGTGTGAAATAAAAGTGGAAACTTGATAAGTTTGAGGAGTAAGTATAAATGGCTAGAGAGACTCACCGGGCGGCTAACCCAAGCCATGCATCATTCATGGTGGAAATTTACTTACATATCACGGTGGACCTTCAGTGAGGCACTTGTATATTGCTACTCCTTTGAAAATGAATCATTTGACTTTATGTAGCAATAGTAATCATCTTTGATATCTATTGATAGTATTAAAATGTAAAGTCCATGTTAGTTTTATCACCTTCATACTCGAGGACGAGTATAGGTTAATCTTGGGGATGTTGATGCATGTAAAATGCATACATGAACTTTGCATGTTATTACTAGATATTCCTACATATTTGCAACTTATATGATGTTATATTCATGTTTTATAATGATTTCTGGGATTTTCTAAACAATCCCCCCTCTTTTGGTTCTAACTCGGTTTTCCAGAAAACGTCTTTTTTAGTGTTTCGGACTTTCCGGGAGCTTCGGGACTCCAAAAAGGGCAAGGCCAAAGAGCACGGTTCAGAATTTTCGAGACGAACGCAATGGGCTGAAAATAAAGACCAGAAGCCCAACCAGCTGGAAACTAGAGGGCCCCACGCGGTCAGATTCCCTGACTGGGTGAGGACCCCTCTTTTCCCCCTCGTGGCTCCGATGCCGTCCGTTTTCGTCTCCGTGGCTTCGTCTTGACCTAAAACCGGCTATAAAAATAGTCCCCCGGGGAGTTTCGGGAGGAGGCGGCGGAGAAACACAAAACCATGAAACAGAGAGTCAGAAGGCTTCCGCCGGAGAAGATCGGAGGGGGAAACGCCGCCGGAATCACCTCCGGAGGGCTCCACCCCCCTCCGGCGTGTTCATCATAAACATCTACAGAAAGATCATCTCCATCTCTCCACTGTAAACTCTTGGCAAACATGATATATGATGCAATATACTATTCCCTTGATCTATTGTGTCTCCCCATCTATGTTTGAGAAGTGATTTGTTCATGGCAATAGTGAAATAGTTCGTTGATTGGTTGCATACAAGTTTTGTTATCTTTTATGATTGTCTTTATGTACAATATATGAGTGCACACATATGTTGGGGAATGCATGTAAGGTGATCACCGGTAATGTAATGGAGTGAGGGAGACTTGGGAGGACATGTAAACCTGAGACCGAGTCATGAAGTTACTTTATTGGGGGATATATATAGGGGACCTTAGAACTTAAGGCTATGGTGGGACTTTTATGTCTTAATAATTCTTGTGTGCTCATTTACTTGGCCATGAGATCCATCATAAGGGGTTTTAGTTCATTTACTTGGCTACACCTATTTATGGCTCCTTCCTAGAAGAAACAATTAAGACTGAAACATGTGCTTCACTAATTGTGACAACCACACGAATGAAATAACAATTGCTAGAACATTTTCTCCCTTGAGATATTTGCTACTTGAGATATTTGCTACTTCCTACTTTGAGAAACTTGCTTGAGAAAACTGCTGAGAGAAACTTGCTCTAAGAAACTTGCGTTTGAAACTTGATTGAGAAACTTGTTACTAGATAAACCCATTCCACATCACTTGCTTTCATTAGTTAGTTCCTTTCATATTTAAACTTATTGCTTTGCACAAACGGCCATATAAGAGGGTTATAGGGCTTTAGAGAATAGATAGTTTACCTTCAGGTCCTCGTGTGTTCGACACTCAAATACTTATCGAATTGTGCTACAGTGATTCCTTGCTCTTGGGGATTATCAGTCATCTAGTCCAAATTCGTCTGATATACAACTCTTTCATCTGTCTGTTGCTGGGACTGGTTCCTTTCTTTTGGGTGATCAGACGGCGTGACTCTTCAATCTTATATTGGTTCAACCTCCATCTGAGTCCTTGGATCTTGGATGTCAATCCTATGGCAATCCATCCTTCTCTACAGCTACCCCGTATAGATGGTGACTTCACTATATCTCGATATCACATGTCTCTGTTGACCACATTCCTAATTACTAACTCCTTATACTATCGACAATCCATGAACTCATCTCCCATGGTTTTGGTGTGTCCTTGGGAATAATAAACCTTGAAATTGTTTTTCCTTAATCACTTTGAATTCCGATATCTTGCCTTACTTGACATATCAGACCTAGTTATTGACCGCTAAGTATTGGATTGTTGCTTCATACTCCTCTACCATCACTTCATGGCTCTTTTAGGCATACAAATCCTATAAATCTTCTCCTCGAATTTTCTCCAAATATCAATGGTGTCTTATGATTCTCCCAACACCAACTTCTTCCGCCAAGTTGCGACAACTACCAACAATATATAACTACCTATTGTGGCTTTTTAATCCAGCGTCTTTCCATTCCCGCTCAATGTCCTTCACTCAATAATCTTCATCCTTGTATAAGTCCTTAAATTTGACGGTCCTAATCATAAATTTGTCATGACAGGTCCTGTTATTTAGATCTTCCAACTTCATAATTCTCCTACTTCACTAGAGTTTCTCATGTAGCTTTGTTTTCATCATCGTTAGTTAACCTTCCTTCATCTTGTGATGATACTCTTCTTGAACTTACGTAGTTTCTCCATCCTTCCATGTCTGATGATGTAAACCTCCGAATCCAAATATGCTATGAGATGTGGTCCAACCCCACGTATGGCTTCGTTTACTTCGATCATCCTGACTTTCTTCTCTTCATGAGCTTTTATTGCTGTTTGGAACTTCTGAGAGCACGTCTCTCCCTTGAACGAATCCTATCTACCTCTAGATCAGTAACATCAAGAAAAGAACTCAATGTGACAATCATGCCATTGTACATCAAATTCTAACTTCATGTACCAACCTAGCCAATCAAAAATCCAATAAGATCCAATAAATCGCAAATGCAGTTATATATCAAACATGCAACATAAGCCCGTAAAATAAGTAGTACATTGAGTAAAAACATCTCAAGTACCCAGGCTTAGATGCTATACACTACAAGATAGGTATATATATATTACCTTATAGTCCTATGCTAAAACAATTCTTTGTCTCAGTATTTACCCAATTGCCCATTTGCAACGGAATAATCCTAGGACAAAGTACTCAAAGAGTATTTGTGGTATGACTTGGTTTCGTATGGAACTAAACACCTTGTAGATTGAATCTTTCCTCTGGCTAGAACAAACGTCTGCAGACATATCTGTATCCTTCATGTAGTTACTCATGGTACATCAGAAGTAGTAATGTAGCTTCCGTCATTGTTTATGCCATCTCCTGTTTCCTTAACACTCTATACTATACTCAGGTGAATCCCCTTTGATCTGTATCATTAGTGTATCGGCATACTTTTCTTAGCTGAATGTCGATGATTTTCCACTATCATCAAACATCTTCTGACTTCCTCCATCACGAACTTATGATAGGGTTCTACTTCATAGGATAGGGCTATTAATGATACCATGTAAGTAACACTGACGTGGATGTAATCTATTTGGTGTATCAACTGGTACAAGACAGCCTTAACTGGTCATACCAAGTTGAAAAGAAATAAGGTAGATGAATATTATACCTATAGAATAATAAATAAGAATATCTACTCCAGTTGGGTAAGGAAATGTATCTACAAGTATGATAGTATTACCCTCAGGTAAATAACCATCATAGTTGTAGAAATATAGAGTTTAGTTAAATATAATAACTCCCTATAGTCTTACCAACCTACAAGTCTCCTAAAAGGGTTTTAATCCTAAGGTCGTTCGCTCTGATACCACCTGTAGTGACCCAGCACACCACTACATGTTGTAGTGTACAAGTCGTTGACATAATACTCACGGAAGGACCATTCCGTTAATATTACATCCTTCAGAGTAGTACAACAGAAACATAGTCGGTCCAAGGTAACACTATAGGATTACAACACTATTCAGTACAAAATCTCGAGAACCTCCTTTCCAAACAGAAGTAGGTATCGTGCAAATGAAACTCCCAAAAAGATCCAACTCGTAGAACTAAGCTGGATACCAGCTCTACTTCTAACTCCTAATCCACTACTGCTGTTGTCACAGCCCTAATCTATCCATCTGGAATATCTTTGTCTTGAGTAGTGCTCCTCCTTTCTATAATCCTTGTCTTCTCCGTAAGCATCATTGGCGTCATGTCTACCATTGCACTGTTGTCGCCACTCCTCCTTAGGCAAAATAGAGGTTAACTCCTTCAGGCTCCACCGGTTGATTTGACTCCTTGTTGAAGATCTTCTCGACGTCGTCATGGAATCCTGTCAACTCCTTTGATGTCTCCAAAAATCTAAGCAGGTGTCAACGGAGGAAAGAGTGAGCAACACGAGCGTTACTCAGCAAGTTCATATAACAGGAATAAGGTGTTTTATGCACTAGCTACCATCCATACCAAAAGGTCATGGATAAACATGCATATCTTTGTAAAACATTTTTAGGAAAAGATTTATTTTATCTTCAGAAAACTATGCCCGTCATCCATTCACAGGTGCTAGGGCTTCATGGAGCCACCTTTCCTGCAGCGTTCGCAGCTCCTTCCCGGAACAGGGAGTAACATGTCACACTTTTTTACACTCTGCAGAGGTGCGTTACTTTGCCCATAAGAGATCAAGATCATGTTGCACAACCAGGTGTACTTTCCTGTCCACACTTCCTATGGTGTGGGGCCCGATTGTTGATCCAAGCCATTCGCCGTGCTTCTCCAACAACCCTGCATGCCCACCCAATTCATGCATAGCAGAATCACCCCTGGCTCTACCCCTCACGGTAGATACCTAGGCATCCTCTTGCAGACCATCATAGGCACCAGAGTCCGTGGGCATTAAGGGGTCCCACCCATGTGCATGTAGTCTCGCAAGATCTACAGCGTACGGCTCTGGCTGCCCGTTGACATGCGAAAGGGAGAAGATCACAGATGACTTTCCCGTCCCATTCCAAGTCTCATGGTTAACGCTTCATTTACGGCGCAAGAACACTGACGGCATTGGTTATTAAGTCCTAGATAATACTTTCCCGTGCAAATGGAACCTCCACCACAACATCAAACCATGGTTCCATTGCCAGCCAACAATATATATATCAATTCACATCATTCGAAAATAGTTTTTCTTTTTCATGCAATGATAAACCATAGTATTTTGCATTTACTTTGATAAACATAATCAAGTAGGACATGAGCAAGAGTGAACTTGCCTTGGATAGATATAGCAGTTCAAACCCTTCGGGGTTCTGGGTTTGCGGTAAAACCCCGAATTCTGAAAATAGCAATGTAATCCCGATAAGGACTACAGAAACTCTGGCGAGATGCTATTATGCATAGTAATGAAATGCATCGCAAAATACCCCCAATCATACCCAAGCATAACTAGGTAAGCTTTATTTTAAAATGATACTTCGATAACATCATAAATTTAGCTTAGGTTATTTTATCATATTTAGGTGATGTTACAAGTGCTTACGTTAATAATGAGTTGGGATTAGTGAATGTTTAAGATTTTAGAATTTGATTTGATTCACTTGGTGATTTCAGAATACTAGTTTTAAGTATTAAGTGTGTTTCACTTTTATTTAAATGAAGAAGTATTAACAAATATTAAGAACAACCACTTTTAAGTTTCTGTATTATTTAAGTAACACACTTAAACGAAATAATTAAAGTAACATCATTTTGTAATAAAATTCTTAGTTTTAGGATATGGTCTTGAATGAATAAAAATATAACACAAAGTTAATCCAATGTTAATGATAATAATAATAGTGAGCATATTTTATTAAGTAGAGATTCCAATTTTAGATTATGTAAACATCCTTTAATAATTATTTTCCTTATGGAAAATATTATTTTAATTAACCATTTAATGCACACAATGTAGGACATGTAATGATTATAACATTTTCAAATTTGAAATTTAAATATGTGAAACATTTTAATTGAAGTTGAAATAAATCCAAAATTAGTATTTCATAAATAAAATAATAAGTAAACTCTTCTTTCAATTTTAGAGTAATTCAAATTTAATTAAACAATTATTTTGTTTGCACAACAGATAGATTTTATTTTATTTATTTTCATTATATTTGATGAATTAATACTTTAAGAAAAGTATTGTTTTCATAATATTTTTGATTTAGGATATTAGGAATATTAATTGGTGTGATATAAATTTACCTAATAATAATAGATAAGAAATAATACTATTGCTTTTAAATTAATTAAATTTAGTTTGATTTTTAATTTTTATTTGGATTATTTGAATTATTCAAATCTTATACTCACATAACTTATCCTATAGAATAAGTTAAAATGACTTTAATATTCACAATCTTACTATACATATTTTATGTATTCAATTACAATTATTTACTTAACAATCATTTAAAAGATTTATTAATTAGAAGAAATTTAAAGAAATGGAATTTACAACCAGGCCCTTGGGCTGGTTTGGTTGAACCCCACCCTGAGGTCGGCTCGGGTCAAACCCGACCCAATCCTCTTCTCGACCCCGCACTCTCTCTCCCGTTCCTCTCCTTCCCCTCTCCTCCTCTAGCGACAGCGCCGCCGCCCAGCTGCCCCGGCCATCGTCGGTCGTGCCCGCCGCCTTGGTGCCCTGCTTCTTCTCCTCCGCCTTCTATTCTACAGACTCCCCAATGGATTCGTCCCCGCGTGCTCTAATCGAGCCTGCCCATGAGCCCTAACCCTAGCTCGGGATGGCTCCTCTGCTCCGGCCGCTCATCCACGGCGTCCGCACCCCGGCTGCTCCTCTGCAACAACCCTCACGCCACTCCTCTGTTCGTTCTACTGCACGAGCACGGCTCTCTCAAACTTCAACGCCGGTAGGACGGCTCCTTGATGGATGCAACCCTGGCGTCCACGATCTACTGCCCCTCGATGCTGCTTCTATGGTGGTGTGGTGCCGTGGTGTTGTTGCTCTGGTGTTTAAGGGGTTGTGTTGAAGCTCGCTCCTCCCTAGGTCCTCCTCCATCGACCACATGGGCACTGCCTCATCGTCATGGGGTTACGGCCATGGGCGCTGGTAAGGTCTCATTTTCCCCCTCCAGGCCTTCGTGCCTTGCTCTGGAATGTTTAGGAAATTGATAACCTAGGTTTGACCTAGGTTTACTGATGTTCAGGTCTCATGCTTGCTCTGCTGCTCCTATGGAGTTTACTAAATATGTACCAGTGCCTCTGTACATTTACTTGGTGATGCTCTAGCTAATGGCTATGCTTGTGGTGATGTTTTGGTTCTGTCCTTCGGTAGATTACTATCTGTCCTTGACATTGGCAGCAGATGGTGCTCTCTGAACCCATGTTCAGAGATGTGCCTCTGATGTGTGTTGTTGTTATTCTGGACCTAGGGTACAAAGATATGCCTCTGATTGTGCCCTGTTTTAGTGTAGTTCATTTGTTTGGGCTAAATTGTTTAACTTAGCTTGCTGTGATGCCTCAATTGAGTTACACAGAAGTATTTTGATGAGTTTGGCTTAAGCAAATTGATTTATACTGCTCAGTGGTGCTTTTAGTGCATGATTGTGCTTGTGGTGCATCTCCCTTTGTGGGTTATGTGCCCAGCAACATGGACTGGATGTGTACTTCACAAGATGTGGATTCAAGCATTATTAGCTTGTAAGCCTTTGCTATTTACTTGGATAATTTGCCCCTGCCCGTGATGCACAGGCTGAGGCCATTTTATTAAGAACAGATTCTATGCTTGGTTTTTTTAATCCCTTGTGATGAACTTAGCATAGCATCACTATGCCTAGCTGAGCGAAATACACTACACCCCACTTATGTGTATCTAGCAGATCAACTTGCTAGAGAAAATAGAGGATCAACCTGTGATCAGGTGTGATGGTGGTGTTGTGGTGTTGCTTGAGACTCTTCTGGCTTTCTTGATCAACAGATCTTGTGGATCTTTCCCTTGTTCACCTCTTGGCCTGCTCCTCCAGCTCCAGCTTGCTATTCCTAGCTCCTGACCTTCTCTCCTTGCTCCTGCTTGGCCTTGTGCTTCTATCCCATCTTGCTCTTGCTTTTGGCAAGGATCCAGTGATGATTTCCAGTTGCAGTGAGTGAGTTGTGGTGGTTTGAGTGCAACACTGTGATGAACTCGAGCTGTGTTAAAGTGTGAGTGAACTGAGCTTGCTCCCTTGTGTGCTACGACTCCCTTGCCCTTATCCTTCCCTGGCTTGTTTCTCTGTGCCGGTGACAGCACCGAATGTGGGAAGTGAGTGTGCTGCTTGCTTGCTTGGCTCCAAGGTTCTGTTAACCTGGAGCTTCGGCTGGTTTGATATTATCCTTCATGTGTGGTTTATTTCTGACTGCCAAGTGGATTTAGGCCAATGATGTTGTGCTGAGGATAATTTCTTTGATTAAGAACATATGCTATACTTAGTCCCTTAAACAACACTCAATGATGTAATTAGCAATGCAACTCATTGCTAAACTAAGAGTATTATTAACCCTAACCCCTCTTTGTATTCTTTACTGTTTTTGTTTTTCTTTTGTTTTGCAGGAAATCAATTATAAAGTTGAAGATCAAATGAAGAAGAAGAAGATACAAGAGTTTGTAGTTTAGGAATATTTGTAATTTTCCCTTTTTGTGTAATTCAGATTGTTGTAATATAATTGTAAAGACAATGTAATTTGTGTTTAATCAATAAAATTATTTGTTTGTCTTTGCAAGAACTTAATAAGTTGTAATATTCATTGTAAAGATTTGAATTATTCAAACATCTATAAACTCATTTACTTAATTATTGTTTTTGTTACATAATTGTTTTAATTTGAATTACTTTACAAATTCAAATTATTTGAATATTCAAGTCTGATTCAAAATTTCCCACAACCAATAAATTACCTAGAGGTCATGTCAAAATTTACCTGCATTCACCTAAAATGAACTAAACCTTATTCATTAGATGAATGAACTCTGATCACTTAGGGTTTTTAATTTGCGAAAAAAATTATTCAGGATTTTCAAATGCATGCATGCAGATGCACAAATTCCTATTTCTACCCTTCGTTAACTCCTAAATGCTGGGATATTACACTATAATTGGAATTGCCTATCCAATCACCGGTCAGGGTCAGATCCATGGACGACCTGAATGACTGCTATCGTTAACGAAGAACACTCTGTTGAACCTGTTTGATTATCAAGTATATTCCCATTACTTCGCGATACTCATCTTTCACCCGAGGCGAGATATATGTCACCATGAATGATAGCTTTCATTCACTATGTCACTTTATCCTCGTTACCGGTGAGATGCCATTACTCTTTTTCCCATGTTCCAGTATCCCCATAATATAATATCATGACCTTTGTTTACGCAGACTTATCAATGGATACCTTCCCACTAGAGTGGATCCAGAATGTATATCTCTGTTAACCAGAGGAGAAATTCCCATTCTTGAACTACTATGATTAAATGCGTATCTTCAACATAACCCAACGACAGCCTTTATGGCCACCAGTCACGGTCGTGACGTTTAACTGTGCCAAAACAATCTCTCTAATATACACAACCATAAATTCTCATGGTCTAAGGAATAAACAAGTAGATCAATCTAAGACTATACCATATACACCAAAACCTTGATCTCGTAGTATATCTTTATTTTGGGTCTTCCCAGGCACATTGTTTAGACAACAATGTGCTCTCATTAATAATGACACATACTTGTGTCCATGACCGGAAAGTAAGGTCATCCAGTATTAACGAGTTTATCTGAGACATTACAAAGGGTAAAGGGGTTGATTATGTTTCTACACGTGTGTATGAGCTTCCCTATAAATCTCATATTTATAGACCATAGCAGTTATAGCATAAAAGCATAATACATTAATCATGAAACATATGTATATTTATTGTCTCTCGGGTATACATCCAACAGTTTCACCATGTCTGTGTCTGTACAAGAAACATGTGATATATTGGATTATGTGTTTCGTGTGATTGCTGGCTTATTGACATTTATGTTCGCACCCGCCCCGCTAGTTTAACCTATTTAACTCTGACTGAGTGCTGATCCATTGTCGGAATTCTTCAATGTATGAAAAAATGTTTACGAGAAGATTTGAACACAAGACCTTGGTACAGGTTGGCTTTTTCGCAATGGGGTCTTCCTCCTGGGCGCCCGCCGCAGGTCACCCGTGGCTCATGCCTCTGGCCCGACCACCCTACTTTTTTTGCCGATGTTTGGGTTGTCGCTGCTACCTAGTCCGCCACCGCTGCATATGACCCCCCCCCCCCCCCCCCCCCCCTTCCTTCTCCCCTCCCACTACAAGATCAAGGGGCGCCAGGAGTCGAGCCGCAGCGAGACACATAGTTGCATCACCGCACAACGTGACACACCGATATTCATGAGACTTTTTTTTTATAGTGGAGCCTGGGTGCATGGAGCCTAGGTTTGAGTAGTAGACATTGGAAGAGGGTGAACTATTGCGTAACCTTCTCTCATATGTTTCAGAAGGAAGTGAAAAATACGAAACCCAAAAAGTTTGAACTTTCAAATTGCTAGTACTTTGTTTTCCAAATCCACCTTTTTATGCACGCCAGAACAGTCTACATACATGCCAAATACACATCGCACAAAGACGTCGTATCGAGTGGATGGAAAGAAGTCAATCTTGGCCTCTATGCGTCAAGGTATTGCTGTTCAACGAGGACCAATAACCATGCCGCCTCAACTCGTTTGTGCATGCTGAAGACCTGAATCGTGTAGGTTGTGTACATAGCGTTGGTGAAATCACATTGCTAGATTGTTTGCTGGAATTAACAGCGGCAAAAAATTCGGCTTTTCTTTCTAATGCAGATAACCTATGTTTCTCTTTCCTCCACAAAGCTGATCGATTTGTGCCAATGCTCACCTGACATCTCAAACTGATGTTGGTCTGCCGAATGGTGGGTGATTGTATTCACTTGGCATATTGAAGTTACAAACAAATAGAGACCTTGGACTCGTCTTCTCCCCCGCTACAGTAAAAAGGAGAAGCGATTTGTGAAATCGCCCGGTCAATCCACCTCACCGGCGGCGGCTCGCTGGTACCCCGGATCTCGTCTTGTGTACAGCTAGGTTTGGGTAGGCTCGTCCCTGGCGGCGTTGGTGAGGCGGCGCGGTCGGGGTTTGTTTGCAGGTGGAGGTCGTCCTCGTCGGTGGCGCGGCTCAGTGGAGCTCCGCCGCGGATCTTCCACCACCATCATGCTCGCAGCTCCTGGGAGCTGTGCTGTGTGATTTCCCTTCGCCGGTGGCCGGGGTGCGGCGGCGCCGGATGTGCAGATGTTTGGAAGCTGAAGATCTGGAGAACCATGGCGATGGCGGTCGAGCTGCAGGGTGGAGACCCTCTAGGTTCGAGGTTCGTCGACTTCCCGTCCGTAGAAGGGCTCCGTCTGCTCCAAGGCTTGGGAGGAGTTGCGGCGGCGCGCCGGCGCGGCGGCGCACCGGCAGCACGTTCTGTTGCTCGTCAACGGCATTGGGTTCCAGCTGGACTTTGTTGTAATTTCATGTTTGTTCTAGACCTCCTTGTAAGGACTGTGGTTTAATATATCTTCACTTCCCCGCAAAAAAAGAAGAAGTTACAAACAAATAAAAAAAAAGTACCTCCGCTTGTCCTTGTCCTTGTCCTTGTGGATCCATTTTTCCTCTAAAATGTTGTTCACATTTTCGTGAAACAAACAAGACAGATGTTGGGCCACATTATATAGGTGGAGTTGGTCCCATTATATTATATATATGAGCCCACACAGAGCAAAGCGGAAATAGCCCACTGCAGGAAATATGGGCCTAATCCACTGGACTCCTGCTCCGGCTCAAACGCGCTGACAAGAGCGAGCCACCGCCCACCGTCACCGCGCCGCCATCTCGCGTACCTCGCCGCCGTCGCCAGGCGTAGCCATCGGTCTCCCCCCAGGCCCCATGATGCATTCGAGCTGCGAAACCTGTGCTTGGCAACGGTGAGCTCTCCTTACATATACATCCCGTCCCTCTCTTTTCTTTCCCGTATTATGTGCTCTTGATTTTTTGCTGCTGCCGATATGCGATTGATGCAGCTCTGTGACCGTGAAGATAATTTACCTGGCAAAACCGTAGTAATATAGCTTAATAGTTGAAGGCCTATTGATTTAGTTTCGATGTATCTTGTTCGTAATTTTCTATTGCTGCAAGTGACATATCCTAGTTCTCAACTTACTGCATCTCCTGCGTCTTATTTTTTAGTGGCGAGGCCTATGAATATTCCTGGGGTGATTCACGCAACTGAATATTCCTGGGGTAATTAGACGAGTTCGGCGATTTCTTGTTTGTGCATAATTATACTTCTTATATATGAATGTTGTTTTGGCACACTACTCATGATTACGAACTTGGCTAAAATTCTGAACCAATTTTGTTCTTGGTTCCGAGGTATCGCTGATACAACTAAAACTAATGCATAGTCACCTCCAGAAGATGGAGAATGTTAGGTGACCATCTCTTGTCCATTGTCAATTGCTGCAACAAATTAGCTCTGTGATGTACATGTAACAACATCGCTTCTTCTCTCTCTGGAATCTACAACTCCAAATCCTAGTAATTCGTTCACCATGCCATCCTCAAGCTCGCAGGCTGGTTGGGCCAAGGAGACTGATTCTTCTCGTCGGCAATGGTAAACCTCTTGATCTCACTCTGAAACCTCACAGCTGTTGTGTCGAACTCCTTGAACTGGCCAGCTCGGATTCGGTCGATGTTGACGATAGCCCTGTTCCGGAGTCCGAGTCTGAGGACTTCATTGCTTGCTTTCCCTTCTGTCTTCTGCCGCTGCTACTGTTCCCAGTTGCTAGAGTGAGATCCAGGTTGCATTCTTCTGCAGAGACAGGGGTGCTGCTGTTTGAGAAGCTGTAGAATTGTTGGCGGTTGGTAACTTTCTCGTTGCGCCAAACGTCGAGTTTAGGATTCGTCCCAGCATGAGCTCGGCTCAGCCCGGCTGTGTGCATCTCCTGCATCAGTTGTTTCTGAACATGGTAAACTCGGTGCATCTCATGAACCTGGTTCAACAATGTAGATGTTGGTGAGAAACTCTACCCTGGAACCGTGCAGAAGAATTTTTCGATTCAAAACATACAATGAACAACGCTTTAGCTATCAGCACAGGCTCCAACTATTCTATAAGCGGGAAAGGTAATGATCAGAAGCCTGGAAGGCTTGAACCGGGAGTGCCTGCAGCATTTTGGCTAGCTAGTTATGAATTACCTGACATTAGTGCTAGCATGGATTGATGGCGGTACTGCTTCTTAGTGAATAGTTTTAATGTCTGGCTACTTGCTTGTGGTACTACATTTCTTATCACCTATATGTATAACTATACTTGTCTCAGTCATCTGGATACAAACTTGGATGCCTAGAAAACTCGGTACAACCCACGTTTACTTAGACAGTCACTATTCACACCTGAGCAAAGAATTTCCCTTGTTTGCGCGGTCGGGGAAACCAGCCTATAGTGGCTAGTTCGGACTAAACTTTGGGTATGAGTGGCATCAGGATAGTCTATTTCAGGCAAACAAGCACATTGGGCGTCGCCTCAGTTCCTGGGATCCATGTTCAACTTGTCACGGCGGAACTGGATCAGGACAATAATTTAAAACCCGTGCACCTGTATTTGTTGATGCCAATGATCAAGAGTCGAAAAAGTCAAGCCAGCCGCTCTTCTACTGACTGATGATCATGAGTAATCGTTAATATTCAAAACAATTGATTTTTTTGTTTGGAAGCCAAGTACTGGCTCATAGACTAATCGAGTGACTAGTCGAGCGACTCTTAATCATTGGTCGATTCATTGGAGAAATAATTGTGTGTTATATGTTGCATGTTCTCCTTAGTTTCTCAATTTGGTGCGCTATATACACATACATGGAACTGTTTAGGGAAAAGTTTGATAGGTTGATCTTTATGTTAGTATCGCTGCCAACCGAAAGCGTTTTCAATGTTCTATCACAGGATGTGCATATCAGTAAAATAATGTATACATGAGTGTGTTGCCTTACCTGTTGTCTGAATGTGTGTTCTTGCTCCAGGATAGCCATCTTCATCCGCTCCCTGTCCATCTCTTGGTAATGCTAGATGCAAGCCTCGATTATGCGTACTTATTTCCTATCTGTTTCATGAGAACATCACGATGAGTATTGCATGCAATTTCTTCCGTAATTCGTAGTAGGAACTACATTCAGTACTGAAATTTTATCGTAGTGCGTTTTTCCATGAATTGGTAACTTAATTATTGGAGCTTGTGTTCTTATGTGTAAGCATCACTGTAGAAAGAGAACTTCGATCTGGATTCTTGTTTTTGATTAACCAGTTATTTTCTTAACTGAACTTGTATCAAACACTTGTATTGCCATCAAACTTGAAGACATACAGAACAGGAACAATAAAATACAACTGAATTCCAAATATTATGTTATAAGAGATTGAGACATCATCTAAGTATGATTCTTCACCATTCTGTGTGCTGTCAAGCCTTGCAGTTATGAGCTTATAATAAGCTAAACCTTCTTAGTACTACCAATCAAGTCTTATACTTCTCCAATTAAGTGACAAAATCTTATGGTTACAGTTGCAGGCATTGATCACTTCTCCACTTTGAAGGACCACGCCATTGCTATTCTGACGACAACTGTAAAGAATGCTTTCTACGGCAGAGTAGCAAGAGCTGTGAAGGAAAGAAAGAGCTAAAAAAAATGCCCTTTCAGACTGGCACATGCATTTAGACCTTCCAAAAAATCTTCATAGCAGATGATAAAAACACAAAGATCCGCATACTCTGAACTGTGAAGCATGCGACATGGAAGAAGAAACAAGACAAAGGAAGATATGAAAAGAAGCTTAAGCTCACCACTGTTCTGGTTTCCAGCAGCCAAAATCACCTATTGAGAGCACGGAAGGTACTCCCTCTACCTCTCCCAAATAAGCTCTCTTTTATAGTTTACCAGGTAGGAGCTTTGCTTCAGCCGAGAAGCAAGCAAATTAAGCAGCTTGGCGTGTATGATAGATAGATATAGATATGTAGTGAGGCAGCGAGAGGGAGGTGATGGAAGAGGAGAGTTAAGATTCTCTCCTGGCTGCCATGAGCTTCACAGCACAGCAACTGGTGGGGCCATTTGTAGGCATGCCAAACAAATCCAAGTCGCTTTGGCCAATGAGTTCCATGTATCTTGATGTGTGAAAGATGCTTCCATGTAGTGCCAAGAAAAGGATAGGCGTGATGAGATAAGAAGCTCCAGCTATTATATTTTTCCAACTTCAAAAGCCTATGTGTCCCCTGGTATCTCTACACAGTTGAACCACCCTAGTCATAATGTTATATGTACCCATGTACTTGGTTGCCTTGCTAGGGGTAGTCCAGTTGGTAAAGCAAGTAAAGAAACCGATTGATTTTCCTGTAATAGTATTGTAGATTTTTATGTCAATGGTATTAGGATTCATTCATAAGAATATTTTCTGCAATCATCTTAATTCATACTTACACTATCTAATAATCCTATGTCCAGCGTACCTGCTTTTTTAGTCTTTGGTAATATTTTGAGGTTCCTTTGGTGTACTTCCTGGGGTGGCATAGCACTCTGGGTTCCTCAATATTTTTGTGTATCAATCCTTCCCAAAATCATTGAGCAGACAAGTCGACATGCAGTGTGTTTAGATCTCTCGTATTCACAAGCGCACCGGTTAGTACTATCAACACCAGTTGTCCAGATCCTAAAAATATTATATTTTTGTGTCATACTAAGTCAAACGTATCAGCCTCGCATGAAAAAATAAGGCTGCAGAATGATTGAGACAGCTCATGCCATTAGTTAATATTCGTGTAGAACATGTCATGCTTGTTACCGGATAAGTTTATCGGCCAGAATGATATCTTTGTGTATCGGATACCGGTACATTATTTAGCTTGGCTAAGACTGATCTGTCTTTGATTTCAGGTTAATTTAGAGTTAGTCGTGACTGTAATGTCCTAATAATGATGCCTTGAGCTCTGAGAGAAGAGGCTGGAAAGCTTATAATATAGTTCCTCTAATGATGATAAGAAAGTTGTTGTCGCAGGAATTAGCCTTGAAAGTGATCTGTCAAGATGTGGAGTAGTTCGTCGTGCTTGGGTCGACGCGCTCTGCCATGTCCTGTGAAGCCGTAAGATGGATCAAGGGTGCCTCAACTTCATTGTGTAGAAGAGTACTTGACAACAAATAGTTTTACCGCTATCTTCTTTTGGAATGAAGGCATTGCACCCGGCTCTATAAATAGGGCCCCAAATAGCCAAAGATCACAGTTGTCTTACATGCGGACTTTAGACATACTGTTTACGCAACGCTACCACGCAAGGTAAGAAGCTAGACAAGTGGTGTCCTATGTTTTGATAGACTTGATCAGCTTAACTATATAATGATGCCATGATTGGTCCGTATACAATTCAAGATTCGATAGTGTGATTAACTTGTCTTTGTCATGACCAAGCAAAATAATATAGTAGTTCCTGCTGTTTCTTCTTCTTTGGCGACGGGAGCTAATTTGGTATTTGGTGATGTGAATTGATATCCTCCCTAGCTAGCTATCGCTATCAGATTCTAAGGGAATTCCAAACTTATCTCGTTCTTTAATTCCACAGATTTGGACATCTTAGAACATGACGAAATGAATATAACACTTCTTGATCTCATTAATGTAACCCAAACCATGCTTGCATGATGTAAGCCATATCATCTTCTGTATATCTCCTTAATTAAGTAGCTTGTCGGTGTTAAGCTATGATTCCTGTCATCTAGTTTTGTGTGTTTTTTGCTCATTTTCTCATACAGTAGATTCGGGATTTATTTCTGGTACATTGATAAAAAAAATCAGTTTGGTCCAAGCACACACTCTTTGTTCGAGAAGTATATAATTTGATTTGTTGAAGAATATGTTTCGTTCTGTAAGTTTTTGTTATCCCAAGTACAATTCGGAGTTGAATTTGGCAGCAACATGAAATAGTTGAATGTGATCTCATATTTTTAAATTTGGATGATCGTGATTATGATCAGCTCGATCCTCCATGCATCTGAATCTTTGTAGCTAGGATAGGAGTTCAAACGCTGCACTTAAAGTTTTTGTTTAGGATGTACAGCTTGGTAGGTATACATGTTTCTGGTATATAGAAAAATCCCTCATAGATGCAACACACATGTGGATCCAACTTGATAAGCACTTATCTCTCACTCTTACACATGGCATGGACAATGGGAGGTCCACAAGCATG
Source organism: Poa pratensis (assembly GCA_947311845.1). Classification (NCBI taxonomy): domain Eukaryota; kingdom Viridiplantae; phylum Streptophyta; class Magnoliopsida; order Poales; family Poaceae; genus Poa; species Poa pratensis. The sequence goes on from CAMZMU010000117.1 coordinate 60,174,563, forward strand.
ACAGCACACATTGTCTGGGTAGCGAGGCACACACCCATGGCTGGGCCCAATCGATTGGGGTTGCATTTGCATAACTGCATCTACTTAATGGACCTGATCATTGGTCCAATGCACAATGCACCTAGTCCGAAAACAACGAGAAAAATAGGATTGGATAGATCATCACTGAATATTTGAAAGGAGCGTAATTGACGATGAACTAGTTTACCTAAGAGCTACGAAGCATGTGCTCCATAAAGTGGTAACTTTTTCAAATAGTTTCCCTAAGCGCTATGAAGCATGTGCATATGTCCATGCTGGTCACTGAAAAAAATAGAATAGTGTGCTGAAAATTGTCTCGCGGAATAAATTATTGTACAATGTCTCGCTAATAGTGCGATATAGCACGCTAATAACATATTTTAAGGCCGGCGATATTTTGCTATAGCGTGCTATTTTTTTCCTTCATGTTGATAGACCATGAGAATTGATCTAATGCATGTCTAATCCTATTTGTGTCTTATCTTTCAATTAAAATCGAATATACCATACTCTAATATCATGTCGCGATTGTTGTGGCAACGTGGTGAAAGCAAAAATATCACCGAGTGGGGAGAGACCAGAGGTTCAAACCAAAGGACTGGCATCCCTCGCAATCAAATCGGGGGCTTCATGGATGATGTCAAACACCATGATTATTCAGAAAAGAAATAATGCCCTCAAGCAAGGTGAAAGCCCTTTTGCACCGATGTCGAGGTAGGCGAGAGTGTGGCGCGGTGTAGCATGTTCTCGAGGTAGCCGTGCGCGTCATGGTTGATGTAGAGGTCATGGTTGACTGTGTCGAGGCGAGATAGCTTCAGTTGTGGGCGCAAGAAAGCTCCATGGAGTCGGGGCGCAACACTGTGCTAGAATGTGAGGGCGATGCTATCAAGGTAATCGTCAAGGAAGGCGGAGATGTCAAAGATGATGTTATCAAATCCTTCATATACGAGGAGTTGCACCAAGTTTGCTAGGCTCGTGATATGTTGGGAAAAAGGCACCTGTGTGCCATGCCAGAAAAACAAGGAAGACGTCCAAAGTGGCAAAGGAGAGTGACACTATAGATAGATATGAGAATGTGTGGTTAGGGTTGACACGATGTAGCTGGCAATGTAAGTTCTAGTGACCGTAGACAAAAGTGTTGTCGACAACCCCCTCCCCCCCCCCCCCCCCCCCCCCCCCTCCCCCATGTAGCCGTGGTCATGCCTCTGGCGATCTGGACTTGTGGTTGCACAGTGTCTTCACTAAAGAGGCGCAACTTGTGGGTATCGATTGTGTCATCGGGTTTTGGTTGGCTCGGTGGGCGACTTGCAGACTTTCACACAGGCGACGACAATGTGGACGACATCGGTGGAGCACTTAGTTTGAGGGAGGCGACTACGACGATGACCACATCAATGGTGCACGTTTTGGCTGCCGACGTCGACTCGAAGCAGGGCTCGACCTGGGCAACTTATTTTCCGCAACCTATTCTCACAGCAGACGGAAAGGTGACCTAAAATTACCGAACGACACAAAACCATAGTGTAGATGTTTAAGCGCCACATTTTTATAGTAGTGACACATCATACTCCATCCCTTTGAGTTTAATTTGATTTGGCTTGCATCCCTAGATCGTTAATTTAAAAATATAATATGAATTGTATATTACTCCCTCTGTTCACAAAAGGATGTCTCAACCTAGTTAAATTTGCATGTATCTACACACTAAATCATGTCTAGATACATGCAAATTTGAGCTAGGTTGAGACATCCTTTTGTGAACGGAGAGAGTATAAAATATATATCATTATGAACTTCAGATATCATATTTTCTAATGGTATAACTTTTGTGTAATAGAATCATATTACAATGATAAAATAGGTGACCTAAAGATACGGTCCGGTGTATGGGTCCTGTGCACTTCCCTAAATCATCTATTTTTTCAATTTAATATGAGACATATATAACAAAAAATATACCACTCAAAACTTTAGATGTTAAATTTTCTAATGGTATTGATTTTGTGTTATATAATTTATACTCCATTATATTGGTCAAATTGGCAATCTAGTGGTACGTGCATGACCTACAAACCAAGAAAAGATGGAGTATCTAAGATGGGCAATTATCTTAGTTACTTTCATAAATATTATGATGATGAGACGACAACGGATGCGTTTGTCCAAACACAATAGAAACAAACATACCAACCAATATTTGATCGAACACGTAGAGAATTCTTGATGATCCATCAATTCGAGTTACTACATCTACCAACCCTCAAAATGTGAACCTTCCTCCGATAGGAAAAAACCATTTTTATTGAGTCGAACTGTGGCATCAAGGCGAACCCTAAAATGTGAAACGAGTATCACGGTGACTAATTTGATTTTGTTTTGTTTTGCGAAACACAGTACAACGCAGACGCTCACATACACGTGCACACACTCACCCCTATGAACGCACACACGCACACCCTACCCCTATGAGCACCTCCGAAAGACTGAGCCGGCGGTCGGGTCTTGAGATTGACGAAGTCACCACAGGCGCCTCGCTGTCGACGGGAACGTCGTCTCCCACTGAAGAATATTCCGCCTAAATGAGAAACATCAATGTTAAATCTAGGATTTGAACTCTGGTGGGATGGGGTACAACCGCCCTCCTAACCATCTTGCCACAAGCAAGTTCTCGATCCACTCCCTCCATCTAGGGCCGAACCCTAAAACCTGTAGTAGCTCCAGAAAGATCTCCGGCGCTAGCTTACGTGTGTGCTCTTTCCTCTCTTCGCCACTGTAGAGAGAGGAGGCGATTTTTGGAAGCGACTCCGCCGATCCACCCGTGCGGCCGCTGAGCCGCGGGATTCGCCTCCACCGCCGGCCGCTTCGGCGGCGGGTGGGTGGTGGATCCCCGGCTCCGGTCTGTATATATGGTAGGATAGGGGGGAGGGTTCGCCGGCGGCGCTCAGGAGGAGGGGCGGCTGGTGTGGAGTTTGGTGTCGGCGCGGGCTTCTCCGGCGAGGCTGCTCCTACGGGCGCGGCGTCTCCGCGCGCGACTTGCGGGAGCTCGGGGCCCGGCGCGGCGCTCGAGTTCTCCGTTTTGCCGCCGGATCCGTGCTGGCGGCGGATCTGGTGGGCGGATCCCGGGGCTCGTCGAGTTCTTCGTCTTCTTCCGGCGACGGCGACGATGGCGGCCGAGGCAAGGAGGTGTGGCTGGGACAGGGGGGCGCTCGCCCCGGTCGTTCATCGACGAAAGCTCCGCCGCGGCGCGGCGGACGGGCACGGCGGCGTCTCTCATAGGGCAAATCTTTCCCTGACAGCGGCAAGACGGCGGCTGGTCATCCTCGTCTCCGGTGCCGGCGACGTTGAAGTTCTCGTTGCTTCTGGATCCTTTTCCTCTACGTATTTTGGTTCTGTATTTCTGTGTACTCTGTACGTGGTTTTCGGTTGAATATACGTGGTGAAAAATGCAAAAAAAAAAAAAAAGAGTCCTCATAATTTTCAGACTTCGGCCTGATCGATTTGATTTGTTCTGTCTATTGTCTGCCTAGCTAATAATCGTCAACGTACGACAGATGAACTGCACTTGTAGAGTATTTGAGATTCAGGTCAGATACATCTCGTGCCGTCTCGACACGGGCATGAGTGTGACATGACATCGACCCAAGCTAGCAAGCGACATTTGTATCCATGGACGGCAGCCATGCGTGTGTTCATGAAATCCTTAATTTTGTAGCCGGTTGTTGGAACTTGGAACCATTCATGCGTCTGTTTGCACATTTTTTTCTTATTTGCCTTGATGGAATGGGTGATGTGGATGCTCAACATCGTAGGGTCCGACACGCTAACAATGTATCGATCCTGCGGATGCCAAGCGACTTATATATATTTGTTCTCTTGGAGATACGATGGCTTATATTTGTGGATATATGAACAAAGGTAGCTGCGCTAGACATGTCTCCCTTGTTGCTCACGAGCTAGCTAGAGTTTGTTTTGCTGATAATATTTCTTATAATTGGGTCCATGAGCCCTCTAGTTTCTCGTAAGAAAAATTATAAACAATGTAACTTTTGTTGGTGATTAATAAAGCTCACAGCAAAGTCCTGTTGTTTCTCAAATACCAGGTGGCTCCTTTTGGGTGACTTTAATCTGATTCTCAAGGCCTCAGATAAAAGCAATGGCAACATCAATAGGAGGACCATGGGTCCTTTCAGGGCAATGATCGACAGGTTGGAGCTGAAAGATATCAAGCTCAATGGACGCATGTTCACATGGTCTAATGAGCGCGACCAGGCCACTCTTTGCCGGTTGGACAGGGTGCTTTGTACTGCGGATTGGGAGACCCTTTTCCCCGCCTGCGCGCTCAACGCCGCGTCGACGTCGGTCTCGGATCACTGCCAGCTGCTGCTTTTGGGCGATCTCTCCACCCCCAGGAATCGCAGCTTCAGGTTCGAGTCCTTTTGGCTTCGCATGCCTGGCATCGCGGATGTCGTTAAGGCTGCGTGGGAGAGGCCAGTGGGGAGTGCTGACATGATCACAGTGCTCCATACAAAGCAGGTTCGCACGGCCAAGGCAATTAGGAGATGGGCTCGGGACATCATCGGAGATACGCGGCTCCAATCGGCTATCGCCACGGAGGTCGTGCACAGGTTGGACTTGGCTCAGGAGGTGCGCCAGTTATCCTCTCAGGAGTTCGAGTTCCGCAAGGCGCTCAAGTCTAGGCTGTTGGGCTTGGCGGCGGTGGAGAGAGTGCGCATGAGGCAGCGATCGCGACAAACATGGATCAAAGTTGGCGATGCGAACACAAAGTACTTTCACATGAAGGCGAGTGCCCGTAGGAGGCGGAACAACATCCAAATTCTACGCTCAGGTAACAGGATCCTCACTTCTCTTGAGGACAAAAAGCAGGAAATCCACCGTCACTTCCAGGAACATATCGGTGCTGTCAGCCCGAGGACTTGCTCGCTGAATTGGGCTGAGTTGGGCGTTCAGCCCTTGCAGCTTGATCACCTCGATGACCCCTTTTCCGAGGAGGAGATCAAGGCTGCTGTTTTCTCGTCGCCGGGAGACAAGGCTCCTGGCCCAGATGGATTCATCGGTAACTTCTACAAAAAATTCTGGGGTATAGTCAAGCAGGACGTCATCGCTGCCTTCCGTCAGCTGTATGATCTCAGGGGACGCAGGATGGACCTAATCAACACGGCGAACATTGCCCTTCTCCCCAAGCGGGGGGATGCCTCGCAGATTACCGACTTCAGGCCCATCAGTCTCATGCACATCTTGGGAAAGTTCTTCTCCAAGTTGTTGGCAAACAGGTTGGGTCCTCTGCTAGGCGAGATCGTCTCCAGAAACCAGAGCGCATTCATCAAGAAAAGATGCATCCAGGACAATTTCATGTACACGCAGAATGTGATCAAAGACCTTCATAGATCCAAGACACCCTGTCTCTTCCTCAAGCTGGACATCGCCAAAGCCTTCGACACTGTCAGTTGGGAGTTTCTTCTGGAGCTACTACAGGTTTTAGGGTTCGGCCCTAGATGGAGGGAGTGGATTGCCACCATTCTATCCTCGGCTACCTCCCGAGTCCTTGTCAACGGATCCCCTAGCAGGTCATTCAAGCACCGTCGGGGGCTACGTCAGGGAGACCCTCTGTCTCCCATGCTGTTCATCATCGCCATTGACCCGCTCAAGCGGCTGCTGGACAGGGCATGCGACGGGGGCTTCTTCAGCCAATTGGGCGCAGGGCTGCTAAGATGCGCATCTCCTTGTATGCGGACGATGCCGCCATCTTCGTGAGGCCGGACGCTAGGGATATACAGGTGGTCCGGGAGATTCTTCTCCTGTTTGGGAGGGCCTCGGGGCTTGAAAACAACAACCTCAAGTCGGAGGTTTTTGCCATTGCTTGTGGTGACAGGGATTTGGATGAGATTCTGGCCGGCTTCCCTTGCCAGAGAAAGGATTTCCCTTGCAGGTACCTGGGTATGCCTTTGCACCTCAGAAGGCTCAGGCGTTCCGACACTCAGTTCATCCTTGACATGCTGGGTTCACGTCTCGCGGGATGGGCGGGCAAGCTTTTCTCCAAGCAGGGGCGGCTAACCCTTGTGAGTGCCAAGTTGTTGCCTTGCCTGGTGTTTTTTCTTACCTCCTTCGCCCCCTCCAAGTGGCTGGTGGGGAAAGCAAACAGGTTGCTCCGTGCCTTTCTATGGAAGGGATCGGATGAGTGCAATGGTGGCCACTGTCTAGTCAGCTGGCAGCAGGTTTGTAGGCCTAAAAACCTTGGTGGTCTAGGGATCAAGAACATTGAGGCGTTTGGCTCGGCGCTACGCCTCAGATGGCTTTGGCAGGAGTGGGTCGAGCCGGTGAAGCCGTGGGTGGGTACCCCAACCCCTACTACGGCAAATGACAGGTGTCTTTTTGCAGCTTCCACCGTCATCACTATTGGCGATGGAAATCTGGCCAAGTTCTGGACTTCGAGGTGGTTAGATGGCGAGGCCCCGGCCGACATTGCTCCTTCCTTTATGTCGTTGGTCAAGAGGAAGTCGATCACTGTGGCTAGGGGTTTGGGAGACAACAGATGGGCGAACTCTTTTCGAGTTCCGCTATCGCAGCAGCAGGTTCGCGAGTTCGTGGGGCTGTGGACCCGACTGGGCGTGGTCACCCTCACGCAGGGATCCCCTGACAGCATTGTGTGGCGCTGGACCGCTGACGGGACTTACTCAGCACGCTCGGCCTATGACATCCAGTTCGCGGGCTCGTACAACGCGTCAACCATCCCGGCTGATGCTATTTGGAAGGCCAAGGCTGAGGGGAAGTGCAGGTTCTTCATGTGGTTGCTTAACCGCCGTCGCATCTATACGGCGGACAAGCTTCTCGCTCGCGGGTGGCCCTGTAGCGCGACCTGCGTGCTCTGTGGTAATGCCTCGGAGACGTCGGATCATCTCATTCTTGGGTGCCCCTTCTCGCGGATGGTTTGGCGTGCGGTTGCACGGGACCATGGGCTACCGTGCATAAACCCTCCAGACTCCTCTTCCGCGTCTGACACCCCCTTCTCCACTTGGTGGGCGTCTGTTCGAGGTCTGGTGGAGGGGAAGGAGAGGTCCAATCTCGACGGAGTGGTGGCGTACACCGCGTGGTTTATTTGGCGGGAGCGGAACAGTAGGATTTTTGAGAACATTTATAGCTCTTTTGGTGTTGTAGCTGGGCTGGTTAGGGGCGCCACGGCAGCTCGTGCGCTCGCTTTTGTTAGAGTCGTTGATGATGACCTCGGCTGATCTGTCGGCTGGTGGCTCAACCCTGTAAAGTGACATTTTTTTCTCCTTCTATACGATTGGGCAGCACTCCTGCCGACTTTTTCGAAAAAAAAGTCCTGTTGTTTCCTTCAGAAAAAAGAAAAACATGTCTCCTGCTGTTAGTGTTACTATATCACTTATCAGTAAGTAGCTTCCTAGTTAGTACTAGCTCACTGATTTCTCTCTCAATAAAAGCTACTGATCCTGTCATAAGAATAGCTGATGGATCCGTCCTTACACACTGGACCCATCTCATTATGCAGGCGCGCTTTGATTCGCAGCTACACATATGCATGGCGCATGAATCACGAGCAATTCTTGCTTTTATCGTCAAAGCAGTAGTAGTTCTCATGAATTTAGTGAGTGGTCGAAGGACAATCTAAGCAAAAATGTATCAGGAAAGTATGCGTGTCGCCATGCGGTTTGATCAACCTTGCACCATTTATTGACCAACAGCCGCAATGCAGTCCTGATATTGTTCGCACACTTGGCAAGTGCACAGGGAAAGAAGAGAAGATACTTCCAAACTCCCACGGACCCCGGATTGGACAGTGGGTACATAAAGGTTAGGCAAGTGTCAAATATCCAGGCATCACCATCACCAATTAAAGGGAACAAAACTTGGCAGCATCTCACATGGTACACTGCACTGCAGGCATCTCAATCACTGTGCAAAAATCATGGGGGACAACATCTATGTCAGTACTTATCCTCCCCGGAGCACACCAGTTTGGTTGATAGGCTTGTTTCTCCCAACAGACCTTCAGATACAGATGCAACGAATTTCCTTTTTAGTTTGTCGCTTTCAGGGCGTGCAACTTGGCCTTGAGAATTTGAGATCTTCAGAACACTGGAACTAGAGCAACTGTTTGTGCATGAGATGCACAGAGTAAAGTGGAGACTGCACACAAGTGGAGTAGTTAACAACCCAGTTCCATCTCTAATTAAAGATACATACTGAACTGACTTATCAAACGGATAGATTAGATCGGCCGACCCCGTAACAGTATGGTATACAGAGTGTAGTACAATGCCTGACAGTTGAAGAGTTCGAAAGAGCAGCCAAAGTCGGGCGAGCACTATTTCGTATGAGCTGAATTCATGCAACTAAATACAGGCTCAGGCCCGAAGGATCTTTTTTTGCCTGTTATGCACAGTTGTGAGCTTCACCGTTGATTTCCCTGCAGATATGGGAACGATGTTGGCCTGAAGGTGCTCCGTAAAGTTCCTCAAAACTGAAACCTGCTTCTTGATTTCCAATAGGATGTCACTCTTATATATAATCAGGTGGTGAAGTGCTGCAATTTTTCCTGCCCGGAGGTTCCTGTGTCTATCTGCCATAATCTACCATTAGAGTATGGTGTTGCAAATTATGTTGTGTTATATTTATTCTATATTATGTGATAGAATGATATGCACAACAAATGAAAATAAAGGTTGGATAGCACATATGGTCGGATCAACCATAACACTGATCCAGTTGCCGTTGGTGAAAGTAGTGTTACGCAATAGCCGCAAAGTGACATACATGCATCATCTTTGGTTCGTTGATCGGATGGTAAACCAAAAAATGAAAGGTAAGGTTCTGGATGATAGGGTCTAGCTTTGTGACAGTTCATTTTACGGCTAGCTTGTAGTGGGCATTGAAAAAAAAGTGGATGTGCGACTCCAACTAAAGATACCACTTGTCAATAGACCTCAATATTTTTTCTTGTGTCTTTTCCATGTGAGAAAAGAGGCAATCACCTAGCACGGCACTTGTCGATTTCTTGGTTGGACGCCTAACACGACAAAATGAATATGGTTCTATATGGTCATCTATCCAAATAGCATCTAACTTATATCCACCCAAGTCTGTTGCAACTATCTTTGGCAACTGGTTACATGGGATAGATAAGAAGCTTAGAACGGTTATTAGGGTGGGAGCGATTGCCGTTATATGGTCGCTTTGGCTTAGTAGAAATGACAAGGTTTTCAATGACAAAGATGTTTCTCTTTTGCAGGTACTCTACCGATGCACAAGTACTCTCCGTACGTGGTCCACCTTACAGCGCGTGGGACATCGAGACCTCTTTACGGAGGCGTGTGCACGCTTGGAGGAGGTGGCAAGGGACATTTTATCACGACATGGGTGGCCGCTTGATCGCCGGATTGGTCCTCCATAGGCCGATGTGCTTACCTTGATATAGGTGTTTTTACATTATTCTGATGAGTTGTAATTCGCCTATTCTTGCACTTCATATACTTTGATACTTAGGTTTGCGGCTGTGTGCATTTGTTATGCAGAGGCCGGGTGTAATACTTAAACTATTGAGTAATAAAGCCCTTTATCTAAAAAAATGTTTGGATTCCTTCAGTTCAGTGAACCAACTGCAGCTTGAAACATCCTTTCCGTCATTTTTGCGGTGGAAAACTACATACCAAAGTTTAGCAAATATTCCAAGAAATACCATACATGTGAGTCGTAGATCAAACTGATATACATTTTGGGAGAGAAAAGGGCACGATTTCGGTGATACGAAACCTGCAAGCAGCAACACAGCAAAGCCACTACATACCGAATTTACATCTATCGCATGCTTTGGTCCTGAAATTTGAATTTATAGAATCATCTCCTTTTTTAGAGATAATTTATTGACTCAGATACAGGTTCGGAGTTTCCACACAATCACCCGTTTCTTCACAACGAGTTATTTATGTGAAGAATGTTGTTGATCAGGTTGGCAGGCTTTACAGAACAGCTGGCGACGAACATACATATTAACCTGCTTTCTAAATTCTGAGCGAATACGGGCGCTCTCGTGTTGCTATTTTTTTTTTAACAAGGTGTTGCTAAATTCAGTTTGGGATATTTAGACACCGCTCGTTTCCTTAGTGCTGCGGCCGGGGAGTGGGCAACGGATCTCACCGAGAAATTCTCACTCAGAAAAGTTACAAATCATTTGGCATCTTGCCAATCAGTTTGGTAGCGGGTGCACACGTGTGGCATCGTATTCTCCACTGTGTGATTCCACATCGCGTGGATTGAGTTAAGACAGATTCCCGTTACTAGCTACTCCCTCAGTTCCTAAATATAAGATGTTTTAGTATTTGTCCACATTCACATATATAGATGTATGTAGTCATATTTTAGTATGTACACTCATTTTAGTATGCACCTAGACAACATGTTGAAGAGCTAAAACGTCTTATATATTGGAACGGAGGGAGTACATGCTACTTGCATCTGGTTTCTTTTTTTATAATAAGGAATATACTATGACATTTATGGAATTAAGACATACTCGTATCCCCCAAGACAAAAATACTCACATGGTAAAAAAATAGAGAAACACACTCCCAAGTAAAGCAAAATTGTCTACATCCTTTCGATTGAGTTTTTCTCTTTTACTCAATCATACTTCCGTGTAAAATTGAACAATACATGACTCAATACATGTCTTGACTCTTTTCACTACCGAGATTTTCAGACTTTTACATTCTTTAGATTGTGGCAATCCTACTAAAATCCATATGCCCGTGATTATTGAATCAGACTGTGCGATCTATGCTCAGATGGTTCAGGTGCAATGGCACAAGATAAAGAGAGATACAAATAGGGTAGCTCATCGGTTAGCCCATCTGGGAATGAGATCGAGAGCATCGACGTAGTAGATTCTTCATGGCCCTCCGGATTAGGGGTGGAAATGGATCAGATGCGGATCGGATAGTAACCTTCCCGCATATGTTTTCATATTTTCAAAACGAATACGAATACGATGTCGTCGGATACTAATACGGAGCGGATGTTACTTAAATACGAATGCGGATCGAATGTTTTTCTATTGTGAACGGATACGAATATAACGAAATAATAGACTCATGTCTTATAGCGAGTCAACTATAGAACGGTATAGTGATAAATATAGCAATATAATACCGGAAATTCAAAGTTACTCCCGAGCTCATATGATCCTACCTGAGTGCAAAAGTCGAAAAAATAGAAAAACATTTCCAAAAAATCTGAATTTTTTAAAACTGCTCCCCCTATATAATACACAATAGTTTAAAATTCAATCACCGAAAATTACATTTGACCACTTTCTTACTCTTTCATGTTGGTTAATTTCTGTATCGTACTAGAATTACCAAAATTTGCTAACATAATTTTATTCGGATACAGTATCCATTTCCATATCCATTTTTTTCAAATTTCAATACCACATTTGTATTTGTATTTGTAAAAAAATCCGGATATCCACCACTTCCGTTTCTATTTTGTTCGGATTCAGATATTTACTACTTTCATTTTTAATTTTCTTGAATATGAATGTCGAATAATTCGGATTATCCGCTATCAGTTCGCACCCTACCCCGGATGCCTTTGAAATCATAAACCAGTAATGTAATCCCTATTTTCTGATTGATGAAAAAAAATTGCAAAAAAAAAAAATCCGTACATACACTCATAAGCTTGGAACGTAGTGGTGCATAATGGGGAAGTGAAAATACAGCTGCATGCGTATGGTGTTGCAAATGAAGTTCTTTAACTATAAAATACAATTTTGTTTCGCAACCATCGACCTGCTATAATATGTTTACTTGTAAAAAGTCATATGCAAACAAGTGACCATTTAGCCATTTTCTGGAACAACTGACCATTCACCTAGAACAATTTGGAGGAGAGCAAGGGAAAAAAAGTAAGAAAAAAAAACACAAAAGGGTTCGGGTGGGCTTACGAAATAGATGGGCTTCCCCGTCCTGAGGAGACAAGTGAAAACCCCATGCATCTCCGCTCACTTAGGCCCAGCCCAACCGAGCTAGGGTTCCACGCCTCTGGTACCTATATAGCCTGGCCATCTCCTCGCGCCGCCGCCTCAAATCGCACAGAAGCTGCAGCGCCGCCGTCCAACAGAAAGGAAGAGCTCCGACGCGGAGAAGACGATGGGTCACTCCAACGTGTGGAACTCCCACCCCAAGAACTACGGCCCCGGATCCCGCGTCTGGTACGATTCTTGCGTCCTACTAGCAAATTAGAAAGATTCAATTCGCCCTTGTAGGATGAACGAAACTACTCCGTGGATGTGGAACTTTCTTCGTGTGATGCTATATCTAATTGTATTAACTGCTTCCTTAGCGCTGCATGATGCTATATCTGTCCACTGTGCACTTATCATTTGGTTATTTAGTTGTAGTTTCTTCAGTTGTTTACCCCGAAATCGTCTTCTGTCTGCTAGTTTGATGCTTTCTGATGGCGGTGCTTGCTAGGCTTAAGGCTTGATTATGGCTATTCGTGCTGGATACCATGCTTGATCTCCTAGATGTATTTTGATCTTGACGTGTTCACAGTGTAGTATTATATAAGCATTGCTTGATGTAGATGCTAGTATCTATTAACTACATGACGAGCTTTAAATTTGCACCAGAGATCACCATACTAGTATGAGGTGCCTTTACATTTCTCTGTTGTAGTCGTTGTAGCCATAATCTTTATTTGTATCATTCTTCATTACTTGAGAGATAATACTGTTAATTCAAACTATGTTTGAAGTAGTATGTGTTGAGCTGCCCATTTGTTTGATCTCAACTTAATAGCCTGTTCATTTTCTGCAGCCGGGTCTGTGGCAACTCCCATGGTCTGATCAGGAAGTATGGGCTCATGTGCTGCAGGCAGTGCTTCCGCAGCAACGCAAAGGATATTGGGTTCATCAAGGTATATTCACCTTATCCCCCTCCTTGTGGAGTTGTTCAAGAAGTTTATTCATTTGGTCTGGTTCACTTGAAGTGCTGAACTTTAGGATTCTGAGGTTCCTCTTTTACTGTGAGAAATGGTGATCGTTGAAACAAATTAGTCTGCTAAAGCTGTGATCAGGACATTTATACATGCTTTATATTTTTGTATCACCCATATGCTTCTAAGCATGTTATTTTGAATGCATCAAACAACATACTGTATGTTTTGTGATTTACTGTTCAGAAGCTTTTATCTCAGAAAAGTCTCTCAAGAACTTGTGTTTCTCTTCCTTGCAGTACCGTTGAAGACTCTTTGGTTTTGCTGCTGCGACTGAGATCTTCGTCTGCATCAGAGCAATGGATCCTTCATTGAAGGCTTAATTTATGTGCTTTAGCTTTTTGTTCAGAGTACTATGCTAGTAAACCTGTTAAAGTTTTGGTGAGCACCATGTGGTTGTTGAAGTAACTATGTGATCAAACTTGGAAGTATTATCTTGTTTTCGACGACTTACTCCGATCCTACTTGGGATGTCTCTAAAGCTTTTGTATTTTTAATGCTTATTTCTGGCTACTTCAGTCCCCTCCATACCAAAATCTTAAGCTTATAACTAATTGCTACTGATTAGTTGCTGTGCATCTGTGTATCCAGTGAAACAAAATGTCCAATGTATTTTGTACAGCCACGATCCAAATGTTTTTGCTACATTATGGGTGGCTTGAGCTGAAGTTTGGAATATTGAAAGTTTGTCTATCCGCTCATGAGTTCGGGCAATATTGGCAGGAAACTGATCTGACCAATATTGTTGAGCGAGCTAGGCTAGGGAATCAGAGGATAGTCTTGTTATGATGGCTGTTTGTTTTTTCATACTATGCAAATATGTTTCAACGTGATCAGAGCAAGGATTTTTGCGAACTTGTAGTGTGAAATAACAATGAATGGTGCCTTCCTACTGTTCCGAAGCAACAAAGATGATGCAGCATCCTGAAACTGCAAAGATATGATGACCCTGTTTGTCAAAGATTTTATGATCTTTTGAGATTTTATTGCCCTTCTGTGAAAAGATTCAGCATACTTTGTCTTGTCCTTGTTTTCTAATTAGCAGGGTGACACAGCAGAGACCTGTTCTAAAAACACATTTTCTTTTGCAAGTGCCACTACAAATTTATTTTCTTTTGTTCCTTTTGTGGTTTGTATAATTGTTAAAAAACGAAATGGAAAATTGCAACTCAATTATTTTTAACTACTATAATTTCTACTTGCCTGTGGACACCCTTCAGTTGATTAAATAAGATTAAATTCTGTTAAAATGGATGACTTCACCGTACCAAAATATCTTACTTGCATAGTTGTGTCCCCTGCTCTGCTCGCGTTACACACTACATCATATACTAAGGCCAAGCAAGTTGGTATTGCATTACAAGCCTTGCTTAAATAAAACTATTAGTCTTGGTTGCACTGTTCTGCTGTTTACCAGTTCCTTATGCAGTCATGATCTCCTTTCCATTATTCAACTCAGGTATCTATTGTATGATTCTTTTCTAGTCCCATTGAAGTTATTCATAATTGGTTGAAATTGGTTCAACAAATGATTGTATTCAGAATATTCTGTACGATCCTTTCAATTGGTAGTACCAAACCGAAGAACAGCTAGCTTGTATGTTGCGAAGGCAATAATGAACTTGGCCCATTTGGAGGTGCATATTCAAAGCAATCTCTTATGATTTCTGAATCTAGTTGCTAATTATTCCGCATCTTTATCAACACCAGCTAGAATGCTGATGTCTTACGGAAACCGCGTTTATCAAACTCAATACGGAATTAAGCACGTCTTGAGCTGTCCAAATACACGAAATAAGGACTTCATGACTTCATCTTACTTATTTAATATAGAATTTTCATTCAACATGTAGGTTTTATATTGTTGTTTTCAGCAGCGGCAACTGGCAAGGTTGCCATGTAAAAATGCTAGTACATATCTGTCTAAAGTTTCTATTCTCCACATAAGCTACGTGTGAGTTGAAGTATACTTGCATAATGTGAATTACAGATTGGCCTTCATGCAAGAGTACCATGTACGTAACAAAATTCCCTTACACATTGAAGGAACTATGGCGAAGTGTTCCCACAAAGAGGAAAGAACATGCGGTTGCAAAAATATCTTAATCTACCCTATTTTATTTATGATCTGTGAGCACTTCTCCTCCATGACTATCTCCACCCCAAAATTTCTTATTCCTGGCCATCTCCCAATCATTTTTTAGAACGGATATTTTGTTTTTGCCTAATAATATCGTCTTGTCGGCTTTCACAACTTTATTACTGATCATATGAATCACTTGATGGTATTATACAATTACCATTATTATTGCTATTCTCTTTTATTAAACCGTGAGTTTATAGCATTATTGTTCTCTTGGTACTCCTTGGAGGCCTCAATATGGCATTATTGCCTCTTTAGATTGCTCAATGGGCAGACGATTCCCAATGCGATCTTTCTAGTCTTCGAAGTTCACGATTTTGAGGGTATTAGGTCATTGCTCTTAAGATTTAAACTACTACCCTTCTTAGTTGTCATTCTGCTCTAATTAAGAGTAGGGTGTAACCTTAGTCAAATATATATCTGAAAAGATTCTCTGAAACGTTGTATAAATGTACATGTCCCTACCTGCTCGGTGCTCACAACAGAACATCGCCAGAGTCCTTTCAATAGAATTTAGGAGTTTTAGAAGCTGCAGTAGAAGGTTCAGACATAAGTTCAATAGAATGGAGGCAAAGTGTGCATCGATTTGGAGCTCCATCGATGCGAGGAGCGAGGAGTCTGAGATGATTGCTCACCTGCAGTCCATGTTCTGGAGCAACAGTGATGTTGCTGCCAACTTTTGTTCTCCAAACACCAGTGCCAGTTCTTGTGTCATAGCTAGCAAAGTGCCTAGTAGTTTGTTCCTTCGTCCTGACGACGAGAGCTATGCCGCAGCGCCCATGGTGAATGCTGGCATGGACTTATGCGTTGATCATTGGCATGAGGCTGTTACTGGTCACAAGAGGAAATCCCACCTGGATGAGCAGATTAAGAAGACTAAAGAAATCCCGGACTGTTCCCTCGGTAAGGCTACTATACTGTGAACGCAAAATTATGCAGTGTGTATTGAAATAAAGCCTCTGAATGTTTTCACATTCTCATTAACGTTATTCATCTTAGGTATCAGAGGCTCTCGGTTCAAGCCTGACCGATAAGGAGACCGACACCGACATTGTCAACCAGAGCTCCTCGTCCTGCTGCAGCTCGGAAGAAGATTCGATTGTCACATCTGAGAAATCCAGTGTCCCGAACGAGAATGACAATTCAAGAGGTTGCAAGCGGCCTTCGAAGAATTTGCAGAGTCTGTATGCAAAGGTTAGCACTTGGTTATGTTACTCTTGATCTTATCGGGGACTATGCATGTTTATGTTTTCTGATGGCATTTGTGATGCTTCTCAACAGAAGAGAAGAGAGAGGATCAACGAGAAATTGAGAGTACTGCAGCAGCTGATTCCCAACGGAACCAAAGTAAGATCTCACTGGTTGGTTAGTGATTCAGTTATTGGCTAATGGACAGTCGTTTTAACACTCAGTCTTCTCTATTTCCAGGTTGACATCAGCACAATGTTGGAGGATGCAGTTCAGTACGTCAAGTTTCTGCAGCTGCAGATAAAGGTAATTGTTTGTGTTCTACTCCCTCCGTTCCAAATTATAAGATGGTTTAGTTTTTTTGGAATACGGATATATATAGACGGATTTTAGTGTGAAAGATCACTCATTTGTACGTATGTAGTCCATATTGAAATGTCTAAAACATCTTATATTATGGAATGGAGGGAGTAGTTAAGTTATTGTCATACTTCGAAAACGCAACACTGAATTCATAGAATCATTCTCCAAGATTTTCCATGGACACATCCAGAATGTTGGTGCAAGTGCCATAGTACTTTCACATATAGAACACGTTGACACACAAGCGGTGGATCACGTGGTTTAATTCGATGCAAAGCGAAGAACCTTACTAGGGTTTGACATCGGCGAATCCTCTTGAAAGAGGGGTCCCTTGGAAATGCCGACGCAGGTGCTGGGTGGCTGTCTACAGCTTGTGCCATAAGACTGAATCCTGTCTTTGTTTCCAATTATTTGACTATCCATAATAGTGCGGAAAGAAAGACAAGCCATCAGTTTGACCTTGATAATCAATAATAGTGGCCTTGAGTTCCTCGCCCCTTTGTCTGAGGATTCGTTAATTCTATTTCTCTTTGACGGGAAGAGATATAACTCAGCGGTCACCGTGACGTGGTGGGAGTCATCAGTTTGAGCCCGATTATCCAAATGCGTTGTTGGGATGAGGGTTGTGTTCTTTGGAGCTTCAAATTTGAACAAAATACCAGAACTATACAGCAAAATATCAAATATGTCATAGGGATTTAAATTTGGGGGCCAGTATTTCTTAATCCTTCGGTACAAGTTATTTCAGGCATGCAAGTATTGTTCTGATCGTTCTTGCCTTTTCCTGAACAGGTCTTGAGCTCTGACGAGACTTGGATGTACGCTCCCCTCGCCTACAACGGTATGGACATCAGCCTCAGTCTGAGAACTGGCGCAGACCAAGAATGACAAGTCTCAGTAAATGGCTGAACTGGCCATAATCCGAAGATGTGTTGCTATCAAGTCAATTGATTGCATGGTGCATTTGTTCTTACATTTTAACACTGACTTTGCATTGTTATTTTGCTCCTTCTAAGTTAGAATAAGATCTTCATTGCCGTATACAGTAAGTACGTATTGTATCAAATAAGTTGAGCAAGGTCATACCTTGCCAGCCATAACCAGTACGGAAGCAATGTATCAAATAGTGCCTATTAATGATGATATGATTCCTTCGCAATTAAGTTCAGTCATTTTCTGATCATCAAAACAAAATTCTGAAGACCCTCTGATTAAAATTCAGTTAAAGATTCACAGCAAGTGCATGGTAATAAGTATTAAAAATAAGCAAGAGTATGGAGATATGCTGAAATTACCAAAAGAAAAATGATCCTGAAAAATAAATATATACGAGAGAGTTAACATCTCTACAAACAGTACATCAGAAATTGCGATTCTCACGGTACAATAATTAGCTCTGGTGATCTGATGGTAATCGGTTTGTGCTGCACAGAAGCTTTATGTTTGATAAGAAAGATATTTGTTCATGAAGTAACCAAAGCCAGAAAGTGTAACTTGGTCATGGACTCATGGCTAGTGGTAGTAGCACTACAGTAGTGGATCATGAGTTGCCATTTTGTATGCTCCAAACAGGTTGCTCAGGTTGAATCAATAATAGATGTTGGCACACCAGATGATGTGGATAATCAATCTATTTGCACATGGTTTCTTGATAGATCCGGTGTAGTTTGGCAGCAATATTAGATCACTTCAATGAAAAATCCTCCGTTTTGTCAGTAAAAAGCTGTATGGCTGAAGTGTGTGCATATGTAGCTTTCACAAACTCACAAGATAGCTTCTACTTTAGTTGGTGCCCTAAGCTTTATGTAGTTGTGATTGAGGCCGGGGGCATATATTGGCTCTTTTTCGAAATAAAAAAGTTCTCATTGTGATTGACGTGTCCAACCATTGCGACTCTTTAGTTGAGCAACATTTGGCAGGCATTAGACACGTACGTGGCTATGTGGTTGCTGACTGTTAGCTCACAAACCCCACAAAGTAAAGGAAGAAAATGATAAACTCGGACGCTGATGTTTATCTTACTTTTCCTATCTGTCTTCGCTATCAAGTTACAAATACACAATGTCATTGTGGCAATGGGCCGTGGCCGAGGGTTTGCGCTGTAATATTGTTTCATTTGTCAATGCGTGCATTTTGTTGCAAATAATAAGCTTCTTCCATTATTTTTCTTTTCATAGTGAATTTCTCAATAACATGTAGATACCGATTACACCCGGCTTATGGAATAACATATTGCTAGGAGCTAGCAAAGACATCAAGAATGTACACAACCAAAAGAATAAAAGAAAATACAAAAGGGAAAAACGCCGCGTCATGGCGATCAGAGCCTCGCATCAACAACAACCACAGTATTCACAACACCCAGACTGCGAAAAATGTTCTACAAGAGCGATTTCTTCAAGAACGGAACAATGAACGAGCGTTTTCGTCGGCGATTTAACCACGAAAGTCAGATCATAAATTTTCACCCAGAGAAAGTCCGAGCAATTTCCCAACAAGGAGCACGACTAGAAGAATGTCACTGCCAGACATAGTCAATGAAAACCAGACCTAGAGATTTCACCCATGAGCCCGAGACTCAGTGCTCGAAGAACGGCTACAAAAACAAAGTCACACTGTCGCCACTTGGCAATAACACTGTTGTAAAGCATCGATTACCGACACACCTTCGCCACACTCATGGTTTTGACATGAATATCGCCATACAAATCAAACCCCATTCTAACAACGAGGAGTTGGTTTCGGCCACCCACATAAGTTGGCTAACATACTCTCAAGTCCTCGTTAGGCTTAGGACATTGTTTAGAGTCACGTTTATTACATTGAGAATTAGGTATTGTAAAAGAAAGAGTTGGTTTCTGACCGGACAAGACTCACTCTCCGTTTTCGTTTTGGAATCGATTTTAAGCAGTTTTCACTAAAATAAGCATAACTTTCTTATACGGAGTCCATTACCACTCAAATTAAAAAGAAAAATCATGTACATCTAAATTTTTTTGTTGCAAAAATCAAGATATGGCGGCTGCCCTACCTTTTCCTACTGGGAGCTCCGTTGCTCATGTGTCGATACACAGTGCCACACATGCAGTGGGATGGACGCGCGATCGAGGCTGACACACGGGACACGATCCCGCACCAATCTAGCACTCGCGTGCTACCACCGCTGCTGAACCGCACTCGTCAGAGAGAAGGCACATGAGGGGCAGCGGCGGATCTACAACATCTAAAACCAGGGTGCACAAAGGGTGCCCCAATAGATAAAAACCATTTTAGGGGGTGAATATATAGTGAAAATGCTATTTCACAAAGAATGTTTTTTACCCTGTGTCCTGTGCACCCTGCTAGCTAGGAGTGGATCCGCCACTGTGAGGGGGTGCGCTTGATTGCGGGGAAAGGAGAGGAGGGCGAGGGAGAAGAGAACAAGGATACCCTGCCGCCATCCGCCAACGGATGGCATCCTCGGCAGTAACGAGCGGATACGGATGGAGGAGACAGGGCAAGTGGGTGTGCGGCAGCGGCGCCTCCGAAGGTGCCCGAGAGTAGGGTTTTCTTTTGTTTTATTATGCGTATTTTTTGATAAGCTTTTACTATGGCTGGTTGAACTAACAAAGTTGCTAATTCTGTTAAAGAGACTTTACAGTGGCTTCATAAATTATGCATGAAACACGTCGATTCCAACCAAGAAATGCAATCTTTCTTGTGAAACAAAAAGGTCTCTGCTTCAATGCCATCTACTCCTACAACTTATCTCGACTGGAATTCAGGTTCACTGAACCTGCCCGCGTAGTTAACCTTGGACAGGAACAACACCATATTCCAAACGATTATTGTCCACCTCATGGCGTTTCCTTGTATAAAGCTTCCCAAAACGCACGGCGAACCGTTATTAGCACTTCTTTAGCTTGTGAAATGCATCTTTCTTTTCCAATCAAGGAAAACGCACGCGTTATATATCTCCATATGCAAAAGTTGCGTATCAAAATTTCAGTTTCCAAGCTTACGTATCACACAACAAGAAGTCAGGGTTCCGTCTTCAATGTAAAAATTAATTAATAACTGTGTTTGGTCATATAAATTGTCACTATGTGTGCATAGTTTCATCAATGATTACTAAAACGACCAAACTAGCTCTTAACATTGAATTTGGATTTTTACGTCTAGCCGTGCTACACTAGATGAACTGGCAAGTAAAAGAGCATGCATCCCGAAAACCACAAATGGAGGTCAAAGCTTCGTGTAGCCCTTTATTTGGAAAAATATTAAAATCATGTTTTTAAGTTTCAAACAAATCTAAAAAAATCCTGAATGTAGACAATGTTCTATTATTTCAACATGCAAAATATCAAATAAATATATTTTATATTCTGGTCTACACAAAAATAAGAAAATCTGACAGCTTTAGAAGAGTTAAAATTTTGCACGGCTCATTTCTTTCAAAGGTCAGACTTTGTCATTTTTGTGCAGACAAAAATATAAGATATTTCTAGTTCAGATTTTATACTTTCGTAGAATAAAACATTTTGTACGTCCATGATTTTCATATTTTTTAACTGCAAAATATGATTTTCAAATGTTTCAAATAAAGGGCTATATGGAGCTGGGCCTCCATTTTCCTCTTTCGCATGCATTCGGCATATTTTCTCAATGGTAGTGTTGACCGGGGATTTCTAAATGACCACTAAACATAAATTTATAACAGAAATCAGACATGCTCGACAAAACGTCTATTACACACCGGAACACATGTATATTACAATTGATAAATTCACCACAAATGTAGAGTGCTGCGTTTTGGAGACCGAGCTCCCTGGAGATTTTTTTTGAAAAAAAAACCGACATTTTAATGTTTAAAAAAATTGAAACAAAATTCTTGATGTAGATAATGCCGAGATATTAAACTGTGCAAAATGTCATTGCTGGGCAAAAAAGAGAAATGTGTAGATCTGGATCGGTAAACAATACACAGTTTCAAAATTTTAAAAATTTGCCAGATTTGTCATTTTTTGTGCGGCCTAATCTAATTGAATTTTGCATTGAAACTCTGCACAGTGGTAGATTTGATATTATCCTACTCGTAATTTTTTGTTACGAATCTTTGGAAACTTTAAAATACAGGTTTCGAATTTTTGTGTTGCCTCCAATTGAACTTTCCGTATAAATGTATGACTATCGAGAAGAACATCGCCTCTCACCAAGATAATGATTTCGATATATATGACTTCAACCCTAGGATTTGATCGTAATGGGCTAACTATGCAACCGTTCTCTTAACCATCCAACAGAAGATTCGAAAAGTCAATTTGGCTCCCGAGCACTAGTGCTCCCTCTGTTTGAAAAAGTTCAAAAAAATAATTTAAAAGTTTTAAATATTTTTTAAAACAATCCGTCATGTTCTCAATGATGTATACTACAAGGTTGCAAAATCATAATGTGAAATTCTTGATATTACGGGATACACAAAAATAACAAATTTTGGAGATTTGAAACTATACATTGCTAACTATACTTAAATCTATACATTTGTCTTTTTGTTTAACTCAGAATACAAAATATTTCGCATTGTGATTTTGCACGCATGTATTATACATCACTTAGAACATGCATGATTGTTTACTGATTTTTTGAGAACTTCTAAATATTATTCCCTCCGTTCCACAATGTAAGATGTTCTAGCTAGCTCACATGTTAGCTAGGTGCAAACCCAAATGAGTGTACATACACATTGAAACATGTCCACATACATCTAGATACATGTGAATGTGGACAAAAAACTAAAACATGTTATATTTAGAAACGGAGTGAGTATTTTTGATTTTTTTTCAAAACAGAGGGAGCACTGGTGCTCGGGAATTTAGAAATGTCGATGTCCTACAGTTTGTTTTGTAAGAAATGTGACAAATCCAGCTGTTGATATATATTTGCATTAATGGTTCAACTGAATTCAGTGGCCTCCTGATAAACCATGTAACCAATAAGAAATCAAGAAAAAATTAAATAGGCAGTATCCTTACAAATGCATAATTACATGTCTTAATCCAAGAAAGATAACCTATCCTAGATCCTAGACAACATGATTCAAGATTCCAAGTAGACATCCGACTCCCATATGACGTTTCCCTTCCAGGGTCCTATAAATAGAAATTCACCTTCCTCCACACCCCTCAAATTTCTCTCGACAAAAGTATTTCTACGAGTGTGCGTGTCAGTGTGTGTGTCTCTGGCAGCACGGACGCACCTGTCACCAAGTACCCAACGCCACCAGCCATTGCCCTCGCGTGACGCGCCATGCTCGCGAAGGCTCCTCCTCGGCCGTGCACCGGCGCTGGCGGCGACGTTCGGTGCCACCGTCGCGCGCAGGCGGCGAGGCCGTGGTCCGTCGGCGCGAGGAGGGGAGGAGGCGGTGGCAGGATTGTGTCGGCGGCCGCAGGGGAGAGGTCGGAGGCCGTGCAGGCGGCGCATGTGGCCGGCGGGAAGCAGCTCGTCAATGGGTCCGCCGTGGCAGGTGATTCGTGATTGATCTGCGAGTGTTATTCGTACGTTTAGCTTTACATAGCTCGGAGGAACTTTTTTAATTAAGTTTCATGCTATCTAATCATCAGTATTATCATGTTTTATTAGGCTTGATAGAAACTTTCTTATGAGAAATCAAAAATCAGATAAATTGTCAGAATTGAAAAGCTGAAACATGCACTGTCAATCCTCCTCAATAAGTAAATAATTTCTACTGTTAATACTAGCAAATTCGCCACACGTTCTTTCGTTAGTTGAAAAATAGTTTTGATTTTCGATTTCTTACATGAAATTAGGTGCTTCTAAATAATTGCTTGCAGGTACTAACTGGTGCTGAAGAAATGAAACCGAAACTCAATGCTACAACAGTAGAACTATATCAACCATTATTTATTCCTTTTTATGAGACCCCACCAGTTTTTTGTATATTTTTCTCATCATGCGCCACACATGGTCCATTAAGCCTAAAACCAACCCTACCAACTTCATCTCTTATTCAATTAATAACGAGTAACAATGTGGACGAACCCCATATGTATGGATAAGAACGATTTGGGTGAGTATGACAGACTTACATCTGAGTAATTCTCCGTGGGGCTAGCGCCTTCCCAGTGACAATGCTACATATATCACGTAACAAAATTAGAAAAATGCTACTATCTGAGTAATTTCTCAGATGTCGGTAGAAATTCCGGAACAAAGGTTGACAATAACACTGCTGCACGCATATCAGAGCTATGTATGTTGATATCAATAAACTACAAAATGCATATAAAATTATCTGGTTTTGTCAATGTCTTGTATTGAGTGGGTGGACAGTAACAATCAAGGAATAGCTCACCAAAATGCATATGTTTGGTGTTGCTTGGAGTTGGAGATCACTATCAGTGTCTTTGTCTAGTGGCACTTGAACTGAATGATTTAGCATCTCAGGTTCTGGTTGTTGTATTTGGTCTGCTTCTGATTATAACTGCATTACTAGGTGCTGTAACAGCCTACAAGTACCAGCAAAAAGGGAGCCTTTTTATGTGATTCATCGATTCTTACTTTGGTTTATGCGCAATTTAGTTCAGTTAAATCATTCTGCTCATTGATAAAAAATCGTGACAGATTCTCAGTTATTTCTTCGTTTTCATTAATACTTTTGGTTAAGTTGAGTGGGCTGTGGGAATCAGCACCGTTCTTAGATCTTCAGTGATTAGAAATCACATCCTGGAATACTATATTCAAAATATGGTTAACTTCGGCTATTCGGCACTTGGCAGCTTTCTGCAATCTAAAATATAGCATTTCTAGATTCTTACGAGTCTGAAATTACCAGGCATGGACAAGCTTGTGACCTCAACTGTTGGGAAATCAACAAACATCCTTTGGCATGACTGTCCAATTGGGCAGTCTGAGAGGCAGAAATTGCTAAACCAGAAGGGTTGTGTTGTCTGGATCACTGGTCTAAGTGGTTCAGGTATTTATGAGCTGATCAAGTAATCATATTCATACACTGAAAACTGGGAAACTGGGAGCCTCTAATATCTCTACAAAATCTTTACATCTACTTCAGGAAAAAGCACATTAGCATGCGCACTGAGTCATGAGCTGTACTCCAGAGGTCACCTGACCTACATTCTAGATGGTGACAATCTCAGGCATGGACTGAACAGAGACCTCAGTTTCGAAGCAAAGGACCGTGCTGAAAATATACGTAGAGTAGGTATGTATGTTTGGTTCAGAAGTCTATGGTCGTTTTTTGCCTTGCAATCTTACAATTTCTAAGTATGTCTGTGTCCTACTTTTCAGGAGAAGTAGCAAAGCTATTTGCAGATGCTGGTCTGATCTGCATTGCTAGCTTGATATCACCATATAGAAGTGATAGAAGTAGTTGCCGCAATTTACTGCAAAGTTCATCATTCATTGAGGTGTATTTCGTCAAAATTTAGAACTACTTCAAACTATCTACTCAATCTCTTAGTAAGAGAGGTAACCAGTACAGAGAAATATATTTCTGCAGGTGTTTCTGAACGTCCCTCTTGAAGTTTGTGAAGCTAGGGATCCAAAAGGTTTGTACAAGCTTGCCCGCGCTGGCAAAATCAAAGGTAAAAGAACCAAACAGACTACCATTTTTGCTTACCTTTTGCAAACCTTAATTTGGAAATCGCCTGCAGGGTTTACTGGAATAGATGATCCTTATGAACCACCTTCTGATTGCGAGGTTAGTGCAAATCTTTGAACACCTAACTAGCATCAGAATATCAGCAATATTAATAAAAAGCAGCCTAGTATTATTATTACCTACTCAGTAAGAGGTTCCTAGTTTTATGATGATGGAGGTTCACTTCTCTGATTGAGCCCTTTAAATACTCCTTGCAGATAGTAATACATTGTAAAGCTGGCGATTGTGCTACGCCTAAATCAATGGCCAATAAAGTAGTGGCATATCTTGAAGCAAATGGATTCTTACAGGATTAGAGATGGATGGGAATTGGATTGCCAAGGGATGTACAATATGAGATGGTATTCATATCTAGAAAGAGTGATGTGAAGTATGTGAAGATATTGACATCAATGTCAAATGTGTACATTATTATGGTTTATTGAAATGTTTCCGCCCAACTAGCATGACCCCATGAGGCTTAGGGGCCCATGCTTAATTGTTGCTTTCCGCTGGTAAACGTAATTGTTAATTGTAGTAGAACTTAAAATAGTTATCAGGTTCTAATTGTTCGTTCCGTGGTCGACACTACGGGAAACAGCCAAGACGCCGACGGCCCCCGCCGTCGGGGAAAGGCTGAAAACCGTCGGCGTAGGGGTAGGCCGACGGTAGCCGTCGACGTATCCCCGTCGGCGTATACCCCTGTCGGCGTAGCCTAGCTGCCGTCGGCGTAGACTGGGCGCCAGTCTAAGCCGACGGCTTTGGCAGAATTTTGTTTAAATTTTTTTTAAATTTTTTCCCAATTTTTTTATTGTTTAACCACTTAATCGCACTAGAGACACATTTATCTCTAAGCATTCTTAATTCCAATCTTAATTACTCGCTTCTACTAACACTTCCCCACAGGTCACCCATCCTTAGACTACTCCAGCCCCAGCACGCTTAACTTCTTAGTTTCTTCCCTATGAGCTACCTAGAAACAACAGATGATTTACTGACAATAGTATCCTATCAATCCTATTAACCCATGGACTATGATGTCATACACCTTTATTTTATGAATCCAAATAATTATTTAAATAAAAAGAAATGAATCATTAATAATAATCTTGAACTAAAATATTTTTGAATTAAAATAATAATTAACTTATTTGCCTTTTTTCATTTAATATTGAATAATTCATATCTTCAAATCCGTAAATCGAAATTTGACAAATAATAAGTCTAAATCGATTAAAAAATGAGAGAAATCCAAATATGACATCCATATCATCCATAACCCAACTCTTGACAAGTTTCCCTCCGGCTTGTCCAATCGGGGACTATCACGCTATAAGTGCATGTAAACTCCCTAGATAGAAGTGGATGCCGGTGAAGCAGGTCACACCCCGGAGTGCAATCTTTGTCATCCAAAACCCATAACACACTTTTACACACATGGTATGGCACCCACTAGCTTGTGGTGGGAACCCGACGCTCCGGAGCCCCACTCCGGTGAAACCTTATCCCCGTTGGAGAAAAACCAGACTTATACGAATACAGTCGGTACCGTCGTCAAAATGTGGTAGCAAAGTGCACCTAGTTTCTTGGTTGTGTTAGGGTGGACCCTAGGAAGTCCCAAAACAATGGTATGACCCAACTCTTGATAAGATTCCCTCATGTTTGTCCGATCTGGGACTTTCAGGCTATAAGTCATGAAACTCCCTAGAGAGAAGTGGATACCGGTGAAGCAGGTCACAACCCGGAGTGCAATCTTTGCCATCCAAAAACCCATAGCACACTTGTACACACATGGTACGGCACCCCCTAGCTTGTGGTGGGATCCCGACGCTCCGGAGCCCCTCTCTGGTGAAAACCTAGCCCCACTGGAGAAAAACCAGACTTATACGACTAAAGCCGGTACCGACGTCAAAATAGGGTAGTAAAGTGTAACTAGTTGCTTGGTTGTGTTAGTCTAGGCCCTAGGAAGTCACAAGACAAAGGTATAACCCAATTCTTGACAAGATTTCCTCATGTTTGTCTGATCTGGGACTTTCAGGCTATAAGTCATGAAACTCCCAAGAGAGAAGTGGATGCCGGTGAAGCAGGTCACACCCCGGAGTGCAATATTTGCCATCCAAAACCCATAACACACGTGTACACACATGGTATGGCACTCCCTAGCTTGTGGTGGGATCCTGACGCTCCGGAACACCTCTGGTGAAAACCTAGCCCCGCTGGAGAAAAACCAGGCTTATACCCACATGGTATGGATCCTGACACACATGGTATGACATCTACAACTCAAAACACACTTGTACCCACTTGGTATGGCACCACCTAACTTTTGGTTAGATTCCGACGCTCCGGAGCCCCTCTTCGGTGAAACCCTAGTTTGAACATGGAATTTTTTGTCCTTGCTCATGGAATTTTTTTTGAAGAATATAGTTTGAACAATATGTATGTATGATGATGTACATCTACTTCTCCTCTTCGAAACGAGCTAAAGAATATCGAAATCCGAGTTCCAATGCAAAAGTTATGCTCAAAACGGTGAGTAAGTAAAAAACAGAGCTAGGCCGACGGCATGCCGTCGGCGTAGCTAAAAAAAAAGCAAAAAAGCTAGGCCGACGGCATGGCTAAAAAAAAAGGAAAGATCTAGGCTGGTCTGGTCGGGGTCTACGCCGACGGCCCCGTCGGCCGTAGGTCCTGGCCGTCGGCGTCTTGAGTCTTTCCCGTAGTGCGAGCCTGATTTTCGAACGCTATTCATCTCTGTGAACTACGGGTATGTTGTGGTAATAGTGGTGGCGTTGCTTGCCATTCAACGGTGCATGGCTAAGAAAGAGTTGTGAGTAGTCCGTGAAAAAAATACATATTTCAATAGTTAAAGATCTTCAGTCCACGAGTCCGTCTCTTTATATTGGTTATTAGTATCCCTGGCTATGTTTATCCCAATTGCTTCAGTCTAGGAGAACTTCAGCCTTCCATGATGTAAATTAATTACAAAGCAGTGTTATATGTAGAGATAGTGATGTGAAGCATATGGGCACGCACTGACACCAGAGTTGATGAATTGGAATGTTCATACCTAACAAGAAATGATCCATGCATGAAGTCCTAAAAGAAGGCTCCAAGTGTTTGGTCTTAACTTTATAACATTAATTCATAACCACACCTACCCTTATCAGATGTACCAACTCTTCGCACTACATTTCTTCTCTCTATATACGCGGACACCCAGTGATAGTCTTCGCTTATGACCATACCTACCCTTATCATATGTATCCAGTGATACCCTTACTAGTATCGACACGGATACCCAGTGATAGTTGTTGCCTGTAGTGGTGGAGTGAAGAAGAGAACGTCTGGTTCCATGCTACTGGACTGAACCTAATTATTTATGAATGAGCGGCATCCGGAAATACATTTTGACGCATGGCTGACGCCAGTTAAAAGTTTCTATGTCAAAACGCTCTTTGAGAAAGCTTTACACCGTGTTTTGCCTAGCTCTCAGAGGTAATTCGAAAGGCGCAGCATGCAAGGGTTAACTGTGTGGTGTTGAAGCTCTTTGATGTTACAGTTTGTGCACCTGCAGGAAATTAGGAAATGTCAAACTTTGTACGCCTTATTTTTATCTTTTTGTTTTTATACTATGTGCGTTGAATTTAGTAACTTGTTTACTTTATGTAAGTTATTTAGTAGCTGCACGCATTAGGGTTTTGTGCCTCATTCGATGAGTCCAGAGATCAGTATAAATCTTATTTTTAGAGTGAAAAAATATAGTTCATACAGGGATTAATAGCAGTTTTACTTTTTGAAGAAATAATAAAATCCAGGTTAAATGTTTGAACTTGATCATCTTGTTATGAAGGTGTCACAGCAACGTCATCTGAGACGGTGATTTCGTTTCTCATTGCAAGCCAAATTCTGCCACCAACACTTTGCAAGTCATTTAGTGGATAATCAACTGAAGCCATTTGACATGCACTTGATTTTTATGTCATTTAACTCCTAATTAATCTATCGACCGCAGCCCATAAACATAGAGTAAACCTTCTCTCTCCTCTTCTAACCATTATAGCAATCCAAATTATAGGAAGGCTCTTGGAGATGCTCTAAACGTGCTACTTGGTACCGAGTGATCAGGAGGATAAAGAGTTATACGTGGATGGGTGAAAAGTTGATTTTCTGCCGCCGCTTTGGTTTATCAGCTAGTGCTTCTCTTTGGCCACATGCAATCCAACCAATGAATCACTTCACTTCCAACTTGAACATGGGCGCATGGATCGTTTCCCTTCATCTTCTAGCATAACCTAATCAACATATAACTTAATGTGTTTATTGTTGTCAGGGCCGGGCCGGTAAAATATGGGACCATGTGCAAAACTCTAAAACGGGGTCCTATCTCACACGAAAATTTAATAAAGATCTAATATAGAATTTTGCACTAAACTTTTTACGATATATATCCTTACAACCTTCCTTAATTGATAAGTCTCTTGGACCTTTTGTCCTTTTATGCTAAAGTATCAATCTGTTTAGAATTAAGAGAATCCTGGTTTCTTGGATCAAATATATAAGACTGAAAATAATCATCAACATCCGCACTAGGTGATTTATTCAAGTAAAAAATCAATATGATCTTCCTCTACCTCAATATTATATTTGACCATCTGTATAGTCATTGTAAGAAAGAGTTGCAAGTGCAAGGGTAATGATCAACAGACTAATTACCGGATGACACTTGTGATGTTTCTTTTCTAATAAACATGTCCATAACGCATTTTTTCAAATTTAATTAAATTATGTTCCTTTTCTTTTCCCTTATGCTTTTAGGAACCAGACTAATGTTTCCTCGTGATGAGTCAAATCTGTAGTATTGAAACAGAAGATACAAATGATGAATAAAATAAAATTAAAGTTAATCAAAAAGAAGGAACAAGGAATTATGATTTAGGAGTAGGAGGAGCACAGTACCTGTTTGGCTGTTTTGGGCTTTTGGCGATTGCAGTTTCTCTGTAGCCGGAGACAAGGGCGATTGAAGTTAATCAGTTGATCACACTCAGATTCCTCCTTATTTCTAATTCCTGTGCCGATCGATTTGCCAAACCACCAGTCAATCCGCCAATTTGGATGCGTTCGGGAGACGGGAGGCAGGCGGCGATCGAAACCCTCGTTTTGTGTTGCTGAGACATGCAAAATTGCTTTTCCTTTTTTTTCCGATTGTATCTACTGCTGGTGGTCTCTAGTTAGCGGGGAGCTCATGTACATCGCTTTACAGCGACGGCTCCTGCCCGCGTCGCCTACTAAAATTCTTAATGGGCCGGCCTTCGCACGGTAGGTTCCACCATTTCGTACATACACTGGACGCATGCATGCGAATCGATCAGGATACATTGAGCTAGCTGATCCATCAGGATATGTTGAACTAGCTAGCTCGCTAGCTCCCACGATCACTCAAAACCTAACTAGCTAGCTTGAGCAGCGCCGGTACATTTTAGGTACGTTCTGAGATGTACAGTTCAATACACGCTAGATAAAAATTATGAAAATAATTCTCCCGAAAGTAAAAAAATATATTTTTTTAACGATTTTAAAAAGTGAACTGAAAAAGGTCGGTGAACAAGAATAATTATGAGAATTATGAAATAAAGTTATTTTTGAACGATTTTCAAAGTGAAACGAAAATTATTTCTGAACGATTTTAAAAAGTGAACAGAAAAAGGTCGGTGAACAAAAATTATTTTGAACAGATTCAAAAAGTGAACAGAAAAATGTTTATGAACGAAAGTTATTTTTGAACTATTTTAAAAGTGCACGAAAATTATTTTGAACGAAAATTATTTCAAACGATTTTAAAAGTGAACAAAAATTATTTTATACGAAAATTATTTTGGAACGATTTTAAAATTGAACAGAAAATGCTAGTAAAACGGAAACTATTTTTGAGCGATTTTAAAAAATGAACAAAAATGGGGGTGAACGGAAACTATTTTTGAACGATTTTAAAAGTAAACAAAAAAGCGGTGGAACGGAAACTATTTTTGAACGATTTTAAAAGCGAACGAAAATTATTTTGAACGATTTTAAAAGTGAAATTTTTTTATTTTGAACGAAAATTATTTTGGAACGATTTTAAAATTGAACATAAAAGGCTAGTAAACAGAAACTATTTTTGAACGATTTCAAAAAATGAACATAAATGGGTTGAATGGAAAATATTTTTTAACGATTTTAGAAGTGAACAGAAAAAGTGGTGGAACGGGAACTATTTTTGAAAGATTTTAAAAGTGACGAAAATTATTTTGAACGAAAAATGAACATAAATGGGGTGAATGGAAAATAATTTTGAACGTTTTTGAAAAGTGAACACAAAAAATCCGGTGAAAACAAAAACTATTTTAAACAATTTTGGTAAGTAAACATAAAAGGTCGGTGAACAAAAATGAACAAAATTTGAATTTAACAATTTCAAATATGAACAAATTTTAAATATGAACAAGTTGCATATATGAATAATTTAAACAATTTTAAAAATCTTTAAAATATTTCAATTCCAAACATTTTTTAAGTTTGAAATTTTGTTCAAAATCATAAAAAGTGAAAACAAAAGAGAAAAGAAAAGAAACAGGACAAACTAAAAAAAAGAAAATAAAAAGATAAAGGAAAAAGAAAACAAAAACAAAAACAGAAAATAAAAAGTAAAAAATGAGAAAAGAGAAGAAATATGAAAAGAAAAATTAAAATAACTAAAATAAAAATAAAAAGTAAATGAAAACAGAAAAGAAAAAGAAAAAGAAAATCGTTCAAAAATAAAAAGAAAAAATAAAATGAAAAAGAGAATAAAACGAAAACAGAAAAATAAAACGTAAAAAGAAAATAAAAAGAAATCAGAAAAGAAAAACGAAAACAGGAAAAAGAAAAAAGAAAAAGAAAAACGGAAACAGAAAAAGAAAAAGAAAAAGAAATAGAGAAGAAGAAAAAACGCCCAAGCGGGCCGGCCCAACAGCGTCGCAACCCCAGGTCCCCTTCAGGCGACGCGCGCGTTTTGCACGATGTAAAGGATTCGCCTAGTTAGCGACCATGGGTCGATTCGCTTCCGATCCTGACTTCCAAGCGACGCGAGAGGCCCAATAGCCCATGGCCACGGAATCACGTGGACACGCGCGAGCAGCGCAGCACCAGTGCACAATACGGCCCCGCACCTAGAAACCTGCTAACTATATACTCGCAGTGTGCGAATTGTACCAAAGACTATAGTAAAATTTTAATTGCATGCTCTAAAATATGGCGGAGCAAAAGAATGCGAAGCTGGGAGGCTAACTCATGGACTAGACCTGACACCACACTCGGACAATGTCCCAAATCGGCCTTAAGTTCGGGGCTGATTTGGGGCCAAATGGATTAAAAATGAACAACGTGTTTGTTTGGATGACGCTGTTAAAACAAACGTTCATTTTGTCCGCTCAGCACAAACAAGCACATATTGACGGTTTGGATGGTGCCGTTGGAATTCTTATTTAGGCCAACTCCAAAGGCCACCAAAACCGGACTCCAAAGTTGTTCATGGGCTGCCTTCTCCCTTACGGTCCAACGGCACCGCACAACCAACATCCGATCCTCTTTAGGTCTTGTTTACTTCTGGTGTATTTTAGGGGATCGGAGTGGATTATTCCGGATCCCGAAAAATCCTCAAAAATCACCAATAGATCGTTTACTACTCCGGTTTTGTAAGGGATAATCACCAAATATCCCCTACCAACCACTTCATTTTTGCCTAGATTGAAAACTCTAGGTCATGTTAGTGTATTTTTTGGGAAGGGTATTTGAGGGGAAATGAGGGGATTGGGTGAAAGGGGGGATTCACCAAATCCCCTCCAATCCCCAAACTTCCTAACCCCAGAAATACCCGAGGAGTAAACAAGGCCTTACTGTGGAAGTAGATTCTCGTTCTCTGGTTATGGACGAGGCTTGCCGCGGCCACCTAAATATCACTATCATGGTCGGACGACTCATCTGAAATATCGATAAAGTGGGAGTAGAAGAACTTGTCCAAGGTGTACTATCAAAAACATGAAAAGAAAAAAAATCTAGCGCCCTATGCAACAAAAAAAGAAGAAGGGTTGCCATACCTACCCTTGGGTGGGCAAACTATCGAACAACTTGCAGGCGTAGCAGTTCGCGGTGAGGCCGAGACAACAAAGGCCCATTTATAGTTGTCTCGTCTGCGTCGGTAGGGATGCTGCGGTGGCAAGGGAGGAGTCTAGTCAGACAGCAGTGGCGGCGACGTCCAGAGGGCACGGGGACGGGTCGAGAGCTTCTCCGGGACCGCCAAATGCGTCCAACCACAGGCTGGCAAACAGATCTGGGACGCTGACATGGATGCTAGTGGCTGCCAGAGCGGGCCGAGAGGGCATGGAGGTGAGAATGACCCGACTGGCGGCACCGTTGGGAGGAGGAGGTGGGTGGCTCGGGGTTGGCGACTTGAATAGGAGGATGGGTCGTGTCTCTATAGCTCGGGTTTGCAGGACAAGGGAGGACACATGCTGGACGCCAACACTGTTTGTTTTGCCCCAAACTCAGACTAAACTTGGGCCGAATTTTGTGCGAAACAAACATGTCCGCGGATGACTGCTCATTTGCAGGGACTGTTGGTTGTGCCCTCTGCTGCGCCGACAAGAACGGACCGTCCGGGTCGGTGCACGGCAGGGCGTTAGGTATGCTCTTACTTCGATCGTGCTTGGCAATGAAAATAGGTCCCCAACCAAAACTTCTCTTTGTAGCCCGTTTTTTGATTTATTTGTATATCACCATTTTAATGTATAAAAAAAATCTGGGAAATATACTAGATGTTGAGAATGACTTGTTCTATGCTTCCGCAAAGTTTCAACTCTAAATAGTTTATATTCCGTACTACACAAAAATGAGAAATCCCGACAGTTTTGAGATATTTTGAATCTGTCACTGTTCACCACCCGGATCAGCTAGAAATTTGTCACTTTTACACACGATAAAGTACTGGATGTTCAGCATTTCTTTTTTGCACACAGGTAGAAATCATCATTGTCTATGTTTATTTTTTTTCATAATTTCTTAAAACTTCAAATTGAAGATTTTGAATTTATATAAATCGGACTACATATAGCCCGCGAGACAAAAGACCGTACTCGTCCCTCGCTCTATTCTCGAGCTAACTACTGCGATGCAACATAGAAACCATGTGTACTTCTGTGACACTTCATTTCTTAGTATCTTTTTCCTGTCGACATATACCAGTGGTCTGATGTGATCCCCATGATGTACTTGGATTCCAAGTGAGTGACTTAGAGTTAGGTGGTGAAAAACAGAAAGTTATAGACTAATTTTCTTATTCCCAGTTGGAGTTTTTCATCACACTTTTGGCGAGGAAAACCTCCAACATTTTAATGTGAAGACCTTGGGGGTGTGAGTGGTATTGGGAAAACAAGTTTAGTGGTCGCTTGTCAAATGTCTACGACTCCAACATACCCAACATGCCAACCAGGGAGCAGCTGTATTGTGAACGTGGATAAACTATTGAGAATTCTGTTTTTATTTTTAACTTATGAGAACTCTGTTTGTGTTAAGGTTATCACGTCACGTCAGGGCCGCTGACTGTAAGAAAAAACGAGAGCAACTTAAAGATCTGGAAACAGAACTAACAACTTTTATGTGTATCGGGATTGTAACAATTCAATTATCAAAGCTACATACTTTTAGTATTCTCCCGTGGCTGAGCGTGGTACTGAAGTTAGTACTCACTCCGTTCCATAATATAAAATGTTGTAAGCGTAACACATTTTGTTTAGATTCGAACTAAAATGAGTGGATATGTACAATAAAACATTTCTTCATACAATACATGTGAATGTGGAAAGTGGCTAAAACATCTTATATTGTGGAACTGAAGGAGTATATATGAGAAAATGGCTACCAGCTTTAAAGATATATATTTAGAATGAAATCAACATAATTCTGCAGCGTTGTTAGTTCAGTGACGCAGACTAAAAGTACGCTTAGCCATGCGAAAGTGGTCATTCAGTGAGGCAGTGGCTTGCTGGCAAATGCGAGAGTTCTGGGTCACTGAATGAACATACGGAGTAGTTAATTTGAACTATTCACTCTTCATTGACTTGCTAGCAAATGAGATAGTTCTGTGTTCAAATGATGAGATAATTGTGAATTCTTGAACTTGAATTATGAGGCTCTTATTGTCCTTCCCATTGTCGATGGTCATTCAGTGACGCAGTGCTACTCGGTATTCATTTGGTGAACCACCATAAATGTTGCGGCAATAGTGGTGGTGTTTTTTGTCCGACGATTATTGTCGTGGCTTAATCTATACTACTATTAAAAGAGCAAACATGTGTTGAGCTGTGTTGATACATTAAATCTGAGACGTTCAATATTTGATCAATGACCCAGATCATTTCAATGTTTGACAACTCAACAAATCTTTACGTTTTGTGGAAATTACATGGATTGCCACCGGGGTAAAAGAATCGATTCCTCAATCTGCCACGGCACGCCTCCACTCGCCTCTCGCCGACCACCCGCATAGGGCGCCCCTGCCAGACTTCACGTGACGCCGCGCACCGCCCATCTCCGCCGAGTACTCACGCCAGACAAGAGCTACTGGAGCTCCTCTCTGCCCGCCAGCCGGAAGTAGAGCACGAGCGGGATTGCGGGACTCCACTCGCCGACCTCCCGCGTCGGAGCTCCTCTCTGCCCGCGGCCGGAAGTAGAGCACGAGCGGGATTGTGAGCGTGCACTCGCCGACCTCACGCGTCGGGCACCTCCACTCGCCGACCTCCCGCACCGGGTGCCCCTGTCAGACTTCACGCGCCGCGCGCAGCCCATCTCTGCCGAGTAGTGACGCTAGAAAATGCCGGCGAGCTCACGCACTGGAGGTCCTATCTCCCCGCCGGCTAGAAGTAGAGCGCGCGGGGGATTGGTTCCACCACCACCGGTGCCCTGCTTCAGTTCGGCCCACTGCCGCCGGTCCGGGTCCACCTCAGAGCCGGCCAGGGCACCCTCCCCTCGTCGCCAATGGATCCCCACCATGGCCTGCTACCACGACCGTGCCGCGGTTGCTCTTCTTCCTTCCCGACGCATCTCAGGCAGCTAGCCTGACGCGTTTCATCTCGATTTTGCAGGTTGGGGAATAAACTCCTGTATGTTGAACTGCGCCTTTGCCTGCTGCGAGTTTTTTCTTCAAGATTCATTCCGTCCGACCCTGCTCCACCCAAGATAACCCATGTTTGAAACTAGCTAGATAGGCCAATCGATCTGTGGTACAAACTTGATGCATGTCTACCAACATCCATGAGCTGAACCTTTTGAGATTGCTTCTCTGGAGGCGTAGCCAGCCGGGAGGAACCGTGCGTGTAGTAGCAAATAAGCTAGCTTGATTGATCGATTGGCCGATCTGCTGCACTGTTTGAAGCTTGGTAGATGGGCTAATTGATCTGTGCGCAATGTAACTCCATCTTTCGTCTATTGAGAACTCCATAGATGGTTGCTCTGTTTGCTGTCAAAATTGGATAGCTGATAATTGGTAGTTTGATGAACGATTTCTAAACATATATCTTGTTGAACCTTTAATCTCCAAATTTTAGCTGATAATTGGTGTATCTTTATTCATGTCGGACAATGGTTTTGTCGGTTATGGTGTAGTTCCAGCGGAGTGAAAACTTATTGAGTTGTGGTTGTGAATTCAGAGTTGTCTTTCTCAACGTCTCTTTTGATTTTTTGCACACTGCTCGAACCTAAACAAAAAGGGTTTAATTGTTGGTATGCTTTTGTTGTGACAGCTGTAGTCCGAATTGTGTCTTATAAGAGTGCCTGTTGTTAACTAAGTCTTTTAATTCTGAAACTGTGATGTAAATCATGTTTGTAGCTGAATGCCACTCATATGAGGTAGTATTCGTTTTTACTTATATTTACTTGTACTAGCAAAATGCCCGTGCGCTGCAACGGGCCTAGATAGAAATTATATGAGATCCCAATTAGATTATGTTAAAATATATTCATTGCAAAAAAAATTGAGTGTGTTGCAACGGGCCTATAATTTTTTTTTGAGATATCAACTGAATTATTTTAAAATATTTTCATTGCAATTTCCAATAAGTTTATTGCCGAGTCGCTTGGTCCAAATAAAATGAAACTGCGTATACTTCAGAAAAGAAACTGCTCCATTTGATTTTTTTTGCCGAGTGTCTTTGTTACAGTGCTCAAATATTGAACATTACAGTTAATCAAACCATTTGCATAAAAACAACTTTGCTAAATGGCAGGTACTTTAGAAAACAAATGTTGTTACATAATACTAAGACACGGGTTCAGATGGTGTGACAATGTAGTATGTGAACAATGGAATTCTTACTTTCAAGTACATCCAAATTACAGAACAATAAAATGGCAAGGATTGCAAGATTATCTTACGAACAATTGTACCAGTCTGATTACACACTTAAAACTGAAAGAAGGTATACAAACTGAATTTGGTGGAATCACCTTCACGCTTCAGCTTTTGTTGTCTTTTTAAGGTCTCTTGCTACTACTAATTCTGATAGTAGTACTGACTTTGCCATCTCTCCGTTGACTCGTTGAGGTTGCACGTGATTCTCTTGGCCGATATTTACAGCTTGTCCCGAAACTGATTGTTTACTTCCAATCCAAATTTCTGATTGCAGAACATCTAGACAACAAAATACTCAGGAAATTAGCCTTCAGAATGTTAAGAGTATCAGCGGTTGCATTTGTTAACTGAATTATTCATGCTTTAGTGAATCCGCAACCACATCGAAGAATAGAACAAAGTACTTCATTATTTAGGAAACGCATGTACATCAAGCAATGTCAGAATGGCAGCTAGACAACGAGAATTTACAGTGGCCAAGATGAACAGGACAAGATGAACATCACCAGCAATAGAATCACATAACAAGGCATGGACGGAGGGAAGGGCTCGCTCCCATCGGTGTCAGAGGTGGCCCTGCTCGTTCCTATCGGCGCCCGAGGTCTGCTCGTTCTCGTCGGCCCAGGAGAGCTTTTGTCTTCCGCCGGCCGCGGACCTGCTCGTTCCTATCGGCGCCCGAGGTCTGCTCGCTCTCGTCGGCCCAGGAGAGCTTTTGTCTTCCGCCGGCCGCGGTCGCCATGGAAGCCTCTGGCAAGGGTGAGTATGCGGGAGCAGGCGTTGACGGCCGCCCAGGACGGTGGATCGCCTCTAACTCTCTCCTATAAATCCCTAGGCGCATCCTTCCAATCCTAGATCGGAGAGAGTCAGAGAAAACGGGAGCGAGTCAGACTCATTCACCTCTGCAGCCACGGTTCCGTGCGTCACGAGGGAGACGGATTAGAAGACGTACGACGTA
Source organism: Poa pratensis (assembly GCA_947311845.1). NCBI lineage: Eukaryota > Viridiplantae > Streptophyta > Magnoliopsida > Poales > Poaceae > Poa > Poa pratensis. Next base: position 60,213,342 of record CAMZMU010000117.1, read on the forward strand.
CCAGAACGGACGAAGGGAAGAAACAATGCTGGTATTATATAGTAGAGATTTCTGCCTCCCAGATGTGTAGTGATATGAGAAGAAAAACGAGAAATAAACTGAGCTTTTTTTAACTACCAGTACTGTAGGTGATCATTCGTCGAGTTATATGGAAGCTAATATGTTCAGAAAGTTTGGGTTGGAACCGTATATAAGGTGCAGGTTCAGGGAAGAAAAGATTCTCCGATAAGCTCCTTGTCATTCATATAACATTTCTGGTGCTCTTAACATGTACATATCAATGAACCCAAGTATATACCAATGTGTTCATGAACCAAATAAATAGTGGTAATCGAGGTTCTGAACAAATTTATTTCTCGCAAGCTGCAATCTGACCACAAACATGTTTGTTTCAGCAAATCAATATTTCAGTTAAATGAGGTATTTCTGCAGCATATGAAGTTTAGGTGGAAGTAGAACTAGAACATTTTATGTCATTTTTTTTTATATAGAGATCTAACTAAGAGTGAAGACAACCTGAATGTTCTCCTTTTAGCACAATGGTTCACTATATAACGTAATCTGTGCACTTGATTGTAAGTTGAGCCAAGAAGGTGTTCAAACCATGTGTATATTTTATATGGCAAGAGAGTTGAAAATAAATTATCAACTGTTTTCATTTTACATAAATTTGTTTTACTTGCATAATCATATATCTATAGAAATTGAGTTGTGTTACGGAGCTGATTGTTGCTTTGCCAACTAGGAAGAGATTTGGCTCTACGTTGCTGCATGTAACAATCATTTTGATTTGATATACTGCTTGCAAGACAACTGCCCAGGTAGCATTTATGATTTTTTGTGTGGATTTTTCCACGGTGTACATGAAAATTCCTAAACACTGTTATGAATTCTATGCACTACTAAACAGAGCACGCAACCTATCTTTACATCTTCCTCTACTTAGCTTTGGAGTAAAATGTGACTTAGAATTAAAAGTGAATACTATTACTTTGAGCTTAGCTTCGAACGGAGGTTGAATTGTAATAATTTGCAACCTATCTTTTTAGAATTTACATATATTGATCAACTGTAGGGTCGTGCGTTGCACGTGCACGTTCACTAGCAAATATAAAGGAACCGGATTTTCCCAGAACCGTCATGAAAATTTGGAAAAATCCCAAACATTATCTCGAAAGCTTACTGGCAAATTTGTATATGACATTTTAATCATTTGTCCGAATGCCATATTTGGTAAAAGATTTCACCTAAACAATTTTTTCTGTACAAATGTTCCGTGTTGTAAGTTACTCACTCCATTCCTAAATACAAGATGTTATATGCCTTTTATAAATTCATATGAATTTACATGTATCTCGACACACTTTAATGTGTATGCTCACTCACTTCCGTCTGCATCTGGTTAACATGTAAATCTTCTAAAATATATTTCATTTATAATTGGAGGGACGGGTTAGCATAAGAGGCCCGTAAAATATAAATTTATAAAGGTCAAACTAAAAGCGTGCAGTTCTCGCCAGGTTAGCTTGTGAAACAGTGAGTCTAATGTTGGTTAATATAGAGTTTGTTGGCAGCGTTTGTCACAACGATTTTTTTGGATATCTTTTTTAACCGAGTTTTCTCCGGAATATTTTAGATTAAGTATTTCAAAGAGTATTTGAGACATTCATGAGGTAAAATATGAAACAGTTAGTGTCTATAGGAAGATTAATGAATTGTGATTTGGGCAGGTAAATGGGGGTGAACGGAAACTGAAAACAGCTCCGGAGCTACACGGAGCCCGTTTTACTGGAAATAAAAAATAAAAAGGCACTTTTGAGTTTCCAAAAATCTCATTTGTAGATTGTCCAGATCAAAATTCGATGTATTTTGGGCTGTATAAAAAAGATAAATAGGTGGATCTGGGTGGTGAACAGTGCACCGTTTCAAAATTTTGAAATTTCCCGGATATATCTTTTTGTACATCTCAAAATGCAATGAATTTGAAGTTAATATTTGCACGCTTGTAAATCTCGACACTATCTACATCTGAGAGATTGTTTTTAGGGTTTTTGAAACTTCCGAATATCATTTTCGATTTTTGAAAATAACTAGATCCATGTATCGCGGGAGCTATTTGTCCTCAGTATATTATAGGATGGCCGAGGTTGCTCCAACGCCATCACCAGCCAAGCGGACAAGCACGGACTGCAGGTCACAAATGACAAACCTGACCACGGACATGTCTACCTGAGTTCTTGGAACGTCAAGGTCATCATGAACGGCAAGGTCATCATGACCCGCAGCGGGCAAGTGCGCACCATCACGTGGCCGTCTTTGTTCGTCAGCAGCGGCGCGATGTTGTTTGCCATCGAGTACAACACTAGGTTGATGACTCGGATTGGTCTGCCATCTTACATTACAACAAAGCCATCTACTGCCATCCGGTGGGGAGGGGTTGATGTCTTCTCACCCACCCGACTTCAAATCCTAATGCTTGTAATTTCGGTAATGTTGCACCCTTCTCTATCAAAAATATCACGTGGCACTCTCACGTAGGAATCATTTTTTTTACTGCCATCCGGTTGTTAGGTTGATCTCCTCCCGTGTGACCCAACGGTCACACCGGACCCTTGACCGCATCCTGATCGGGGACGCCCAACCGAACTCTGGTTGGTGGGCCCCTGTCGCCTGCGCTATATAAACAGAGGTGGGGGCTGGGGCACGACTTATGAGGTTGATCGCTGCCACACACCCCACCGAAACACCCGACCCGATCTAGGTCTGCGCAGTGCGACGGGAAGTACCACTGCCACCATCGCCGCCCATTTCCACCATGGCCGGAGCCTCGAGCACCTCCGCACAAGGAGAAGGTATTGGTTCTCCTCTCCTTCGATCTATTCTACTGGTAATGATCTACCCTAGAGATCCTACGGGTCTAACAATGGTATCAGAGCCGAATACGGCTGTAGATCCTACTCGTGTAGAAGACAGAAAGCAAAACAAAAGCAAAAGAAAATCCCCACCCCGTGGATCCCCTAACCCTAACTTAAAAGAGGGCAAAGAACAACAAAGCTCACCGGGTTTTCACCGGCAAAGTAGCGCCGCCGTCATGGCCGCGCCTGCCCCTCTCGATCTCGATGCGCACCCTAGGGGGCATCTGGGAAGAAGGGCTCGGGCAGTGGGGGGGCACGCCTCCGCCACGGCCGAAGGAGAGGATCCCCTTCGGGGGCAAAAGATCGCACCACCACCCTCCATCGTGCGCCTCCAGCTGAGCCGCTTGACGGCGGTGCGCCCACCCTCGGGTGCACGCACGCGCCGGCAAGAGGGCCAGCGAGGGGCGCCGCCGCCGTCTTCTCGTCGCTGCGTGCTGCGGGGAGAGGTGGGCGAGGCAGAAGAAAAAGGGTGGAAAAGAGGGGCAAAGGGGAGGCGCTCGACGCGGGGAGCACGGCGCGGTTGCGGCCGCAACGCGGCGCAGCCGTCTCCGGCGCGATCTCCGGCCAGCCGCCGGCGTTTTTTCCGGCCGCCGTCGCGGACGGTGCGAGAGGACAGGGGCGAGAGAGAGGAGGAGGAATGCGGCTAGGGTTAGAGGGGGAGACGGCGTCGCCGTTTTGTTCCAGCGAAAAGAACGGGCGACCGTCCGATCATGATGGACGGCCACGATGCGCCCTCGCGTTAACCCTAGCCACAGCTGGGCTTCGGGCCAAAAGGAGGCAGGCCGTGGGCCAACTGGGCCGCGAGCTGCGTCGCCGCGCGCGGCAGCTGGCGCTGCCGCTGACGGGCCGTGGGCCGCGATTAAGCGCTGCGCCGCGCGACAGATAGACGACGGGCCATGGGCCGCGTGTTTTTTTTTCTCTGCCGAAAAGAAAAGGGCATTTTTCTGTTTTGTTTTTTTTTCAGAAACTTGTTTAAATAGAGTTTTTTGTCCATTTTTTGGACAAATTTCATTCTGTTTTCCTATTCAATTTTATCCAACAAAAGTTTTGTTTAGGAAACAGAAGAAAGAAAAACAAATACTTGTTAAAAGTATAAAAGTTTATGAATTTTTATTCATATTTTCCGCTGCAAAATAGTTAAAAGTAATTGCATAAAAGCAATAAAGTGAGAATTAAAAGCGTGATAAAGTGACATTAATGATGATTATGATTCTGTTATTAAATGACCAACGTTGTTAATAGCATGATCATGATTTGTTTATTATGTGTTAAAAGGTGCATTTATTTCTTTTATTGCCCAACGGTAATATAGCTTTAATTGCACAAACAGTGACAGAAATAGTTGTGAAAAGTATAAAGTTCATGAATTTTATTCATGTTTTTCCGCTGCAAATAAATAAAAGTGCTCTTAAAGTGTAAATAGAAATAAAGAAAGAATTAAATTACAAGAGCATGTTAAATAAATTATTGAAACAATTATGATTCTGTTATTTTATGACTAACGTTGTTAATAACATAATCATGTTTTGTTAAATATTGAACAGTGCAATGTTTGTGAAATACAGAGAATACATTATAGTTTCTGCTGTAAAGTAAAAGGACTCTCCTCTAATTAAATTGGAACCAACGGGAAAATTTAATTAGAGAGGAGGAAAAAGAGAAATATTTGTTTAACAGATTAATTATGGTATTGTTATTTTCTGACCAACGTTGATGATAGCAGTACTATAATTATTTGAGTTCTATAGTCAAAGGGCTAGATCTCTGATAATTTTGCTTGAAAGTGATCAATTTCAGAGAAAAGATAAAAGATCAAGAAATGCTCTTGAACTATAGAAATATGTATATTTCATGTTTCCGCTGAAATATAGTTGATGATAATGTCACTTTCCAAACAGAGTTCTTTATTGCAATAGAAATATTATCATCATATTGTTTATGAGTTTTATGCATTGATTCTATTTCTGCCCAACGGTGATGTAGAATTAGTGTAGAAAGATGATGTTTCATTCTAATTCTGCCCAACGGTGATTTAGAATATAGAAGAAAGTTTTAAAGTTTTAATGTGCATATCTTTAACCAGACCAACATAGGGTTATTTTTATGCTCATTATTGTTTATTATTATTGAATATTTTCTCAGACAAAGATTCTCATGTTTTCATTCGTGAAAACAAAAGGATGGGTACTTGTGACCCGAAAGATGACCAAGAAAGGTCATAAAGTGAGAGAGTATGTTCTCTCTAAAGAATGACTGCAAATAGACCATCGAGAGTCTTGTTTGACAAATGTCTTTCATGTACTCTCCATGAAGAAAACAAAGAAATCATTCAGAGCTTTGTTTAACGAATTTCTTTCATGTATATCATATGAAGAAATTTTTTAAACGAGCAACATGAATGCTTAATTTGACCAACGTTGGATTAAGCATGTGTATAAAAGTGTATTCAGATTTATTTCTGAATTTGATGTTTCAATATGCAGTCTAAAGAGCCAATTGTGGCATCTATGTCTCTTGAATACCCGCATGACGGGAAAAGACGATAATAATACCCACGTGGTAGGAAAAGTCTGGGAAAATACCCGCATGGCGGGAGAAAATTTTGACAAAGGACTTATCCTGTATGACAGGAGAAAGATGTGACGACTCATGTGTTTTATATCGATTGCACATTTTATGTGTCATAGTTATAAAACACTTAATGAGTCAAAAGAGAATAAAGTTACAAATGAACCTCAAGTTAAGAATGGTATGCAAGTGTGACTTGCAAAAAGTATCATTGAGAAAGAACTCTTGTGAGTTTTTGAAAAGGGAATAAGGAAAAACTACTCCCATACATTAAAAGACAACTTCATTTTGAATAAAGCAGATAATCAAAGTTTCGAAATTGTGGCAAAAGGTTCTTGCCACATTTCGAGGGGGAGATAGAGAGTATTACAGAATAGACTCCCCTAAGTGATCTATGATGAATTGTGATCGTCTGGGGTGTACGACGATCACAATAATGATACCCCTAAAGTAAAAATATAGATGTATTCTTGGATATTTTACAGCTCCGAAAGGAGACTAAGGACGGTACTCAAAGTGCCATAAAGAAGACAGATTGACAGGTTAACAGAATAAACCCAAATAAAAAGGATTAAGGATACACCATTTTGGAGAAAATGGAGTAATCTGGGGGAGCATGGTATGAACATACCTAAGGCTCGAATATATTTTATCTGGGGGAGCTTGTTGCTTTATAATAGAGATGAACAAGCAAACATGGATCTTGTGTTTTAGGTCCTTGTAAGAGCTATAGCAATAGAAGACTACAGAATTAATTGCCTCTAGGCAATGACAGAACAACAACATCCCCATATGAGAAAAACAGATGACTATAAAGTCTATATCAGAGAAATTTAAATGAAGGTTGATCCCACCTCATTTACAGAAATTATAAGCAGCGCTCAATCGATTTTGACAAGTGTATACTTGTCTTAATGATTAGAGACTATGTGAATCCCGACGATGTTTGGGACTCATAAGTAATTTCCAATGGAGCCAAAACAGTAAGCTATAAAGGGTCTACAACGCCAACGTGACTCCAAAGGAAATATGTAAAAAGCGATTTTAAATCGAAATTTTTGCGCTAAGAGAATAAACAGATTACAATAAGTGCTAGTGGCACATAATGATCTGAGGTACATCAGATAAAAGTAAAGAGCACAAGGGATCTTACGGACTAGAGCAAGTCTCTAGAATCAGAAGTTATTTTGGGTTAAAGAGAATGAGAGGACTATCGTTTTTCTATAAACTTATAGAATGGGAAATTCATTCCCTAATCCTGTGTATGTGGATGATATCCTACTTGCTAGTGGTGATGTCATTCTACTACCGGCAGAGAAAAGAAGTTCTTGTCCTCAAAATAGTATTCTCGGTAGAGTGTCTCTCGATATAAGTATCGAGATTTACTGAGAAAAGAAGAAAAGGGGTATTAGAAATATCACATGGACATGCTGAGCAGAAGTCTCTATAGCATGCATGTCGAGAAAACCTACGCCTGTTCTTATTGACAAGGGTAATGGAATTGGGAACTTTAGTGTTCCAAGAGATAACATAGAACGGATCAAATGGATATGGTACCATATGCTTCCGCTGTTGGTTGCTCAATATTACCCTGACAATTCACGTATCCGGGTTATTTTGGCAATGTCCAATCCAGATATAGATCACTGGAATGGAATCAAAGATATTGGCCTCATGCTAAAAGAAACAAGTGCTCTCAAGAGGTTGTGAGTACAAAGATAGGTCTATAAGAGTGCTCTCAAAAGGTTATGAGTACTCTGAAAGAATTTGTGAAATGTATAGCGAAATCCACAATTGTCGCTAAATTTTCACATTTGGAGTTTTTGTGTGGAAAATCTCCAAAGAATTAAAGTTTTGACATCAGTGTGATGTAAAGATATGTTATAACATCATATGAGGCTGAGGGATAGGCAAGATGGTTAAGAAAACCTGTACCCGGAATTGATAATGGTTGACAACAGCAATAACCATTAAGTAATTCATTCCTAAGACAACGAGTCAAGTGTGGTGCCAAACACATTGACACAGAGTTATACGTTGTAAAGAAGAAAGTCCGGAATTATGTTGAAATGCTTGGAGCATAAGAGGAATAGATAAAAGAAACACACAAGTGTTTGCAGATCTGCTAATTAAAGGCTTACCGCCCAGTGTGTTTGGAGAACACATAGTCGACATGGGTTTATGATATAGTCTATATGATTTCCGGACAATAAAGAGTCCCAAAAGTAACAGGATTTGTTTCAAAACAGAGACGTATATTGTAGCTGTCTGATTCTATCGGCAATTGAGCTGTGACGATGAAACATGCTCTATGTACTGATCCGTGATGAAACGAGTAAAGTACAAAGTATAAAGTTAAAAGTAAAAGTTGAGATCAAGGGGGAGAATGTTAGGTTGATCTCCTCCCGTGTGACCCAACGTCACACCGGACCCTTGACCGCGTCCTGATCGGGGACGCCCAACCGAACTCTGGTTGGTGGGCCCCTGTCGCCTGCGCTATATAAACAGAGGTGGGGGCTGGGGCACGACTTATGAGGTTGATCGCTGCCACACACCCCACCGAAACACCCGACCCGATCTAGGTCTGCGCAGTGCGACGGAAGTACCACTGCCACCATCGCCGCCCATTTCCACCATGGCCGGAGCCTCGAGCACCTCCGCACAAGGAGAAGGTATTGGTTCTCCTCTCCTTCGATCTATTCTACTGGTAATGATCTACCCTAGAGATCCTACGGGTCTAACACCGGTGTGTTGTATCATGAAGACTGTAGTTTAGTTGTTTCTGCGGTACTGACACCTCCCAGCCCTAAAATCGTGCGAGAGTACTGCGTGCTGCCGGTCATGCTTAATGTATAGCAGGCTGATGCATTCATCGACCTCAGCAGAACAGGACACCTTTGTTATCGATTTTGGGCTAGCTCTAGACCTAGTGCTCTCACCCAAGTTCCAGCCATGAGTCTGGCATATATAGGCGTATTGAGATCATACATTCATCTTTTCGGATCGTAACCTAGTACGGCATATATTAATTCTATTCTAGGTAAGATACCAAATCTTTTCGGATATGTGTTTTGACTGAGTTTCCCCTGGAAATTTTGGATTAAGGAGTATTTCAGATATTCATGATGCAAGTGTCTATAGAAATTTTAATGAACTGTTGTGTGGGCTGGTATTCAAATGAGGGTCCAAGATGTAGGCCCTGGAAAGTTTGCCATCGAGCAAAACGGTAAGGTGACGACTCGCGATTGGTCTGTCATCCTACATTACGACAACGGTATCTACTGCATGCCATCCGGAGTGTTGTAACATCAAGACAGTGATTTCGTTTTTTGTGCGGTCCTGACACCTCCTAGTCCGAAAATCGTGCGAGGGTACTGCATGCTGTTGGTCATGCTTAATGTATAGCGGCTTGATGCATTCATCGACACCAGCTGAACGGGACACCTTTGTTATCGATTTTGGGCTAGCTCTAGAGCTAGTACTCTCACCCTAGTTCCATCCATGAGTCTGGTATATATAGGCGTTTTGAGATCATTTATTCGGAATATATCCTTGTGCAGAAGCTTAGAGCATCTCCACCGGCGCGCCCAGTACAGCGTCTGACAAAGTTGCCGGACAGGTGTTATTGGACGCGCCGGCAAGCGTTGCCGCCTTTTGGGAGCGTCGCGCCCCACCGGTCCCTCCCAATAGGTATTTCACAAAAAAACTAGAATATGAACGAACCGGCGATATTTAATTGAATTTGAAAGACATTTAACAAACTTAAACGAAATTTGACAAATGGAATTTAACTAAATTTAAACTAAACCCTAGACCCTAGATCTAGCGGCTCTGTAGGCGGACGCTAGAGAAGGAAGCTAGTCCCGGCGACGGTGAAAACCAGCTACACGATAGCGTCGAGGCATGCAAGGCATGCCTCGATGATCTCCGGCCGCTGAGGAGGAAGTTTCATCTGCGCCGCCGTCGATGAGGCTTCCGGTTTCATCCGCGGTGGCTCCGGCCTTGAGGAACGTCTCCGTGCCACTGCGTCGCCGAGCGTGGTGGGGTTTGATATAGCGGTGGCAGAGGGAGGCCTCGATGGCCGTCTGCATTCCCTCCCACTCCGGCTCACCCAAGTCGCTGTCATCCTCTGCCGGTGCCGCTGGTGCTGGTGCCGGCGCCGGCAAGGGGAGGTCGGGTATCTCGGGGTCGGACAACACACGCTCGCGCTCTTCATCGGAGTGAAACCACTCCGGCGGTGGCTCGTGCATGCCTCTAGGGAGGAAGAAGGAGCCGCGGCGCGCCTCGTGCTCCGCGTCGATCATGGCGTCCCAGTATGGCGTTGATGATGTGGAGTTGACGGGAAAAATATTCTGCAGGAAGCTTCGTATCTTCCCCGGCAACGGCGCCAGAAAGCACTCTTGATGGCCCTTCACGTAGTTACCTGCGTGAAAAGTAAATGGGTTAGGTTGAGACTCCAAGTGCAGAGTGTGTAGTAAGTGGAAGACGTGTTTTCCCCACGAGGGGTGACTCGAGGGTTTAATATCGAACTCTCGGGGAATCAGTAGTGAAGATTTATCTTTCCTATCCTTCTTTTGGTTACCTACAAAACAAAGTAAATGTTTTGGTCCTCAACCTCACCTAGTGGTTGTCAAGCACAAGGTGTGAGAATGATATCAAGATAATATGCAATGCAAACAAGAAATAAATATGCAATGGTGGTAAATAAATATGCAAGGATGGTGGTAGCAATGATAAATGATATTTTTGGGTTTTATATGATGAATGCAAGATGTAAAAGTGTTTTTGTATTTTCGGATTTTTAAATGGCAGAAAATGGAAAAGTGGTAAAAGTGTTGGAAAGGTGTTTCTTATGATTAAAAATGGACCGGGGTTCATGGTTTCACAAATGCACTCTCTCTTTAATAAAGTGGTAGACAATGGAACACTAGAGTTGACATATGAGATTGCAACACAACAGTTTAATGACAAGTTATAATTATATGGGCATCACGTCCTAACATAGAGACCTTTTGGTTATTAGTCTCTCTTATACTCCACCAAGATGCGAACTAAATCATAACACCTCAGTAATTAAGATAACTCAGAGTATAGCAATAAGTATCATGACATGAAGTTAAAATAAGAACATGCTAGATCTAGTCATGGAGTAGTGGCAATGGTCACACCCACATCTCCGGTAGCATGGTATTTCTTTTTATCCCTAGTGAGGCAACAAAGTAAGGTAAAATACCCAAGTGGATCGCAGAACTTTCTCTCACGTTCACTGCACTAGCCACCCCCCGTTACTCCAACTAATGCACACGTTCCCCCTCACACGCTCTCATAAACATGCTTGATCATGACAAGTAAATAAGAACGGGGTACATAATATGCATCTACTTTCATAACTGAAACAAAACCATTGCAATCTCAAACATATATTAACTCATAAAAAGATCCACCACAAAGGTATTACATAGATGACCGTAATCATGTTCAGCAGCTCATACGGTACTAATTAGTGAAGCTCGAGAGAGAGATACATAAGTTACTTCCACAAACCCATAGTCCAGAGGTGGACTACTCCCTCTTCATCATGGAGACGGTGGAGAAGTCGTTGGAGAAGATGGAGACCACGCCGGCAGCGCCCCGCCGGAGTTTTCCCCCTCCAATCTGCAACTCCAGGTCTCTGTTTCGGTGTTTCTGTGTTTCTGCGGCGCTCCTTCCAGAGAACGTCGGGGACTATTTTTATAGGCGTTTTAGGTCAAAACGGAGTCGGTGGGGAAAGATCGACGGCAACGGAGCTCGAGGCCCAGATGGGGGTCCCACGCGGCCAGGTACTGGCCGCGTGGGCCCCCTTTTGGCCTCGGGCTCCGCTTGTTCGCTTCCTTCGCTCCCAAGTCTTCTTCCTTCCAAAAATGATGCTCGTAAATTTCCAGGTCATTTGGACGTCGTTTGGGTCCCTGAAACATTAAAATATAGAAATAGGGTTTTCTGCCTGCGCAGGGTTAATTCCATAAAAAATAGGAAACATGTCAAATATTCCCAAAATCATTATAAAACAGTGATATAACCCTTATATGATGCAAATATGACTGGAATATAAGTAAAATAATGCAAAGTTCATGTATGCATTTTACATGCATCAACATCCCCAAGCTTAACCTATACTCGTCCTCGAGTATGAAGGTGATAAAACTAACATGGACTTTGCAATTTAATACTATCAATGGATATCAAAGATGATTACTATTGCTACATAGAGTCAAATGATTCATTCTTAAAAGGAGTAGCAATATGCAAGATAGTTTATGAAGTGATATCAAGTATTCAATGCAAGGATGTTCAATGATAATTCACAAAGTGTAACATAAGAGAAAAGTACTATGGACCACATGTATGCATAATAATAAGTAAGAACATCCTACAATGGTCATAGAGTATTGATGAAAATCTGAATATAAAAGGTGGACACTTTGGAAAGATATATATATGAGTAGAGGTAAAGCATGAATAAATTTCATCTAACTTCTGAACTTCTCTACTTAAGTCAATGATTGTAATATGGTAATCCTTGGTGTCAAGCTCTCATTCCCCTATCATAGCATCTTGAATGATTAAGTTTAAAGTGAAAGCAAATACGAGTAGTGTGCTTGACAAAGTACAGGTTGAAAGTCTCATGCCCCTTGAATACAAGTACCTACTCCATGTGTTACTCAACTTGGAAAACAAAGCAAGTTCAAGTTAAATATCATTGTAAGTAATAATAGTATCATTAAGAGCGTCAACTGGGGTACCTCTTGTCCCAGGATATGGAACAAGCCCATATCAAAATGACAAGACAAACAAACACAATGAACAATCTCAACACCCTTTTTATTTACCATTAGATAGCTTTTTATTGTAAGGTGTATCACAGAAGGTTCACCATAGCATGTAAGTAAATTTCCACCATGAATGATGCATGGCTTAGATTAGCGGCCCAGGCGTCTCTCTAACCATTTATACAAACTCATTTAAACTCACTTCATTTCCACATTTATTTCACCCATGGTAAGCATCCATAAACAAAAGTACATGATATCAACTAAATGAGATGAAGTGCAATGTTGAAAGCTTGCCATGTGACAGCACATATGAGCTAACTCTCAACCAAAGACATTTGTCAAGCCACAACATCATAATTTTAATCACAATGGGTCATATTTTATTTATGCAATGAAAGTAAAGTGTGCATCAAGTTCGAGAGAGCTCTATAACCAACTTTTCCCACAACAATCAACAACATAAGCATTTTCATTCAGAGGTATAGATAACACAAATATCATGATAAACATACTCGGAATAGCATAAAGCTAATAGGTAGATATGGTGGACTCACTGGAAAAACTTTGGTTGAAGGTGTTGGAAACAAGTTTTTGCTTGTTGGAATTTTTGGGCTAGCAAGAGGGAGAAAGTTGACCATCTAAATGCATGCATGAGTGTCCATAGAACTAACTAATCCATGTTAAAACAAGGTAAATAACATTTAGCATCAAAACATGAATAAAAGATAGCTCTTGATAAAATACTTGCAAATTATTACTCATTAACAAGCTCATGAATCATGCAATTATATGTATCTTTTAAAATTAACTCAACATCCCTTTTCCCAATCTTATAATAGCATCCAACATAATTCAACCCAAATTTCCAGTAGCTCTCTCATATATAAATGATAGTGTGGTGGTCTCACAAAATAAAAATCAAACCTAAACAAACAAAAAGACGCTCCAAGTTTATGCGATAAAGTGTTTCGATCGAAAAACAGAAGTTAGACGTGTGCAAACCGAGAGTGTGTAGGTCCAGTGGGGTTGTCTTCACATCCCCAAGCTTATGGTCTTCACCATCCTTGGATAGCTCTTGGTGCATCTCCTCTAATCCCTGTGAAAAAACTTCAAAACACCGTTTCTCCCATTTCTTTTTCTGTGGGTGCATTAGTAGTGATAAACAAATAGATTTCTTGCTGCATATAATCCTTAGACAAAAATTCATATGAATGTCCAGAAAGTGTATAATGTTGTATGCCTACTCATAAACTCAATTGGATCAAAAAGATTCAAGTTAAAAGTTCTAAGCATGCATCAAACAAAATGGGACAGAATCTGTCCAGAAAAACAGCAGCAGCTAAACGTATTTTTCTACCCTACTTAACTTTGTCGAAAATTCCGAAAAATTCATGCATACAGAGGATGAAAAGTTGCACTACAGTTTAAATATGAGCTCATTCGGAGTTACAGAATAAGAATTAAAAATCATACCGTGCACAGATTCGTGCAGGAATAAAATCTCCGAACGCTATAAGCAACTTTTCAACCAAAATGAGTAAAACTTGGCACTTTATTAAAAATTCCAGAAACTAAACTAAACACTAAGTCTCTTGTTACAGCAAGAGGACACAAAGAAAATCACAAATAAAAACAACCGGGTTGCCTCCCGTAAAGCGCTTTCTTTATAGCCATATAGCTAGGCTTCTTACTTGATGTTTATTGTGGACGAAGCTCATGAGGGAGCTTGAACTTTGTGTGTCCCTCTTCCTTGGGAAGTGTTCCATGCACTTCTTGTGTGGAAACTGAAACTTCACATTCCCTTCTTTTGAATCAATGATAGCACCTGTAGTACGAAGAAAAGGTCTTCCAAGAATAATTGGACTAGAGGTTTTATTCCCCATATCCATGATTAGAAAATCAACAGGCACAAATGTCATATGTAACTCTACCATAACATCACTTACTTTTCCTAAAGCATGTTTAATGGAATCATCAGCAAGTGCAAGTTCAATAGAGCATTTTTCAAGATTTTTCAATTCAAGTACTTCATATAGTTCTTTAGATAAAACAGAGACACTAGATCCTAGATCAAGTATAGCATGGTGTGTCTCTTTTCCAATGGTTACTAGGACTTTGGGAATCCATATATCCCCAAGCTTAGGTGGTATCATAGCCTCTTGGTTGTACCTAGCAATCTTTTCTTTCAACACATGATTAGCAATATAAGAACCAAAACCAGCTTGGTTAACATTAATAGAAGGATCACTTGCAAATTTTTGTAAGATAGATATTAATTCATGCAAGCTACAATTCTCTAAGTCAAGCAATGGTTCCTTGACTTCACTAAGCATTTTAACTTCCTCAACTTTCTTCTCTTTCATACCATAATAGTTTCCTTAGCAATTCTCTCTTGCTCATGAATATGTTCCCAAGATTTATTTATAACCTCTTGACAATATTTAATTGTTTCCTCATGTTTTTGAGCTATAATGGTGTTCTTTAATGAGGAAACTTCCTTAGTGAGCTGATCTACCCTTTCAAACAAAGAGTCTTGTTTTTCAAACTTAGATATAAATTCCTTATTAAGCTCCTTTTGAGTAGATATAAATGATCTAATGGTGTTTTCCAAATCACTAGAAACATTACCACTAGTAGTATATTTGTTTGGCACATATGGGGGTTTATTATAAGAGTTATAATTGTTGTTACCATACCCATTATTACCATAGTTCCTAATGAAGTTGACATCAATATTTTCAGGATTATTACCAACTAGTTCTTGCAAAGGCACATTTTCAATATTTTGTTTATTAATGAAAGCAAGAATAGTATCCATTTTAGATGACAAATCATTTGTTTCTTCTATGGAGTTCACTTTCTTAGAAGGATTAGGTGCTCTATCAGTATGCCATTGACTATAGTTTTGCAAAATACTTTCCAATATGTTCTTAGCTTCTACTATAGTTTTTCCCATAAAAGCACCTCCAGCAGCAGAATCAAGAATATTTCTAGACATGTAATTTAGACCATTGTAAAAAGAGTGTAATATGGTCCATTCGTTGACCCCATGTGATGGACAAGTTCTAAGCATAAGTTTAATCCTATCCCAAGCCATAGCAACATGTTCATTTTCATTTTGCCTAAAAGAAAGAATGTTGTTTCTATTTTGCAAAATTTTAACAGGAGGATAGTATTTCTTAATGAAAGCTTCTTTTAAATCATCCCAAGTTTTAATGCTATCAATAGGTAATGAATGCAGCCACTCTTTAGCTTTTCCTCTAAGTGAGAAAGGAAATAACTTCAGTTTTAGAATATCACTTTCCACATTTTTAAATTTCTGCATGTCACATATTTCAACAAAATCATGAAGATGCATAGAGGCATCCTCCATAGCACTACCGCCAAATTGTTCCCTAGTTATCAAGTTCAACAAACTAGGACTTACTTCATAACTCTCAGCATTTATCTTAGGTGTGGCAATGGGCCTAGCAATAAATTGATCATTTGGAGTGTTTGTGTAATCACACAACTTAGTTCTTTCTCCCATTTTAGCAAGTTTTTATGTGTTTTTTAATTTTTTATGCAAAACTGAAAATAAATATGCAAACCGAAAAAATGCAAGACAATGACAAAACAAGATAAATTGCTTTGAAGGTAAAGATGGATAAGATGATGCTCACGTAGGTGCAACCTCCCCAAGCTTAGGTGTTAGCACAAGTTGGTGATGAAGTTGACTTGGTGAGATATCCTTGGATAAACCTTTCAGCAATGATTCCCCGGCAACGGCGCCAGAAAACAGTCTTGATGGCGTGTTGACGGGAAAATATTCGCAGGAAGCTTCGTATCTTCCCCGGCAACGGCGCCAGAAAGCACTCTTGATGGCCCTTCACGTAGTTACCTGCGTGAAAAGTAAATGGGTTAGGTTGAGACTCCAAGTGCAGAGTGTGTAGTAAGTGGAAGACGTGTTTTCCCCACGAGGGGTGACTCGAGGGTTTAATATCGAACTCTCGGGAATCAGTAGTGAAGATTTATCTTTCCTATCCTTCTTTTGGTTACCTACAAAACAAAGTAAATGTTTTGGTCCTCAACCTCACCTAGTGGTTGTCAAGCACAAGGTGTGAGAATGATATCAAGATAATATGCAATGCAAACAAGAAATAAATATGCAATGGTGGTAAATAAATATGCAAGGATGGTGGTAGCAATGATAAATGATATTTTTGGGTTTTATATGATGAATGCAAGATGTAAAAGTGTTTTTGTATTTTCGGATTTTTAAATGGCAGAAAATGGAAAAGTGGTAAAAGTGTTGGAAAGGTGTTTCTTATGATTAAAAATGGACCGGGGTTCATGGTTTCACAAATGCACTCTCTCTTTAATAAAGTGGTAGACAATGGAACACTAGAGTTGACATATGAGATTGCAACACAACAGTTTAATGACAAGTTATAATTATATGGGCATCACGTTCTTATACTCCACCAAGATGCGAACTAAATCATAACACCTCAGTAATTAAGATAACTCAGAGTATAGCAATAAGTATCATGACATGAAGTTAAAATAAGAACATGCTAGATCTAGTCATGGAGTAGTGGCAATGGTCACACCACATCTCCGGTAGCATGGTATTTCTTTTTATCCCTAGTGAGGCAACAAAGTAAGGTAGAGATACCCAAGTGGATCGCAGAACTTTCTCTCACGTTCACTGCACTAGCCACCCCCGTTACTCCAACTAATGCACACGTTCCCCCTCACACGCTCTCATAAACATGCTTGATCATGACAAGTAAATAAGAACGGGGTACATAATATGCATCTACTTTCATAACTGAAACAAAACCATTGCAATCTCAAACATATATTAACTCATAAAAAGATCCACCACAAAGGTATTACATAGATGACCGTAATCATGTTCAGCAGCTCATACGGTACTAATTAGTGAAGCTCGAGAGAGAGATACATAAGTTACTTCCACAAACCCATAGTCCAGAGGTGGACTACTCCCTCTTCATCATGGAGACGGTGGAGAAGTCGTTGGAGAAGATGGAGACCACGCCGGCAGCGCCCCGCCGGAGTTTTCCCCCTCCAATCTGCAACTCCAGGTCTCTGTTTCGGTGTTTCTGTGTTTCTGCGGCGCTCCTTCCAGAGAACGTCGGGGGACTATTTTTATAGACGGTTTTAGGTCAAGACGGAGTCGTGGGCGAAAAGATCGACGGCAACGGAGCCTCGAGGCTCCAGATGGTGGGTCCCACGCGGCCCTGTACTGGCCGCGTGGGCCACCCCCTTTTGGGCCTCGGGCCTCCGCTTGTTCGCTTCTTTCGCTCCCAAGTCTTCTTCCTTCCAAAAACTGATGCTCGTAAATTTCCAGGTCATTTGGACGTCGTTTGGGTCCTGAAACATTAAAATATAGAAATAGGGTTTTCTGCCTGCGCAGGGTTAATTCCATAAAAAATAGGAAACATGTCAAATATTCCCAAAATCATTAAAAACAGTGATATAACCTTTATATGATACAAATATGACTGGAATATAAGCAAAATAATGCAAAGTTCATGTATGCATTTTACATGCATCAGGCGCCGAGATCGAGTAGAACGGGTCCGCGTGCTGCTCAAACAGCAGGTCCCTCCACTGCCGTGTGGTGTACTCGTGGCGGGGCCTGCCGCTCAACGCCGGCGCCACCGGCACCTCGACGACGTTAAGCAGCCACCCTGGTGGGAGCTCAAAGTCGTCTGGGCACCGGTATGTTGTGCCGGCGTTAGATCTCCACCTCCTCCTCCGACAGCGTCGTGCGCCCCGCGCAAGTAGAGCTGGCCGCGCCTGGTGGTGGTGCTCGGGACGAACTTCCCTGCTCGGGGCGGCGGTGAGGCTTGAAGAGGTCCGCCTCGCGCTGCGTTGCGAGGCGGCGCGCCTGGGACACGCTCCACTCCTCGTCCTCACGACGCATCTCGGGGCGAACGCCTGGTTCATCTCGGTCCTCTTGGAGAAGATGCTGCTGCTCGAGGTGCTCGTGGCGGCGCTCGGGTGTCATGGCCACGGTCGTGGCGGCGTTGGTGCGCTCGCGTCGAGCACGACGTTCCGCGACCATCTGCTAGCGGCGGACAACCTCCTCGGCGCTCTGCTCCGGTCGTGGCTTGCGCCTGCCTGTCATGGTGGCTAGGGTTTCTATGGGAGAGGCGACTTGAGAAATGTTGTGTGGAGACGAGAGGCGCGCCGGACGCCGCTTTAAAGCCGGCGGGGAGCGGAGGAGGCCGGTCGCCGCATTAACACCGCCACCGGTACGTCTGCCACGCGCATTGATGCCGACGACGCGTGCGCGCCACCGCCTGACCTTCCAGTGATGCGTTCGACACGTCACGTCGTCTGCGCCCGACAGGGGAACCACTGCGTCATTAAAACCGTTCATATCTGCCACAATAAATCCGCCCCGACCATTGGGTCGCTGACGCGTCGCCCCCACCCGTTGGGTTTCGACTCGGCGCGCGTTGCCGCGGTTGCCGGCACGCCCGCTTGCGTCCCTAGAAGCTGGGCGCGAAGCGGGATTGTCGGACGCTGTATTGGGGCGCACGGCAACTATTTTTCTATTAGGCGCGCCGCTGGGGGGTATTTTGCTGCCGGCGCGCCCAAAACGCCTATTGGGAGCCGATTTGGGCGCGTCGGTGGAGATGCTCTTAGTACATATTACCAATTCTTTGTAAGTGCCAAATCTCTGTGCTATAATTATGCAACAAGTCGGCACATTTAGCACATCAGTTGGAACTCCACTAGGTAATCTAAGAATAAAATATAGTCACCAGAAAGCTTGATTAAGATGTTTTTTGTGTAAGGTTGCACATACCGTGGAGTGAAGCTTGCGCTACGTAATCAACATATAATAATCGAGTAAAACGCATATACGGTAATTGAACTTGTCGAGTAAGGACATTTTAGTGTGAGAACTCTATGGGACGAGCTTAGCGGTCACTTGTCAATTGTGTACGAATGCAACATACCCAACGTGGCAACCAGGGAGAAGAACGTGGATGGCGGAGTGGTGAACAATGAGAATTATGTTTTAGTGTGAAGGGTATCATGTCACGTCAGGGCCGGTGAATGTAAGAAAACCGATAGCAACTTAAAGATTTGGAAATAGAATTAACAACTTTTATTTGTTAATAAATATATCAGGAATTGTAACAATTCAATTGTCAAGCTACATACGATTCGTCTTCTCCCGTGCTTAGCGTGGTAGTGAAGTTAGAATATGAGAAAATGGCTACCATATTTTAAAAATAAAGATATTCTAGAAATGAAAGCAACATAATCTTGTAGCATGGATGCATGAGTTTAATTTTAATTATTCACTCTTGGTTTGCTCGCTAGCAATGCGGGAGTTATGTGTTCAAATGAGGAGATAAGTGTCCAATGTTTATTTGAGCCGGCCATTGCAACCATGAATTCTTGAACTTGAATTATGAGGCTCCTATTGTCCTCCCCTGTTGTTGAAAGTGGTCATTCAATGACTCAGCGTATTCGTTTTGGTGAACTGCCATAAATGTTGCGGCAATAGTGGCGATGGTGTTCGTTCAAAGATTATTGTCATAGCTTAAGACTACTCACAATGGAGAGTAACATAGAGTAGTATCATGCATATGATACTACTCTATGTTACTACATCCACAATGGGTAGTATCATAAATGTAGTAACATATAAGCTTTCATTTATTGATGTGTGGGATCTATACTAACACCTCAACTTTGTGATCTATTTGTGGCATGTAGCGTGTAGACAAAGATAATTACAAGAACACAAAAAATGGATCTATAATAAATAGTAAAATGCCAATATAATATCATTAAAATATATAAAACATATTTCGTGATACAAGATCAAGACCATAATATAATCTATTTTCGCCCAAACTTTTTCCAGATATGCTCAATCAGATCATTTTTTAGAGACCTATGTGCTGGACGATCACGAATTCTTGCATCTCTTTCAAGTACCTTGGCAAATGCTGGCATATCTCCGTGAGTAAATACTGATGGAAGTACAATAGATGTGCCTGCTTCATCATTCAAGTTCAGATCAAGAATATTTCCCGCCTCTTCTTTTTCATCATCGACTATCATGTTGTGTAGAATGATGCATGCTATCATAATATTAGTGATATCTCCTCGGTCATATAGACGTGCCGGACGCCGTAAAATAGACCATCGCGCCTGGAGCACACCAAATGCTCGTTCCACGTCCTTCCTTGCTCCTTCTTGATGTTGAGCAAACAACTTGTGCTCTTCTGTTTGAGCCATCGGTATTGACTTCACAAATGCTGCCCACTCGGGGTATATTCCATCTACAAGGTAATAACCAAGTTGATATTCCTTCTCATTGACACTATAGTTCACTCGAGGAGCTTGTCCTTTCAATTGCTCAATGAACAATGTCGACTGATTAAGCACGTTGATGTCATTGTTAGATCCGGCAACACCAAAAAAGGCATGCCATATCCAAAGATAGTGCCGTCGGGACGCCGGGGAACTGCTGCGACGGTGAGGTCGCCGACGGCCGGACCTGTGCCGTCCCATTGCGTGGGTCTGATTTCGCCATGGTGGTGCCGCCGGCCGTCGCCGCCGCCGGCAGGAGGTACAGAGAGCAGCTAGAGGCGGCTGGGCAAGAGTGGATGAGCTCGTTGGGGAGAGATTGAACGAGAGAAGGAAGAAGTCACACGGGATCCTTTCCCCATTATTTTTTATCGAAAGCTGTGGTATGATACGGTATCCACTCATGTTACCGTAACTCTCTCTCTCTTCTTTAATTCACTGCCATGTCATCGTTTTTGCTGAGCTGGACATTATGATACCACCTAAGTTACCAGCGTTGGGGCCAGTCTAATAAAGGAACCGGATTTGGCCTAGCACCGTCATGAAACTTTGGAAAAATCCCAAAAATTATCTCAAAAACTTACTCTCAAATTCGTACCTGACATTTTAATTCCATGATTGCCATATTTTCTTAAAACGTTCATAACTAGCCACATATGTCCGCAATGTATATCAACTAGACGGATAAGCGCGCTTTGCCAAGCCGCCTACCTAGCGTTTTTGCACGGCGGTTTGTTTTGATTGTAAAATTAAGCCGCATACATTTATAGATGGAAAAAATAGACAACTTAAAAGATTTGAGTTGTACAAAATCGATAAAAATATTCGTACTACGGTTAATAGAGATCAAACCAATGAGAAGGCAGGTATCTTGGCTTGTTTTCCCATATGCACAACATGACATCAACAGCACATACAACAAATTCTTGAAAATTTTCCTAGTTTAAGCTAACAGAACAAATAAGATAGAATTCAAAGGAACAAAAAGAAAGTCTCGCAGCTGGTAGGTGTTGTGCCTCCCGGTGAACTTCAGCGTCCTGAAACAAATGTCGTAAAGGGCCTCATTGTCCTGAAACAAATAAGATTTTATTTTTGATATAAATAGTTTGATGCACAACTATTTGCTTTTAAATCCCAGCAATTCAAAAAGGAGTGCTAAAATGAGAACCACCCCCAGAGGTAGAATTTTTGTAGAATCCTTTTATTTGTAACCTGAGTGTAATCTATGAGAGTCCCTAGGCATTTTGACATATACATAGCATTCTCAAAAGAATCAACATGATATAACCCCTCATAGGCTCGAATGCAGATTACAATCTGTTATAACGCCTGCTTCATGTTCCTTAGTAATCCAAAAATTGTTGTCCTAAACACTGTACATGTATCTCACACAGGTTTGTATAGATGCAAAATAAACACGCATACATGCTTTGTGAGTTTGATGCAACTTTTTTACCGATTCTTCATGTAAAAAAATAATGCGTAAGAGGTAGAAAGAAGGGACACATTTTCTTGTAGATAGGAGGACACATGTGAAATAAATTAGGCAGACAACATTGTCTTTCATAGGCCAGGAAGAGTTTTTTATCTCTCGAAAGTTTTTATGTATCAGAACATTATTAAGCTACAAAGTAGCGTGTAGAAATAAACATGTCTTAACTTATGTGTACTTTGCTGATCCAATTGTTGCATCTTGGCTGAACTAATCTATATTAAACAGATATTACAATGATATATACTCCCTCCGTTCGGAATTAGTTGGCACGTGTTTTTCCAAATGTGGATGTATCTACACACTAAATATGTCTAGATACATCTGTATTTAGACAAACATGAGTCAACTAATTCCGAACGTAGGGAGTATAATTACACACACACACACACACACACACACACACACACAAGAAAATCCAGCACCTACAAAAGCCAGAACTAAAAGGTTGTATGCATCAGGTAAAGTAACCCGATAAACCCTATAGACGATTGGATAGACTGTAAAATCTGGATTCATCCAAGACAACATGATATAGGAAATGAATTCATGGTAAAAATAATTATTGCCCTATATACATCATTGATATCTTGTGATGATCCAACATTTTTTTGGTATAAGTTAGGCATGGGGAGATTACTCTTGGTAAGCAATAAGCGAAAGCAAACGTCGTGCTCTTTCTGAAGCTAAAGGTTGTTAAATTCAGTGAGTGCTGTGCCATAAATAACCTTTCGGTGTAGTATCCATAGCAGATCAGTTAACAAAAGCAGAAACATAAACTCACATATCTACACTGAACACATTGTAATCATCAGGGAACATGTTTGATAGTTTGTTTTCTAACACCAACAAAAATTGATGTACACTGAGGTAATTTTGTAGTGGATGGTCATCGTATCGCATTTTAGAACACGGTGCAAAAATGCAAACTATAATTAATTAAGTTAAGATGATTTAAAATAACAATACTTTATTAAAGAGGGATATTAGACAGAAGAATTGTGGATTGTCACTTAAAAGTTAAAATACTGTTAGAATATAAACCTATCACCTAGAAGTTCACTGGAATGCAGTTGTGAAAATAGTGGAGGTACAATGAATAATGTGTTTGCTAGCTTGTCATACTGTTCTCTGTTTCGCGAGATTAATGACTCGTTCCATGAGAGCATACTGATTGTACATATTTCACGGATAACAAAATTGTAGTCGATATATTTTTTGTACCCATTTAAGTGCACGACCCAAGAAAGCACAACGGAAAAGATAATAAACACCTAAAAGGTTCCACATAGATCTTAATCTAACTAAGCCACACAGACTGCAAACTGAAATCACTACCAGAATATGTTGATTTATTTCTCTACTGGGCCAAATCTCACAGCATAAGATGTGGGGGGGGGGGGGGGGGGGGGGGGGAGGGCATATCATCATGAAGTAACGAACCAGCTATATCAGCACTTCATGACTGCCCACAATATGTACCAGCTCCTTTTTTTTCATTGAAATAATATAAATTGACCAAAAAAACTCAAGCCACTGGTTCCAAATTATCTAGTCAGGGTTATTGGGGGTAGATTAAATAATATGCGTAAAGATTATCTAATTCAAAAAACATGTATTCAACAGGGCGGTGAATAAAGCAGGGGATTTAAGAGTATGTATACAGGTCTTCTTAGAGGATGGGTACTTAGTTCGTCCGATCGACACTTTCGCCAATGGAGCCGACCTACTGGTTGGTTTCAGAATAAATTTTGTCGGTACGTCTCATCCTCTAGTGCATCAACCATCATAGGACAGATTCATCTACGGGATAAAAGTTGATCCGGAATTATAAAGGT
Organism: Poa pratensis; assembly: GCA_947311845.1. Taxonomy (NCBI): domain Eukaryota; kingdom Viridiplantae; phylum Streptophyta; class Magnoliopsida; order Poales; family Poaceae; genus Poa; species Poa pratensis. The sequence goes on from CAMZMU010000117.1 coordinate 60,237,313, forward strand.
CAGAAAGCTAACGAAATTACGACATTTAAAGAAGGGTTCATTGGATCTATGCCATTCTAATTTTCACTTGTTGCCTTTTTGGAGATATGCCATTACAAAAAACAAACTTGGGAATATGCCACTCTAACTTCTTCGTACCTCTACATATGCCATTCTTTTCAATACCAAACCATATACGCAATTGATTATAGTTTAGAGGAATTAGATTACATAATGCATGGCCTTAGCTAAGTAGGATTGCCTAGGGAGCCGAATAGCAGGAATACCTAGCTCTAATACGCAGTAAACTTACGATAGCAGCCGGGCACTCTGGAACAATGAAGCTAACGCGCAAAACATGATTGATTCAGACAAAAAAAATCTGTATCTTCAGAGCACAATCTGACCATCTCAGATTATGAATTCCAGCGAGCATATAATTAGGACAAAATCATAATTGGCAAGTTGCTATTGCAGTATTAAAGCGGGCATTATTCACTAATGACTCTTGATTTTAAAGCAAAGATAATAACTACGCCACTGGAGTTTCTGTTGTCCAAACATGCGTCCCTTTTGAGCAGTCTAGCAAAATGATATAGCTACATCTCTTGCCATAGATCTATCCTATATATAACTAAATAGTTCATCCCCACTAACTATTTCTCTCAACATGCAGCCTATCCATCTCAGCAAACTCCCACATCAGCAATTCCCCTAATTTTCTTTTTTATTTTCGTTCTTTTCTCTGGCACGTTAATTTCTTTTACTGCAAACAACCAGCCATACAATGCTCTGTCTCTGCGAACAGCCAGCCCATACAATTTTCTGGCCCATTCCAAACAGCCCAATAGACACCGAACAGTCGTTCTTCTCGAACAAACCGAATCCATATCGACCGACCGGCGGCTCCTCCTTTCAGTCAATGTCCAACACCGCCCTCTCTTTTCCTCCACCCCGCGATTCCCGCGAGAAAATGCTCCACTCCACGGCTCACGATCTCCATATTTCCCTTCCAGTCAACTTCCCTCGCTATTTATCTCCATCCGCTTGATCTCCTTCACATGAAAGTATGAAACTTCGCATGTATCCGCAGGTCGCTCCTCCAGACCTCCACCGCTCATCGTCCGTTGACATCTTGGATCGGCGCGGCTGCGTGAATTCGTCCTCCCGCACTGTCCTTTGTCGTTCAGGATCGCAAGACATCCTAGGAGGAAGGTTGTTTTCACCATCCTCCGCTCGCCAGGATTGCCGCCCCCACGCAAGGTAGTCCCAGTAATCCACCATATCCAGTGTACGTGTACTACTTCTATAAGGAAATCACATGCTGCTGCCGAACAGATAATTCTTTTGTGTCTACATGGTGTTCTTGGTCTGCAGGTGCAATCGTGCAGGTTATGCACCATGGAGTTTAGTTGGTACTGAACCTTTATCTGCGTGCAGTATCTACCATATGGTTGTTGCAGATCTTATTTATACTTGATCATGTACTTCCTTTTGTGATACTCCCTCTGACCCCAAATAATTGTCGCCAGCACAACTATGGATTTGTACCTGCTATGTTCATTTTCAACGACCGTTAGGGAGTATAATGATTCATATATTGCCTCCTGATAAAAGTAATGGATGCAGCTTCATGTCCTTTTTGTTCCACGTAAGCATTTGATTGTTTGCTAAGAGATGCCTTTCTGTTTTGAGTATTCAGGATTCTTGCTTGCTGGTATGCATGCCAAGCATTTGTGAAAATGTTTAACCTTCAAAACTGGGTGAAGCCTTTTGTTGCAGGCATATATTTGTTAGTGGTAGATCACTTCAACCAAGTCCGCAGGCAAATTATTTGATACACAAATATGTACGCACGGAGTTAAGGTTGTCAAATTATTCATGCATTCATGTTCTTTTATACTCACACAATAATCTTAAGGCGTCCAAGAAGACACTGCTTTGATTTCCAGTAGTTATAAAATATTAATATAGTGTGTTTCTACAATCTCATATTGGAGACACTGAACCAGTTCAGTCTGTTGTTTTATTGTTGTCAGGTTGTGCGCTTAATTAGCTGAAATCAAGCACCTTGCAACAAGTTTGTTTTCCTTTTATTTTTCCTCCTTTTTTTATTTTGAACAGTGTTTCTAGATTGTTTCGATTGCACTTATGTGACCTTTTAGCTGTTGTTTTCACGTTCCCAACTGATCTGTTGTGCTCTACCTAGATAGATGTAATGGTATACCGTCATTTATTCTCCTGTTGTTTAAGATTCATGTTGTGTGCTCATCAAGTGTCATCCAACCCTTGGTTGAAGAATGGTTCCATTATCTTCCTCAAGTTGTTACAACTTACGATTATCATGGTTTGCAGGTGACAAAATGTGGGTAAAGGTTTCATCACCATTACTCTTTAGAATGAGTATTTTCTAAGTAGGTGATTTATGTATTATGTAAAGAAAAGTTCAGTTGGCCGATCTATATACATGTATTAAATTCTTACTGATCCATTTTCTTAGAATGAAAACAGTTGTCTATACCTTTTTTACTCATACTGTTAATATATTGGTCTCATTATCGCCTCAATATTTTGTTTGAATTAAATTTTGTCAATAATGAAACTGAATTCAATGTTACGAATCCAGCCGCAACGCAGGGGTATCATCTAGTTTATACAAAAGTCTAGTCCGAGAGCTGCAAGTAGCATCCAGATTCCAGAAGAACCCTTAAATCTAAAGCTGAATGCAAAACTAACTCCATTCTAGTGAAATTAGAATCTAGCACCACATTTTTTATATAAAAAATAGAGGGAGAAGCCTAGAAGAGTTTAGTGAATCTGTAACTTACAAAATAATTAGTAGCCTGCTTAATTTAGCTGTACAGTTGAACTCTTCAACTTTCTTAGCAACAATTGTTTCTTTACAATAACTAACAGTAAGGGAGGAAGGAAAATAAACTAACTATATTGGAAGTACATGTCGAAATGGATTATCCTTCTAACTGAAACGATATACACAAGAAAGGGAACTGAGATAAAGAAATTATAATTAATTACAGTTCTGCATTTTACTGCAATTGACAACTGAATACCATTAATTTCTTTCGGTTTTGAAGATGAATCCTCATATTTGAATACAGAGAAATCCTAAAAAATCGCATGGAGATATACCTATAGGGGAGTCAAGATGTGAGATTCAGTGATAACTTTTATTGTAGCTACAGGGGAGTCAAGATGTGAGATTTCGTGAATATATACCCAAAAATCAAGTTCTATTTCCTTTTAGATATACACTAATTTTCTAGCAAAAGCATATCACTCAACTCAGGCGAAAGTTAAGTGGTCACGCGTATGGGAAACAAACGAGAATTATGTAACCGGCTAGTATTTCGAGATGTTTTCCCCAAAATAACCTATAAACCACGGACCCACATGTCAATAACAAAAATAGATGGGTATATGGGTATGCGGGTATGCGTACTAAGTTGCATGCCCGCACCCGCAATACCCACAGGGTACACACTTTTAACCACTTACCCATGGGTAAATTTTCTTTATCAAACCCTTACTCTAATGGGTAAATACACACTGGGTATGCGGGTAATGGGTACCCATTGCCATTGATAGTTGGGGGACAGAAACGGAGCGGAGAGGATAAGCGGTGGTGACGGGCTGGCGACCGAGCAAACCCTGTCCGGATCACTGGTTTTTTTATTTACGGTCTAATGGGTCCACAGTCAGAGACGTGTAGGGTTAAAAAAGCCCACAAACAGCCACACAAAAAGTGGCAGATGGCCTAAAAATTCTCCCTGGACAACGGCCTTACAGCCTTAGATAATAATGTGGGTCTCTTTAGAGAACTAGAAAAGTGTCTTATATATAGAGGTATGCCTTCACGACGAGATAGAATTTCCTAACCGTCAAACCACTAAATCGAGAAGATAAAATATACTCCCTCCGATCCAAATTACTTGACTTGAGTTTGTCCAAATACGGATATATCTATACTTGTTTAGTGTCTAGATATATTCGTTACTAGATAAATGCATGTCAAGTAATTTAAAAGGGATGGAGTACAAGTGTATTCTGCACTAGCGCTAGCAAATGCATGACTCTAGGAATGGTAGCCACCAGGAAAAGGACATCAAGCTTGAGTCGGAGGGTCTGTTCTAGTTACCTGGCTGTTTCTACTGAATTAGCTCGTCGCCGGAGCATATCACCGTGAAAACGCGGGCGTACTGCTCCATCGACAAGAGACATGCATAGAACGTGCATTTTCCCATTAATCTGTGTGTATCCTCGCAGTATTAGGAGGCTCGAAGTCAGCTTAGAGTCAGCTAACATTCTTGTGTATGCATATTCAGAGTTCAAACGTGTTTAAAATGGTTGAAGGCAGCTAAGAATTGGCCGAAGAATGTTTATGGGCTGGAGTACGTGATATGCTCTGATTGGCAAACAGCACGTAATCCAGAGTAGTTGGTCGACAGTGATCTGATTGTGGTCTAAAGTCTGGCTGCCAACGTCAAAGGGTTTGAAGTTTCAACAGAACGATGAGCATTCAGGGTCTTGATTTATTATTTGAGATTCGAGTATACTGATATATACATATAAGTTCTAAGTAAAAACAGAGCATCAGAAAACTATTAAGTGTCAAGAATCGGTCTTGCGAGCCTACCAGATTCAAAGATGAAAGATTTAAGTTACAGTTTTCTTCTCTATAATTGAATTAAACAAACGGTTCAAACTCGAATCTCAGGCTGCCAGCTAACATAAACACATGCCAGAGTCTACGACCCAACTTTTAATCCACTGCGGCTACTCCATCCAGATTTGGAATGCGATCATTCTTTTGTTGGCTCTCTAGGATTTGGAATAGGAATATTGTAGGATGTCACGACACTTCAAATCCTACCGAATCAAAAATACATGAATCAGTACCAGGTGTTGTTTGGTTACACCGCTGGAAAAACGCAGAAAATTTCTACAAGGATTGAGTACATGACATAGTTGTTATAGACTCATAGAATTTTTTTCAAGAGGTCTCACCTCTTGCTAGAAATTCTATAGAATTGTGGTGTAGGAAAACAATTCATAGGAATTTTGCAAGATTCTTTCTTTAAACCAAATGGACTCTATAAGAAAATTTCCTATGGATTGAAACCCTGCACAATTCTTTAGAAAATTCTTTGAACCAAGGAGGCCGTAAGGAGGAAGCGAAACTTTGAGTCTTCATTGGAGCGAAATGTTCCACTAATTTAATATCGATCCGTAGAGTACATTTCTGACTTTTCCTCATGTCTTTTGCTAGCTTCTGTTATTTATTTATTTTGGCCTCGGCCTTGCTCTATGAGCTCTTCTTTGCTTCTTAATCAATAAACTAGAAACGAAATGGCAAGCCTTTCGCCACGTTTCCAAAATAGAAATCTTACCGTTGTTCAACCACTTGTTAATATCAGTAGCTCATATTAGGCACCAAAGGGAAGCAAAAATATAATAGGTTGGATGATCTATTTATTTATGTGTACAAAGCATCGACGCACATCTTCCTAGTCCAAAAATGCTGGCATACTGGAAAAACAGAGCTCCAGCCTGACCGACTTGATTAGATTGACATAGACAACCCTCCATCACCAGCTAAACATATATACGTTTTTTAGAGCTGCTCAATTTTGTAATATGATGTAGATTGTATATGCCTCAAAATTATGATCTTTTTGTATCCCCTGTATTTCTCCATCTGTTTGTAAGAACATAACCCGCCAGGCTACTTTTCGATGAATGCAACAAGCGGTGGGGATTTATTCCCCGTCAATCTCGAAAAAAAAAATATGATCTTTTGTTTCTAAAGCAGAACGACCAAATTTATTCGGAACTGGGCGCCCCATGCATACATTTCCATACACATATATAACTGCAATTATTGAACTTATTCTTGCAAAAAAATAGTGCATGCGACTGTATTTGAACGAAAAATTGAGACCAGCTTGAATTTCTTGAGGCATTCTTTGACTGTAGACCGTAGTGTGTTTTATAGCACATTTTCGGACCACAGTTAGTACCGAGAAACATGCAGAAGCATTAACGGATCAACAACCTTACCATCTATAATGCCGAACTCAAATCGTATATATGAAGCCTTAGTACTTCTTACCTATGTGCATCAGCTGCAGCTATAAATTTCTCGATGATATCAGGCGCCTATGTAACACCCGCTCACATTCGGTCAATCTTTTCAAGATACCTACCTACGACTAGTTTTAGACGAAAGTTCAGAATGTAGCTGGCTTGCCTATTATAATCCCCAGCCCAAAATTGCAGATACAAATTAGCAACTCCAAGTTTATACGGGGAGATAGGCGGCACCGGGAAATGTATACCTCGAGACAGTGAGAGCTATGGCACCCTCACTGCAGCTACTAGAAAGGACAAAATGCTTCCCAAGAAGGAGGGAGCCGAAGCCGTCATGGAGACCTTTAGTATACATGTTAGTCATAAACCTCTTGACGGATGAGTACTTTTGTCATTAAAGTTCAAAGTATGAGCCCAATGGTCACTTTGCTTTGTTTTATGATGAGTATACGGGTCATTACAGTAATGTAGCGGTGACGTGGCATGCTTACTGAGATGTTGTTTTGCAACTAGGAACTTAGTAATTTTTCTCATTAGAGGCAAACCGCACTCGGGTCAGACATTTGTTCAAACATGGTCCTTACGTGATGTTTTCTGCTTGCTTCTTCCATGATGTTTTTTTCTTGATCGACCTCTGAAAGTGCTCTTGCTGGAGCTGTTTGCTGCCTGCACTATGCGTAATCTGACAGCGAAACCGGCCCTACTGGATGATCGCTGGTTACGGCACTTCAAGTCCACCCTCTGCCATGTTGCTTTCCACATAGAGCATAGGTTCCGAAATGAAAATTCTGGTTGTGTCATTGGTTACTACGATGGAAAATAATTGGTTTTTTTTTTAAAGGGGAGAAGCCCCGGCCTCTGCATCGATTGATGCACACTGCTTTTATTGCAGCGTCAAAAGTATTTCAGAGTTTACATATCAAAATCAAAAGGATAAAAAGTACGTATGAAAGATAACAAGCAGCTCGACAAAGTGAAGAACAAAAAGTCATTTGAAGCGTCTTCTCAAATGTCTTGAATTCTTCTAGACAGCCGCCAAGTACCCCGGGAATAGATATCCAAAGCGACCGCCTCCAGCCGGGTGCATCCAGATTCTATAAGCGCACGTTGTGCCTCTGGAGCCAGGTAAGCCCACTCGTGGATCCAGTGGGTAGCCATGCGAATTACCTGTAAAAAATTAGTATGGCCAGCATTGTTAAAAATGATATCATTCCTGCATCTCCATATAGACCATAGTCATAGAAGAGCACAAGTTCCCACTCGAATTTGTGCTTTAAAATTCTTTTCCACCCCATTTAGCCAATTTCCAAACATATTCGTACTATTAGCCGGTGGAATGATATTATAAGCATATTGCACCACAGTCCATAAGAAACACGCAAAAGGTTATGTAAAAAATAAATGGTCTATAGACTCCTCTGAATCACAAAACACACACTTCTTACATCCATTCCAATTACGTTTAGCAAGGTTATCCTTCGTTAAAATAACCTTTTTAAATAAGAACCACATAAAGATCTTAATCTTTAATGGTATCTTCAGTTTCCATATTTGTTTGCGTAAATTAACAGTACGACCATTTAATAGATCTTCATACAAGGATTTAACCGTAAATAATCCTGTAGAAGTAAGATTCCAAACAAATTTATCCTCATCCTCTGTTAGATTAATGGTTATAAGAGTTTGCAGCATGTGTAACCAAGCATCCCACTTATTACCAATCAAGTTTCGTCTAAACTCTATATGCACCGCGGAATTAGCTAAAACATCAGCCACCAACACGTTTTTGTGGCGTACCACATTGTACAATGTTGGGTATTGAACCGCTAGAGGAACTTCACCAGCCAAGAATCCTACCAAAAATGGGTCGCTTGACCATTACCTACAACAGATTTACCTTTGCTGAAAAGGTTTCTTTTACCCTCATCAGACCCTTCCAAAATTGTGAATCAGTAGGTTTAGCTGTCACTTGTGAGCAAGTCTTATTTTGTAGGTATTTCTTTTGAAGTATTTCTTGCCAAACTCCTTCCTCATTAATAAGTTTAAAAAGCCACTTACTTAATAAGCAATTATTCTTATTATCCAAGACCTCGATTCCTAAACCTCCTTGATCCTTGGGTCTACAATAATACTCATTTTGTGAGTCTATATTTTTGTTTATTCTGATCACCCTGCCAAAAGAAACGGGATCTATAAAAATCTAACCTTTTCAGTACCCCTTTAGGTATCTCTAAAAAGGATAACATAAACATAGGTAAACTTGTTAGAACAGAATTAATTAGAACTAGCCTGTCTCCGTATGAGAGTAACTTTCCCTACCAGCACCCCAGTTTCTTTTCAAACCGTGTCTCTACGATTCCATTCTTTATTTAAAAGTTTCCTATAGTGGATAGGGATTCCTAGGTATCGGAACGGAAGAGCCCCTGCCTCACAACCGAATACATTTCTATATTGGTTTTCAGCCTCTTTGGCTTTCCCAAAACAGAAAATTTCGCTTTTATGAAAATTTATTTTAAGTCCAGATAATTGTTCAAACATGCAAAGAATCAATTTCATGTTGACAGCCTTCTCTAGGTCGTGTTCCATGAATAAAATAGTGTCATCCGCATATTGCAAAATAGAGACTCCCCCATCAACTAAATGAGGTATTAGTCCCCCAACTTGACCATCCTCTTTCGCTCTTGCAATTATAATGGCCAACATATCTGCCACTATATTAAAAAGTATCGGAGAAAGAGGGTCACCTTGTCTAAGCCCCTTTCTAGTCTAAAAATAGTGTCCAACATCATTATTCACACGAATTCCGACCGATCCACCCATTATAAAATTTTGTATTAAGTCACACCATTTTTTATCAAAACCTTTCATCCGCAATGTTTGCAATAAGAAAGACCATTTTACTTTATCATATGCTTTTTCAAAGTCGATCTTAAAAAGAACCCCATCCATTTTCTTTCTATGAAGTTCATGGATAGTCTCATGAAGAACAACTACCCCCTCTAGGATATGTCGTCCTGGCATAAAAGCAGTTTGAGTTGGTTTAAGAGGCAAATAGGTCTGTACTGCTGGATCTGAACAACTTTATGAGCAATTTGAGTTATACGATTGGTGGCGACCTTCGTGGAGATTTTAAAACTCACATTTAAGAGGCAAATAGGTCTGTACTGCTGGATCTGAACAACATCCTCTTTTTTGGCAGCAGAGTGATCACACCAAAGTTCAGTTTACATAAAGGTAGTGTCCCTTATTGCAACTGGACAAACATTGCCATTAGATCTTTTTTAATAACATTCCAGAACATCTTATAAAATTCAGCAGGAAACTTGTCTGGTCCTGGCGATTTATTATGTTCCATTTGCATAATCGCTTCAAGCACCTCTTCCGCTGTGAAATCCGCCGTCAGGATTTTATTCTCAGCTGAAGATATTTGAGGGATATCTGAAATCCTCTCCTCATCTAATAAAAGATTATTATGGTCCGGCGCCCCAAATATCTTTTTATAGTATTCAGTGATATAAATCTTGAGATTTTCATCCCCAACAAGTTTTCTGTTTTCGATGTTTTCCATTCGCAATGAGATGGAAATATTTCGTATTATTTCCGCCTTGTTGTACATGCTTAACCTTAGCCCTCTGAGCCCATTTTTATTATTCCTCTCGTCTTAGTTTAGAGGGCTATCATTAGTCTTTCTTAACTCTTCACGTTCTGAAGGGTCAAGAGGATTAGTTTCAGCTTTAATATCCAAGAAATGATAATATGTTGTAATCTTTCCTTTTCTTTTTTATACGTTCCACTTCTATGACGAGCCCATCCCCTTAGGAAACGTCTTAAGTGTCTTATTTTGTTTTGCCAAACTTCAATGGGAGTATTTCCCAAAGCACTTGCTTCCCATTCCCTACAAATCGTATCAAAAAAGCAGTCCTCGTGTAGCCAGGCTAATTCGAAAGAAAATAATTGGTGATTGATCAGCTTCCAATTTCTTTAGCTGAGATGATTTTCTAGCGATCCTTCCGTTCGATCTCGTGACCCCTTTCTACGCATTCCCTTTCTACGCATGAGGCTCTCTCGAATGGTTCCTTCGCCGAGGCATTCCTCGTGTGCAGTCTGGCCATAGCTGCAACAACACATAAGACAAATCCGCCATTGCGCAGAGCCATGTGCATCGTTCAGATCCCCTCAGTGGCCCCATCCCCCCGTCATCTCTGTGCTGTGAAACTTCCAAATTCCGATGCTGTGAAACTTGTGATTCTAGTAGACTGCCAAACATGAAGATCAGGAGTCGAATTGGTTTGAGTCAAATTTAAATCATATTATGATATGATGTGGAATCCAATGAAAAAAATCTGTTCAATACCTAGCTAGGTGCCGAACGAGCCGATGGTTAAACATCCCAAACAAGCACCAACTAACTAAACTAACAATCCTCGATAAAACAACTAGCCATCAAAATGTTCTTTATTCCAAAGTTGGACTACATACCATGAGCTCATGTAATGCAGATACTTTAATTGAAAGTGCTACATTAATTGAAAGTACATGGGCAGATAGGCTTTATTTTAAATCAAGAGCCCAAGTTGTGCCAGAGCATCACAACTTTTATTGCTACTTGATTTTTGGGTTTTCCTCCGTGCACTCACTATGTATATATGTAGAGGCATATAGAGTGGGGGCACCATGTGTGCCATCGCAACCGCTATAAAAATATATTTTAGCTACTAGTATTTCGAATAATCCTTGCTTAATGCTAAATTCAATAGGGAATATTTTGAGCTGGATACCCCACCGATTGTATACTATATATGTGCTCTCAGTTTCTTAGACATATGATACATGAATTTGCATTGAGTGTGAGCCACACTAGGATACATGCATATCAGATATCACCATTCACATTGCCTTTTGTGCTGTCCTTACCCGCGGTGCCGCTAGCTTCACCCATATATATGTGACAAGTTTCAATGTCTGGAAATCGGACAATCACTATTATAAATATTTTAAGAATAGGAGGCATTGGGGAATCGTCATTATCGACTACTCTGTCTCATTGATCCCATGGCGGAGCTCGTTGCAGATGTACCAGAACCAAAAGTCAACATAGAACCACAAACTAGGAAGTGTCGGTACGATGATGGTGTTCTGTAAATGGAGACTTCAGCATGTTAGCGTCGAAACATGGCAGTTAATCTCAACAATGAAACCCGTGCGTCTAGACACTGGTTTCTTTGTCTATAGGCCCATCTATGTCGTGTGCAAATTGTTGTGTGTTTATTTGTTAGAAACATGCACTGGCTTGTTCATTAGTAAAATCAGTTACTTTTTATTTGCTAGAAGAGTTCACGTCTTAGATCCTAAAAGGGGTATAATTCGTCAGGTATTTAACATTTGTGTCTGCGTGAGTTTTAATCTGAAGGAAACACAAAGTGGTTACCCTGGCGGTGCCAACAAACTTGACCTCATGGTGGAGCTATATCTCCTTTACAATTTATGTTTTTTTAGTGTTCCATTTGTGTTGGTGGCGTGTTGGTGGCGCCGTCTTGACGAGATTTTGGTGTCACACGGAATAAGAGGATCGTGACTCCATTTATGTTCTCGTGTTTTCACCGTGGCCGACACGGCTGGCTTCAGGGAGTCTATGTTGTTTTGTTACCGTATATCATCTTATCTGATATGTCGGTTTATCGTGTGGCGGTTGTGCCAAACTTGGAGGTGGTGGCAAGTTTTCTCGTGCTTCCTTTTTGGTGCTTGTGAAGTTCTTCTCAAGCAATACGGCGGTCAATCAGCGGTTTGACAATTTGTCTTGTAAGTGGTGTGTCCCGGCCATGTCACGTTCAACGTTATGTTCTCACCTGGAGTGTGGGCGACTCGTTAAACATTTGAGATTAGTGCAACCTCTATATAGATTTAATCTTTACTGATTTGGTCACCTGATTATTGGAGGGATGTCAAGAGATGCTAAAATCTGAGTTAGACAATGGCAACGTTGAAGTTTTTTTAGCAACTTTTAGTTTATCAAAAAAATTATAGAGAATGTAAAGTCGATACGACCAAAGACCTGATGTTGAGCTTCGGCTGCACGAAGGGGATACCGAGACCAGACTAGTGCTGCTCGGGTGTCATGTGGGTCTCTTTAGAGAGCTAGAAAACGGAAATCCATAACGGATCATAGGTGTAGATGCACCCACTGCTTAAAAAAATTAAATGTCAAAACATTCAAAATAAAAATTTCGGATATACTTCAAGATATTTTATGTTACCACAAAAAGTTTCACGAAGAAAAGACATTTTATGTGACCTGTATAAAAAAGACAAATCCGGACGCTCCAAAATAATTTTGTACGAGACATTTTTTTGTCTTTTTTGCACAGGTCATAAAAAATATTTTTTCTCCACGAAACATTTTGTGCTAACACAAAATGTCCTGATGTATATCCGATTTTACTGTAATTTTTTTACATTATGAAAGAAAAATAAAAAATGTTTTACATAACGGGTACATCTGCACCTATGACGCAAAACGCCGTGTCCGCAAGAAAAGCGTATTATATACAGAGGTTCCTCTTCACGCTTAGATAGAGTTTCCTAAACCGTCAAAACACTAAATTGAGAAGATAAAATATAGAAGTGTACTCTGCAATAGCGCTAGCTAATCCATGACTCTAGGAATGGTAGACACCAGGAAAAGGACATCAAGCTTGAGTGGGAGGGTCAGTTCCAGTTCCCTGGCTGTTTCTACTGAATTAGCACGTCCCCGGAGCATATCACGGTGAGAACGCGGGCGTACCGCTCCATCGACAAGAGACATGCAGAGAAGGTGCATTTTCCCATCAATCTGTGTGTATCCTCGCAGTATTAGGAGGCTCGAAGTCAGCTTAGGGTCAGCTAACATTCTTGTGTATGCATATTCAGATTTCAAACGTGTTTAAAATGGTTGAAGGCAGCTAAGAATTGGCCAAAGAATGTTTATGGGCTGGAGTACGTGATATGCTCCGACTGGCAAACATTACATCAGTTGGGGACCCCACAGAGTAACGTAAACGCGATGCAATTAATAAGCCTTTTACAGTAATCCAAAGTAGTTGTCGACAATAATCTGATTGCGGTCTAAAATATATGGCTGCAAACGTCAAAGCTAGGTTTGAACAGGAGATGAGCATTCAGTGTATTGATTTCTTACTTTAGATTGGAGTATACAGATATATATTCGAGTGTATTCGTGTTGGTCCTTAAGTCGGAGCTGCTACATTCTAAGGTTACTACCTTTTCAGCGGCGTACAGTGACATGTAAGGGGTGTGGTGGTGAATATATTCTTCGGCGCAGATCTTGCGCATCTCCCTCCAAAGCTCACCATCAGAATCGGAGTTTCCTCCCTCTACGCGATAGTCATCTATTTGGCATAGGCCAACTTGGGTTTCTCAACGCCGCTTTGGCGATGGTATCTTGGTGGGTTTCTTGTAAAGTCGGAGTCACTACAGTGATGACAATGACCTTGACGACTACTCTTGCTTCGGTGGTGCGTGTGCAGTTTGTCTGGGTAGCTAGGGTGGCTTTATGTGCCCTCGCGACGGTGTTGTTTTATTGTGTTCCGAATCCTATGACCTGTTGTACTATATGGAGTCCTACCGGAATAAGGCATGTCTACAACTCTGTTTCGTGTCCGCCAAGAAAGAGAGTTGTTTGCCCCCCATATATAGTTAGAGGTAGTCATAGAATAGATTGAGAGAGTTCCACCAGATTGATAGCACGTAGAGGGTTTGTCCTCTCGTGTATTGTAATACTCTTCCCAATTATAGTGATACGTCTTCGTGCGTTCAGTGGTTTTTTCCTGTAAGGCTTTTCCACGTAAAAATCTGTGTTCTTATTCTTCGTTTGATCTACTTTTGCTGCGTTATTTTACAACAGACTGTGTGTTTCATGACGGTCGTTGAGAGTGTTGTTTTGATTTTAGGTCGGTTTCCCGCTAATTAACCGACCAAAATTCTCACTTCTTCTTAATAAATGAAAATGACAAGTCTTTTGCCTCAGTTAAAAAGTATAAAAAAATAAGTAAAAATAAGCAAAAAAAGAGCATGCATCAGCAAACTTTTGAGTGTCAAGAATCGGTCTTGCCAGCCTAGCAGATTCAAACATGAATGATTTAAGTTATATTTTTTCTTCTCTCTAGAACTGAATTAAACAAAACGTTCAATCTCGAATCTATGGCTGCCAGCTAACATAAACACATGCTGAAGTCTACGACCCAAGTTCTGATCCGCTGCGGCTACTCCATATTTCGAATGCGATCATTCTTTGGTTGGGCATTCGCGGAATGCCTCGGAGTGGCCTTTGACGGGTTCCTTTACCTGCCGGCTGTGGGTTCACCTGGAGGCATTTTCCTTGCGTGGCAGTCCGAGTATGTCACGGTCACTAACCCTCACATGACCACTAATGCGCTCACTGCTAGCATCTCGATTGGAGGGGACCAGGCGTGGTGGTTCACCGGGGTCTATGGCCCTCAGGGCGTGGGTGCGAAGCATGCCTTCCTTCATGAGCTTCGCGATATACGGGACCTGCATGCAGGGCCGTGGATGGTTGCAGGAGATTTCAATCTCATCATTGACCCAAAGGACAAGAACCAGGGTGTCCTTCACCGTGCGATGATGGGCAGATTTCGGCGTACTCTGTCGTTGTTGGAATTGAAAGAGATCTACCTAAATGGGCGAAGATTCACTTGGTCCAATGAGCGTCAGCAACCAACTATGGAGAAGCTGGATAGGGTCTTTTCGACCGTGGATTGGGAGGAGCGCTTTCCAGACGCCTTTCTTTCGGCAAACTCCTCCGGGTTTCTGACCACTGCCCCTTGGTGCTGAGCCTAGCCCCAGATCTGCAGATGGGGCGTAGATTCCAATTTCAGTCTTTCTGGATGAAGGCGGAGGGTTTTCTGGAGATAGTTCAGGAGGCTTGGTCGTCAGTGGAACAGGAGATCAACCCCTTCAAGAGGTTGGATCTCAAGCTTCGAGCCACGGCCAAGAGCCTGGCAAGGTGGAGTAGCAAGTTCATTGGCAACATCAAAATGCAGATACTGCTAGCCAATGAGATAATCCTGCGGCTAGACGTGGCCATGGAGACCCGACCCCTCTCACCGGCAGAGAGGGGGCTTAGGAAGGCCCTAACAGGGAAGCTGCTTGGGCTGGCATCTCTTGAGCGCTCCATGGCGAGGCAACGAGCGAGGGTTCTATGGCTGCGGGAGGGCGATGCCTGTACGAGGTTCTTTCACATGCATGCAAGCCATAGACGGCGTCAGAACTTCATTGGCCACCTCATGGTCGATGGAGTTAGGAAGACTGAGCATGTGGATAAGGCTGAGGCCATGGATGATTTCTTTGACGATCTCCTTGGAACGGAGGTGGACCGGCCTTTCTCCTTCGACTTAGACTACCTGCAGCTGCCCACTGTGGATCTCTCCCACTTAGAGGCAGCCTTCTCAGAGGAGGAGGTGTGGAACGCCATTAGGAGCATGCCGCTTGACAAATGCCCGGGGCCGGACGGGTTCTCCAACAGATTCTATGTGGCTTGTTGGGGAATCATCAAAGGGGATGTCATGGAGGCGTTCAACTCCTTGTCTCGGCGTGACGCCCGTGGATTTAGCTCGGTCAACCAGGCGTTGATCACCTTGCTGCCCAAGAAAGTGGGTGCGGAGGAAGTTCGAGATTTCCGCCCTATCAGCTTGATTCATGGGTTCGCCAAGCTAGTGGCAAAGGTGGTGGCCTGCAGGGTGGCCCCCTCCATTCCACATCTGGTGGGGGCGCACCAGAGTGCCTTTGTGCGTGGACGGTGCCTACATGATAATTTCATGATGGTTCAATGTACGGCGCGCAAGCTTCATAGCTCGAACATTCCAGCCGTCCTCCTGAAGCTTGACATTACAAAGGCATTTGATACGGTCAGTTGGGCCTTCCTTCTGGAGGTGTTGAGGAAGATGGGGTTCGGTGACCTTCTGCTCGCAACCATCTGTGCCCTTCTCTCGTCAGCTTCCACTAGGGTGCTACTCAATGGCCATCCTGGTGGAAAGATTTTCAACAGACGTGGATTGAGGCTGGGAGACCCGCTCTCGCCTCAACTGTTCATTTTGATCATGGAGGTCCTGCATCTGTTGATTGAGAGGGCTACGGCCTGTGGATTGTTGTCGCCTCTGGCTGACACGGGTCTTAGGCACCGCACGTCGATCTATGCTGATGACGTGGTGACCTTCCTGTGCCCCCTTGAGAGGGACCTCAGGGTTGTCGCTCAGCTACTCGATGACTTTGGCTTGGTGTCCGGGCTGAGGGTGAACCTTGAAAAGTGCTCGGCGCATCTGATCTGTTGTGGAGAGGCCGAGGCGGCGTTGGTCGCTCGAGAGTTACACTGTCCGCTGCTGCCGTTCCCGCTGCGCTACCTGGGGCTACCGCTCTCCCTTGGGAAGCTGACGCCCGCTCAGCTCCAGTATCTGGTGGATAGTGTGGCCAGCCGTCTTCCTAGGTGGCGTGCCGGGCTGCTCAACCGTGAGGACGTCTTGAGCTTGTTAAGACCACCCTCTCTGCGATATCTATTTTCGCTATGATGTCTCTTGACCCGTCTGTGAAGACCCTGGTGGCGATCGAGAAGATCATCCGCAGCTTTCTCTGGGTTGGGCACAAGGACGCCCGTGGAGGTCACTGCCTGGTAGCGTGGGAGAGGGTTTGCATGCCCAAGCACTTGGGAGGTCTTGGGATTCCCAACCTGCGGCAGATGAACCGCGCTCTCAGGGCTAGGTGGCTTTGGCTTAGCAGGACGGACAACTCCAAGCCCTGGAGTGAGTTCAACATCCAAGTCCCCCGCGTGGTACAGCAGTTGTTTGAGGCAGCCACCACTTCAGTTGTGGGTGACAGTGCCTCCACCTTTTTCTGGACAGACAGGTGGCTGCCCGGGGGGCGTGTGAAGGAGCTAGCTCCGAACCTCTTCATGAAAGTGCCGAAGGCCGTGCGGTGCTCCCGACGAGTCAGAGATGGACTCGCAGGTGGATGGTTGGACGACGTCTCGCCTGACCTGGACGCGCGAGAGATCCGCGAGTTGTTGTCCTTGGCTGACAGAGTGGAAGGGTTCGCCCTGACAGATGGGGTTGTGGATGAATTCAGGTGGAACTGGGAGAGCAACCGCAAGTACTCAGCTCGCTCAGCTTACAGAGGACTCTTTGAGGGTAAGATCGGGTTGGCTGGGGCGCAGCAGGTTTGGAGCTCTCGAGCTCCAAACAAATGCAAGTTCTTCCTCTGGCTAGCGCTGAAGAACAGATGTTGGACTGTAGACCGCTTAGGGCAGAGAGGGCTGCCTAGACCGACCGCTTGCCCACTGTGCGACCAAGTGGGAGAAGACATAAACCACCTTTTCCTTGGTTGTGCCCTCTCTAGAGAGGTTTGGCACTCCTTCCTGAGCAGGTGGGGTAGAGTGGATTGGGTCCCTGACCACGATGATCGTCTAGTGGATTGGCTACCGGCCAAGGCGCCGGGAGGTAACGACGAGAAGGACCTGTGGACGGCGATCAACTTGATCTGCTGGAGCTTGTGGAGACATAGGTTTGGAGTGGTCTTCGAAGGTCACACTCCTTCGGCAGCGACCGCCATCAGGATGGTAGAAGCCGAGGCTGATCTGTGGCGGGTAGCGAGGATGTTTAGGGATAGCTTAGAACCCGTAGACAGGTGGAGGGTTGGCGAGTGATCCCTTTTGTTTTTCTTTTGGTGGATTGGCATTTTTGGCGCATGTGCCGAAACGCGTTGTAAACGGCCGCTTGGCCTCTCTTGTTGAAACCGATACGTCCGCTTGGACGTATCCTTAGAAAAACATTCTTTGGTTGGGTCTTCACCATGTCTCCCCGACTATGCGTGCAAATCTTCACGGTGTCAATTCATGTTGGAAGATGGCAGTCGTGCACCTATGTCTCCATCAGTCCAGCCATCACCTCGATCATAACCCTTGTTGAAAATTTGGAAAGAGCGCAACAGTTGGGCTATTCTATGCAGTCTCAGCACTTCCTTCCCGTCTGGTTGCGGACACTAAGGAGGAAGCAAAACGTTGAGTCGTCATTGGAGCGAAATGTTCCACCAATTTAATATCGACCGGTAGATTAGATTTCTCACTTTGGCTCATTTGTTTTGTTAGCTTCTCGTATTATTGTTTTGCCATCGGCCTTGTTCTACGACGCTCTTCTTTGCTTTTTAATCAATAAAATGGCAAGCCTTTCATCACGCATTTTTTAGACCAAAGGCACAGCCTGCCAAAATTTAATTTAGGGTTCACATAGGTTGACCCTAGATCGGACGCTACTGGGGCTCCTCCTCCTTCTTCCTCCTCCCTCGCCGGCGCCAGACGGCTGGGCAAAGCCTGGCCAGCGGGGGTCCCCATCGTCTCCTTGCCCTTGGTCATCGGTACGGGTCAGCGCTAGGGATCGGGCGTGGCGCGGCCAGGCGTCACGGCGCGGTTGCTCCGGCGATGGCGTGGCGGATGGCATCAAGGCGGTTGCACCTCATTTGCTTCGTCCTCCAGGTGGGAAGGGCGGCAGGCGCCGTAGGCTACGAGGCCGTCTCGGCGGCCATGGCATGCGTGATGGTGAGGCTGCTTTGGGCCTCGTTTTGCCATGCATATCCGCCGGTTCTCGTTGGATGCATCGCGGACTAGGCACTGGGGATGCGAGACTGCCAGTGAAAATCGAGCCGACTCCGGTCATGGCGGACTATGGCGGCGTCGTGTCGTTTTCTTGTTGAAGGTATCGTCAATGCAGTTCTCGCAACCTCACTCGGGATGTTCTGGGGAAAACCCTAGATCTGGGTCTACCAGGTCGGATGATAGCGGCACTTCGTGTCGTTCTCCCTCCTGAGGGCGTTGTTTTGGAGCAGCTACTATTCGAAGAGGGCAGCTGGTGGAGCGGCGTGGCTTCTACCGCTTCAACGTCACCGAGCTTCGGCTACATGCTGCAACGGGGTCTCGGCAGCCGATGCGGGAGATGGACGCGCGCCGGATAGTGGCGTTGTCTGGTGTCGTGGTGGCGCCGACATCAGGCTTGATAAGGTAATTGCGTTGATCCACCCTGAAGATGGGCTGGTGGAAGACGGCGGTTGCGGATTCTGAGTGTGCGCATGCGGTGTGTGCTAAGAGTTTGCTGGACCAATTTGTGCTCCTCGTCGCTATTGGACGGATTGAAGCCTCCGGATTTAGATGATGTGTGTTAGTGCACTACAAGAATCCCAGTCTTCAACCACGGAATGAGTTCATGGTAGAAAGTCAAATATATGTCGTAAATGCTCATCTACGACCGATTTGCCATCCGTGGTCGAAAGTGCGTCATAGATGGACCGCGTGACCGTTTTGTCATACCGTCTTCGATCCATGACAGATGTGGTCTGCCGGGTTCGGGCCCAAAGCCCATCCGGCCCTATTTTTTGTGACAGAAATAACGTCATGGATTGAGTCCCCGGTCGTGGAACATGGGACAACAATGTCAGAAGACTGTCGGTGTCACTACCTATCGGCTGACGTAATCATTTGTCCCCTAGTGTGACGTCATGATATACGTGGGCAAATAGCCTGTTCCCACGTGGTTTTTCCAAAATGTGACACGTGGTCCTACCAGAGAGACATGTGTGCTTTTCGAACAACGACACGTGGAGCTCGAGGGATGGACCACGTGGGTGAATCTTACGAGGACAAATGGCGCGCATCTCAGCATACACGTGGACAGTTACGCAGCTGACGCGTGTAACACTACGGATGACGCTACGTGGGCCACTCACAGGGAGCCACGTGGGCCTTTCTTTCTGCCACGTGGATCAATCGTCTTCCGACACATGAACCAATTCTCTGTCGACACGTGCGTCCTTTTTATGCGGACACATGTGCCACTCGCATGTTGACATGTGGAGGACGCTCAAGTAGACGCGTGGCACCTCGTGGACCACTAGCACTCTGCCGCTTGGCTCGTGAAAAATCGGCCACGTGTACATTACACGTGGCATATTCTGGATGGGCCCATGAAGCCCGATAAGCCCAGCGATAATTGGACCCGATAGGTCAAACGAGGCGGCCCGAGAAATCTGGCGGTTATGACCAGCCCAATGGGCCCAACAATAACACGACCGATCATGGAGGCCCAGTAAATCAGCCAATTACACAAGGCCCAGTAACAGTCAGGGCCCAATAAACGGCACATAAGAACATTTTTATTATAAAGCCAGCACTCCAAAATTACTAAATACATGCATATAATACATCGATTACTACAGGGACAGTTAGAACTGTGTATCAGGTGATATACAATTGCACAATGGCACCATCAAAAGAACAGATCAAATTACACCATCACACCACCAGGTTCGCAAAATAGCAATTTTACTACCGTGCACCACCGCCACATTTAAGCAAGACCAAAATACTATTACCTGATAGATCTCTCGTTCAACGCAAGTTGGCTTTCAAGTTGAGAATGTTGCTGCTTGGTTTCTTCAAACAAGCCTCTCAACGCAGCCATTTCATATGTCTTTTTTTCAAAAGATCTTGTATCTGTGATTTTTCCTTCCTCTAACTCTCTAGTTCTGCAGTAAGCTTCTTTACACTGGATCTAGAGACCTGAAGCTCGACCCCGACATTCTACAGAAACTTATTAGGTTTCACTATCTCGTTCTCCTTTAACACCTCAGTAATAACTTGGACCTGACTCTTCGGTTCTCCATTTACTGAAGGTTCCTCCATTTTCTCTTCCATCTTAGTCTATTTTTCCAATGAAGAGACATGGGTGTTAGAAAAGGAAAGATAAAAGCCTTGTTTTAAAATAAATTAACATGATTATGAGATGAAGCAGGATGCTTGGAAAGCTGACTTACAATTGCTGCTATTACGTTGGGGGCATATCCATGCTTTTGGCTCTTGTGTGTCTCCTTGAATAAATCCAATGGAGTTAGATCTTTATCTTCGTAAGAATCGCTGCGCTGGAAAGAACAGGAAGTTAGTTTAATGGTACTGCAGCTGTCAATCACAGAATTAAAAAATGTTCCTAGTTGGCAAAGTGACGATTATTCAAATGATACCAAGAATTGGATAGGCTAGTAATGTCAAATACATATGAATGAGTGTTACAAAAAAGCCAGCACATGCATTAAGCAAAAAAAAACCATACATCAAACTTCAAACATCCATCATCGTATTCTGTTGAACTAGAAAGGTCTTGACTTACCAGATATTTGATGTGTCCCACGTAGCTGCGGGACCCAATTTTGTGATTGAACTTGACATTAGAACGGTTAGCTTTGTTAATTTGGCAGATTTTCTGTAAAAAAGGTAGAATTAGTACTGCCATACTTAAGCAAGTACGAGGCACCAGCTATGATTTCTGAAAGGGACTAACCATAAACTTGGGATCCTTCCAATGCTCCACAAGATCTGTCCACTCATCGTTACTCATTGATGACACGAGACTTTGTTTTGGCACTCCGGAGAGAACATGGGCATCAAAGTACTTTTTCTTTAGGTGGTGTCGAAGTTGCCGAATGCCATTCTGAAGATGCATATTACAAGCACCTTTGACAGGAGACAAAGTTGTGTCAATGGTAAATTTTGCCTAGTCAAAGAAGAGAACATCCATAAGAATGACAGACTCTGAAAAGAAACAACTTTATAAACAATCAGGGGGGGCAGGCATTCAGGATGTAGATACCGCAACTTTCCCATAGTAGTCACAGAGTAGACCGGTATCTTTCCTGTAATCCTTCCAATGTGCACGCACAGGCACGTGGTTTCGGATTGGAATATTGCAACAAACTTGGCTCCAGTGCTAACAAGTCCGGACGGTCTCGTGCTCCCTCTTTTAATATCGACTCTAACTTTCGAACCTTGAGATCGGGAAATTTTGCTGAGTCCTTTTCCCAGGTTTGGTCCCCTTACTACTACACATAAAAACAACTGTTGAGGTGATTGCACTCAAGAAACAGGCAAAACAGTAAACAAATGAAACATGCCTTTAGACCGATTGGCAGCATGGGTCACCTTCTCAGGTTCCTCACTTGTTGGAGCTCTTTAGACGACATCCGTCATGTCAAGGACTACATTGTCCATCTCAGTAACAACCTTATCTACAAACAAAGGAAGTCATCAAGAAACCGAAAAGCATGAAAGGAAGTCATCAAGAAACCGAAAAGCATGAAATTACTTATCAGTACAACTGATAAATGCGGTAGGAACTTCGCAACAGAAGGAGGGTTATATGTTCTGCTTTACCCCGTTCAGATTCTGATGAGGACATCCCTAGTTCTTTACCATTTTCTTCCATTGATGATGTTGCTGCTCAAGACAAGCCCAATGAAGTGAGGATTGGACCAATGACAAGAGCTCGTGCCAAGCTACTTGGACAACAGGTGAACTCACTCTTAATTGAATACGATGTTTGTGATAATGAGAATTTTATACTACCTAAGTCTATGCACTTGTGTATGATCAGGGTTATTGATAACACGAACGTTGACGGAGGGCTAGCGAAGGAGCAAGGATTGGAGTACGATGTCCCCAATGGCGCGAGGGAGGAGCGGGAGGCATGCGCAAGAGGGGAAGACAAAGAAGGAGCTGGACACCAGGGCAAACCGGCCCCCAGGCCGGCCCCAGCCCGGCCTAGGCCGGCCACACCCCAGAGCAAACCGGCCCCCAGGCCGGCCCCGACCCGGCCTAGGCTGGCCGCACCACAGAGAGAACCGGCCTCCAGACCGGCCCAGGCCGGCGGCCAGGCCGGCCACGCAACAGAAGAACCCGGCCTCCAGCCGGCCCCTAGACCTGCCTAGGCGGGCGAGTGACAAAACCGGCCGGCCTCCAGGCCGTCCTAGGCCGGCGGCCAGACCGGCGGGACTGCGTGCTTGATTCGGACCGAGCCTCTTTTAGGTCGGTTTGTACCCAGTTTAGGTCGAACCAAACTACGTTTTTGAGTCAGTTTGAGTCCTAGATCGGCTGGCCTCCTTAAATAGCCAAGGCCGGCGCCCTAATTAGGTTAGACCACGTTTAAGACAAAACCCTAGATTGGATCTAAGCATTCATCTATCGAATTTTCTTTTGTTGCGATCGAAAGTTCAAATCCTCCACTTTGTTGCGATCTGGAGGTTCTTGCTACCAAAGTTTGAGTGTGATCTGTTGTTCCACTGGGAATTAGTAGATTGCAGAGACCGCTTCGTGGTTGGCGGCTACGTTGCACCGATGTGAGGCGTCGCGAATATCCATTGGGTTGAAGGGCTGTTGCATTGGCAACAGGGGAGCAGCCGGAGAGTTTGTCGGATTCTCGCAAGTTATCTTCCACCATCATCCATCTACCCGCAGCTCACTGAGAAGATCGGGCCACCCCTTATCATCTTGGTATCAGATTTCCAGCGTTTACTCGGTGAGCATCCACAAATCCATCCCCGTAGATTTACTGTTTTTCGTCCTATCCAGAAAAAGCCAAAAAAAATTAGGTTTAGATTTCGCCGTAGCCCTAGATTGCATCGGTTTACAAGTTTTAGTTGCTGGTCGTTTGTCCTTTGCGTCGTTTGTTCTTGTCCGAGTCGTAGAAATCTAGGTCTTGTTTCCGAGTCGTTTCCGTTTTTCAGTGTTTCGTCGAGTTTCGTCAGGTTTTCGCCTACGCGCGACACAGTTTTCGTCAGTTTTTCCTGCCGTGAGTCCGTCTCGGAGACAGTTTCCGACAGTTTTCCGACATTAACTTTGACCGGACATAACTTTTGCATACAAACTCCGATTTCGACGTTCGACCTATCAAAATCGTCGTGAGAAATAGTACTGTCCAGCCACACACACTCCGTCGGTGTGCGGCTTTCGGACCGCTCAGAATTGCCAAAAGAGTCCGGGAAGGTCGAGTTTTTGCCTCTTCTTTGAAAAAACATAGACACAGCCTTTCTACAGCCGGTGTTAGGAGCTTACCCAGATAAGACTAGCTAACGTTTTATGCTCACAGGCTGCTCATTGTCGTGTGTCTTGGTGTCTTTCACGTTGCTGGCCATAGCAAATTGAAAATTTAAAAAAATATATCAAAGAGAGTATAAAAAAACAAAGAGAAAAGAGGCCGAAGTGCAAAAAAAATCGTAATCATTTGTGACACTGCTAGTACTTGAGCAATCGTGTGCCTGTTAATTTGAGCTACTTGCTAGTGTCTTTCCAGTGCATTGTGACATCCTTGTTCATAAGTTGCTTTGTCCCGTTTATCTCCACCATGTGCGTTTCCAGTGTGTCATACAATCAACACTAGGATTTGTAGATTGGTGTAGTTAGGTATCAATACCAAGCTCCACTAAAATACCCTGGTTTTGTTGTGTGACGCTTTGAGACCCATAATATTCGGTTCACCCCAGCCGTGCACGTTTCAGTCCCTACGTGTGGTAAGCTTTACTATTCACTTTGGAACGGTAAGATCCACAATTTCTTTCGGTTTTTGAGTGAGTTGAGAGTTTTCCACCTACATATTTCTATATATACTTGTGTGCACTAATCATGTCTTCAGACGACGAGAGGGATAGCGTGGTGAGACAAAGGAAGGAAGGCACTGCAGCTGTTTCTTGGAGAGAGTATGAGGCTCTTCGTGATCACTTGTCTCAGCAGTTCAACAATCAGTGTGACAAGATACAAACAGATTTGGCGTCCACAGATGTCAAGCTTGAGAATGTTCTTCAAACAGCTAATGATTCTGCGGCTACACTACATACTATACAAGCAAATCTTGACACTTTGACTCGTGCTATGCGTACTTTGACACAGCGCAACAACCAGCCAGCTGATGATGCTAGTGTTCATGGTGATTGATGGCCCTTCACGTAGTTACCTGCGTGAAAAGTAAATGGGTTAGGTTGAGACTCCAAGTGCAGAGTGTGTAGTAAGTGGAAGACGTGTTTTCCCCACGAGGGGTGACTCGAGGGTTTAATATCGAACTCTCGGGGAATCAGTAGTGAAGATTTATCTTTCCTATCCTTCTTTTGGTTACCTACAAAACAAAGTAAATGTTTTGGTCCTCAACCTCACCTAGTGGTTGTCAAGCACAAGGTGTGAGAATGATATCAAGATAATATGCAATGCAAACAAGAAATAAATATGCAATGGTGGTAAATAAATATGCAAGGATGGTGGTAGCAATGATAAATGATATTTTTGGGTTTTATATGATGAATGCAAGATGTAAAAGTGTTTTTGTATTTTCGGATTTTTAAATGGCAGAAAATGGAAAAGTGGTAAAAGTGGTTGGAAAGGTGTTTCTTATGATTAAAAATGGACCGGGGTTCATGGTTTCACAAATGCACTCTCTCTTTAATAAAGTGGTAGACAATGGAACACTAGAGTTGACATATGAGATTGCAACACAACAGTTTAATGACAAGTTATAATTATATGGGCATCACGTCCTAACATAGAGACCTTTTGGTTATTAGTCTCTCTTATACTCCACCAAGATGCGAACTAAATCATAACACCTCAGTAATTAAGATAACTCAGAGTATAGCAATAAGTATCATGACATGAAGTTAAAATAAGAACATGCTAGATCTAGTCATGGAGAAGTGGCAATGGTCACACCCACATCTCCGGTAGCATGGTATTTCTTTTTATCCCTAGTGAGGCAACAAAGTAAGGTAAATACCCAAGTGGATCGCAGAACTTTCTCTCACGTTCACTGCACTAGCCACCCCCCGTTACTCCAACTAATGCACACGTTCCCCCTCACACGCTCTCATAAACATGCTTGATCATGACAAGTAAATAAGAACGGGGTACATAATATGCATCTACTTTCATAACTGAAACAAAACCATTGCAATCTCAAACATATATTAACTCATAAAAAGATCCACCACAAAGGTATTACATAGATGACCGTAATCATGTTCAGCAGCTCATACGGTACTAATTAGTGAAGCTCAAGAGAGGAGAGATACATAAGTTACTTCCACAAACCCATAGTCCAGAGGTGGACTACTCCCTCTTCATCATGGAGACGGTGGAGAAGTCGTTGGAGAAGATGGAGACCACGCCGGCAGCGCCCCGCCGGAGTTTTCCCCCTCCAATCTGCAGCTCCAGGTCTCTGTTTCGGTGTTTCTGTGTTTCTGCGGCGCTCCTTCCAGAGAACGTCGGGGGACTATTTTTATAGGGTTTTAGGTCAAAACGGAGTCGGTGGAGGAAAGATCGACGGCAACGGAGCTCCGAGGCCAAAAGGGGGGTCCCACGCGGCCAGGTACTGGGCCGCGTGGGCCCACTCATTGGCCCTCGGGCCTCCGCTTGTTTGCTTCCTTCGCTCCCAGCTTTGTTCCTTCCAAAAATGATGCTCGTAAATTTCCAGGTCATTTGGACGTCGTTTGGGTCCCTGAAACATTAAAATATAAAATAGGGTTTTCTGCCTGCGCAGGGTTAATTCCATAAAAATAGGAAACATATCAAATATTCCCAAAATCATTATAAAACAGTGATATAACCCTTATATGATGCAAATATGACTGGAATATAAGTAAAATAATGCAAAGTTCATGTATGCATTTTACATGCATCAACATCCCCAAGCTTAACCTATACTCGTCCTCGAGTATGAAGGTGATAAAACTAACATGGACTTTGCAATTTAATACTATCAATGGATATCAAAGATGATTACTATTGCTACATAGAGTCAAATGATTCATTCTTAAAAGGAGTAGCAATATGCAAGATAGTTTATGAAGTGATATCAAGTATTCAATGCAAGGATGTTCAATGATAATTCACAAAGTGTAACATAAGAGAAGTACTATGGACCACATGTATGCATAATGATAAGTAAGAACATCCTATAATGGTCATAGAGTATTGATGAAAATCTGAATATAAAAGGTGGACACTTTGGAAAGATATATATATGAGTAGAGGTAAAGCATGAATAAATTTCATCTAACTTCTGAACTTCTCTACTTAAGTTAATGATTGTAATGTGGTAATCCTTGGTGTCAAGCTCTCATTCCCCTATCATAGCATCTTGAATGATTAAGTTTAAAGTGAAAGCAAATGAGTAGTGTGCTTGACAAAGTACAGGTTGAAAGTCTCATGCCCCTTGAATACAAGTACCTACTCCATGTGTTACTCAACTTGGAAAACAAAGCAAGTTCAAGTTAAATATCATTGTAAGTAATAATAGTATCATTAAGAGCGTCAACTGGGGTACCTCTTGTCCCAGGATATGGAACAAGCCCATATCAAAATGACAAGACAAACAAACAAATGAACAATCTCAACACCCTTTTTATTTACCATTGGATAGCTTTTTATTGTAAGGTGTATCACAGAAGGTTCACCATAGCATGTAAGTAAATTTCCACCATGAATGATGCATGGCTTAGATTAGCGGCCCAGGCGTCTCTCTAACCATTTATACAAACTCATTTAAACTCACTTCATTTCCACATTTATTTCACCCATGGTAAGCATCCATAAACAAAAGTACATGATATCAACTAAATGAATGAAGTGCATGTTGAAAGCTTGCCATGTGACAGCACATATGAGCTAACTCTCAACCAAAGACATTTGTCAAGCCACAACATCATAATTTTAATCACAATGGGTCATTATTTATGCAATGAAAGTAAAGTGTGCATCAAGTTCGAGAGAGCTCTATAACCAACTTTTCCCATAACAATCAACAACATAAGCATTTTCATTCAGAGGTATAGATAACACAAATATCATGATAAACATACTCGGAATAGCATAAAGCTAATAGGTAGATATGGTGGACTCACTGGAAAAACTTTGGTTGAAGGTGTTGGAAACAAGTTTTTGCTTGTTGGAATTTTTGGGCTAGCAAGAGGGAGAAAGTTGACCATCTAAATGCATGCATGAGTGTCCATAGAACTAACTAATCCATGTTAAACAAGTAAATAACATTCAGCATCAAAACATGAATAAAAGATAGCTCTTGATAAAATACTTGCAAATTATTACTCATTAACAAGCTCATGAATCATGCAACTATATGTATCTTTTAAAATCAACTCAACATCCCTTTTCCCAATCTATAATAGCATCCAACATAATTCAACCCAAATTTCCAGTAGCTCTCTCATATATAAATGATAGTGTGGTGGTCTCACAAAATAAAAATCAAACCAAACAAACAAAAAGACGCTCCAAGTTTATGCGATAAAGTGTTTCGATCGAAAAACAGAAGTTAGACGTGTGCAAACCGAGAGTGTGTAGGTCCAGTGGGGTTGTCTTCACATCCCCAAGCTTATGGTCTTCACCATCCTTGGATAGCTCTTGGTGCATCTCCTCTAATCCCTGTGAAAAAACTTCAAAACACCGTTTCTCCCATTTCTTTTTCTGTGGGGTGCATTAGTAGTGATAAACAAATAGATTTCTTGCTGCATATAATCCTTAGACAAAAATTCATATGAATGTCCAGAAAGTGTATAATGTTGTATGCCTACTCATAAACTCAATTGGATAAAAAGATTCAAGTTAAAAGTTCTAAGCATGCATCAAACAAAATGGGACAGAATCTGTCCAGAAAAACAGCAGCAGCTAAACGTATTTTTCTACCCTACTTAACTTTGTCGAAAATTCCGAAAAATTCATGCATACAGAGGATGAAAAGTTGCAACTACAGTTAAATATGAGCTCATTCGGAGTTACAGAATAAGAATTAAAAATCATACCGTGCACAGATTCGTGCAGGAATAAAATCTCCGAACGCTATAAGCAACTTCTTCAACCAAAATGAGTAAAACTTGGCACTTTATTAAAAATTCCAGAAACTAAACTAAACACTAAGTCTCTTGTTACAGCAAGAGGACACAAAGAAAATCACAAATAAAAACAACCGGGTTGCCTCCCGTAAAGCGCTTTCTTTATAGCCATATAGCTAGGCTTCTTACTTGATGTTTATTGTGGACGAAGCTCATGAGGGAGCTTGAACTTTGGTGTCCCTCTTCCTTGGGAAGTGTTCCATGCACTTCTTGTGTGGAAACTGAAACTTCACATTCCCTTCTTTTGAATCAATGATAGCACCTGTAGTACGAAGAAAAGGTCTTCCAAGAATAATTGGACTAGAGGTTTTATTCCCCATATCCATGATTAGAAAATCAACAGGCACAAATGTCATATGTAACTCTACCATAACATCACTTACTTTTCCTAAAGCATGTTTAATGGAATCATCAGCAAGTGCAAGTTCAATAGAGCATTTTTCAAGATTTTTCAATTCAAGTACTTCATATAGTTCTTTAGATAAAACAGAGACACTAGATCCTAGATCAAGTATAGCATGGTGTGTCTCTTTTCCAATGGTTACTAGGACTTTGGGAATCCATATATCCCCAAGCTTAGGTGGTATCATAGCCTCTTGGTTGTACCTAGCAATCTTTTCTTTCAAGACATGATTAGCAATATAAGAACCAAAACCAGCTTGGTTAGAGTTGATGGAAGGATCACTTGCAAATTTTTGTAAGATAGATATTAATTCATGCAAGCTACAATTCTCTAAGTCAAGCAATGGATCCTTTACTTCACTAAGCATTTTAACTTCTTCAACTTTCTTTTCTAACTCAATCAACATAAGAGATTCATCATGTTCAGTTTTTTTAACTTCTTCCTTTAAACCAGCAAGTTGAGACATAAAAGGCAACAAGTATTCAGGATAGTTCAATAATTCATCAAGAGTTTCCTCTAAAGTAAGAGGCATATTTCAGCAATATTAATAGAATTCATTCCACCACATGTGGGGCAATGGGCCTAGCAATAAATTGATCATTTGGAGTGTTTGTGTAATCACACAACTTAATTCTTTCTCCCATTTTAGCAAGTTTTTATGTGTTTTTTAATTTTTTATGCAAAACTGAAAATAAATGACACTAAATGATGCAAACCAAAATAACAAATGCAACACAAATGCAAAACTGAAAATAAATATGCAAACCGAACTTAAAAATGCAAGACAATGACAAAAAGATAAATTGCTTTGAAGGTAAAGATGGATAAGATGATGCTCACGTAGGTGCAACCTCCCCAAGCTTAGGTGTTAGCACAAGTTGGTGATGAAGTTGACTTGGTGAGATATTCTTGGATAAACCCGGCGCCAGAAAAGAGCTAGTGCAGGGACCCTTGGATAAACCTTTCAGCAATGATTCCCCGGCAACAGCGCCAGAAAACAGTCTTGATGGCCCTTCACGTAGTTACCTGCGTGAAAAGTAAATGGGCTAGGTTGAGACTCCAAGTGCTGAGTGTGTAGTAAGTGGAAGACGTGTTTTCCCCACGAGGGGTGACTCGAGGGTTTAATATCGAACTCTCGGGGAATCAGTAGTGAAGATTTATCTTTCCTATCCTTCTTTCGGTTACCTACAAAACAAAGTAAATGTTTTGGTCCTCAACCTCACCTAGTGGTTGTCAAGCACAAGGTGTGAGAATGATATCAAGATAATATGCAATGCAAACAAGAAATAAATATGCAATGGTGGTAAATAAATATGCAAGGATGGTGGTAGCAATGATAAATGATATTTTTGGGTTTTATATGATTAATGCAAGATTGAAAAGTGTTTTGTATTTTCGGATTTTTAAATGGCAGAAAATGGAAAAGTGTAAAAGTGTGTTGGAAAGGTGTTTCTTATGATTAAAAATGGACCGGGGTTCATGGTTTCACAAATGCACTCTCTCTTTAATAAAGTGGTAGACAATGGAACACTAGAGTTGACATATGAGATTGCAACACAACAGTTTAATGACAAGTTATAATTTTATGGGCATCACGTCCTAACATAGAGACCTTTTGGTTATTAGTCTCTCTTATACTCCACCAAGATGCGAACTAAATCATAACACCTCAGTAATTAAGATAACTCAGAGTATAGCAATAAGTATCATGACATGAAGTTAAATATCATGACATGAAGTTAAAATAAGAACATGCTAGATCTAGTCATGGAGAAGTGGCAATGGTCACACCCACATCTCCGGTAGCATGGTATTTCTTTTTATCCCTAGTGAGGCAACAAAGTAAGGTAAGATACCCAAGTGGATCGCAGAACTTTCTCTCAGTTCACTGCACTAGCCACCCCCCGTTACTCCAACTAATGCACACGTTCCCCCTCACGCGCTCTCATAAACATGCTTGATCATGACAAGTAAATAAGAACGGGGTACATAATGTGCATCTACTTTCATAACTGAAACAAAACCATTGCAATCTCAAACATATATTAACTCATAAAAAGATCCACCACAAAGGTATTACATAGATGACCGTAATCATGTTCAGCAGCTCAAACGGTACTAATTAGTGAAGCTCAAGAGAGAGAGATACATAAGTTACTTCCACAAACCCATAGTCCAGAGGTGGACTACTCCCTCTTCATCATGGAGACGGTGGAGAAGTCGTTGGAGAAGATGGAGACCACACCGGCAGCGCCCCGCCGGAGTTTTCCCCTCCAATCTGCAGCTCCAGGTCTCTGTTTCGGTGTTTCTGTGTTTCTGCGGCGTTCCTTCCAGAGAACGTCGGGGGACTATTTTTATAGGAGGGTTTGGGTCAAAACGGAGTCGGTGGAGGAAAGATCGACGGTAGCGGAGCTCCGAGGGCCAAAAGGGGGGGTCCCACGCGGCCAGGTACTTGGGCCGCGTGGGCCCACTCATCTGGGCCCTCGGGCCTCCGCTTGTTTGCTTCCTTCGCTCCCACGCTTTGTTCCTTCCAAAAACTGATGCTCGTAAATTTCCAGGTCATTTGGACGTCGTTTGGGTCCCTGAAACATTAAAATATGGAAAATAGGGTTTTCTGCTGTCGGAGAATGACTCCCACGAAACAGGGATAGTCAAGCTCACGAAGAGAGTTCGTGCAAGGGGCTGAACACGTTGGTCAAACAACCCTCACCTGCACGGCGACGGTGCTCGTCGAGCAAGCGGAGGGACATCATGACAGAGATGAACACCAGCCTGTACCCAGGTTCACGGCCTCGTGTGGAGGTAATACCGCTACTCCTGCTGTCTGTATTGCACTGCTTGTAGAGGTCACAGTACAATGAGCTTGCCGGGGCTCTCTTTTGGCATGTGTATGCAAGGAAGGGAAGCAATGGTCTTCTTCTTCCTTGCGCGTAAGTGGCTATGCTGGAATGAGAATGCGATCCCTTGCTACGGTGCACCTTGTCCTCCTTTTATAGGCGCCCCGTGCTCCCTCCTTGCACTCGCACTTGGTAGGGCTGTCACGTGGCGCAGAAGGTGGAGCGCGGTGCATCGCAGCCCGGATGTCCATGGACGCGGTCCATGAGCGTAAAAGCTGACTCCTGTAGCAGAGTACCCACCGTCCATGCAGGACGGCCAGCTGGGGCCGCAGAGGAACGTGGGGGTGCCACGGTGACGTTGGCCTTGGAGCGTAGCGCCGGCCGGTCTCCTTATCACCAAAGAGGAAATCCTTTTAGTCCGGAGCGGGTGGCACAGCTTTATTGACCCCTTTAATCACCAAAATGGCAACGCGGCGTCGTCGTCACCGCGCGCAGGGGCGCGCGTCACTCTGCGGCTGCTGCAGAGCCCATGTGCGCTCTGCAGAGGTTGCTTTGCAGCGAAGTGATCTCCACGAGGGCTTGGACGCCCTGTAGAGAATTCGGCGTTGACCTCTCCCAGGGGAGATTTCCTTGAAGAGGGGGCAGCAGCGGATATGGCCTCCACAGGCCCCTGCTACCTCAAATGCCCTCGCGAGGCAATGATCCTCGCGAGGCTCTCCAGGCCGTAGGCTTGGTCCTTAGCGAAAATTCGCCATCAAGTGTCGAGGGCCGTATAGGACAGGCCCAGCACACCCTGGATTTCACTGGGCCGACAGTAGCCCCCGGGCCCATGATGGGCACGATGTAGTCCAATGGACGCGGCGAACCGTCATGGGCCCAAAGTGTCCGGCCGGCCTGAGACACGTGCAGGGCAGCTACGCCGCGACGACACGTTCTCCTCGAGATGATGGGCGTAGTGGGGGGTCCACCACGTCTCGGTAACTGCTCTGAGGGAATAAAGCCTGCAGCGCCGATTCAGGCAGCAGTTGCTGCCTCATTTGCGCGCCCGTCTCCTTGCTCTTGACGCTGCGCTCTGTGTCTTCGACGCACCTCCCCCCTGCAATCCTGCGGCAATGGCGCCCAAGAAAGCTTCCGCGGCCTCGAAAGGCAAAGCCGTGGTGCAGGGCGGCGAACCTGCCGCGACGCAGCAGGTCGGCGACTTCGAGCCGGCTCTGACCGGCTTCCGCTTTAAGAAAAGGCGCAGCTGGAGAAAGTGCATCACATGGCGGCTTCAGCGACCAACGAGCACGGCGCTACGGTGCTTAAGCGGCAGACACAACTCCTTCGGCGACTTCTACCCCATCTTCATGCACACCCTATTCGCCGGGCTTGGCCTCCTTTCTCCGATTTCTTCCTGGCGTTCTGGAGTGCTACCAGATCCAGGTCCTTCATCTCCATCCTAACTCCATCCTTGTCCTCGCCATCTTCGCCTACCTCTGCGAGGCATACATCGGCATCCACCTCGGTGGACCTCTTCCGAAGCTTCTACGCGCTCGGTTCACGGCGAACAAGGAGCGGTCAGGGTGCGTGTCTTCCGCATCACGGAGGGCATGAAAGGCACGTACATCCCCATCGCGGGACGGCGAGAACATTGTGACCAATGTGACGAAGAGGGTGGAGGACTTCCGCAAGCGCTGGTTCCTCATGAAGTTTGGCAGCCGGAGCGCCTTCTTTGACCTGCCCGAGGCGCCTCCGATGAAGAGGGCGAGCTGGTCTTCTAAAGCGCTCAAGGGAGCCGCGCTTGGCCCTGTGATGAGGCGCTTGAAGGACTCCGCGAGGCAGGCCTCATGGGCAGATGGTGGCCAAGGACTTCGTGAAGCGCCGCATTGCTCCGCTCCAGTGGCACGCGGACGCAATGTGGCTTTACTCCAACCAGAGGGACAAAATGCGCCTGAGCGCAACCCTCTTCACGCAGTAGGAGGTGCGCACCATTATGGAGACGCTCTTCACGGCTCCTGATATCCCCAGCCGGCGATAAGGCGGTCCGCTCCACAGGATTGACCTTGGGCGCCGCGTCTCGCTCGTGCAGACGATGCCGAAGTTCGACCGGTGGGGCCTGGTGCCCAAGGGACATGCGGGTCCCCGCGAAGATCCTGAGTCCGCGGCGCAGGGGGCGCCAGCTGAGGGCGACGAGGAGACGACGGTAACGCCTGTTGAATCCGACGCAGGCGTAACCGGCGCCTCGGGAGGCTCTGCCTCTCCAGCGGAGAGCTCGAGCACCTCGAAGAGCGCGGCGCCTGAGGTTGAGGCCCACGAGGCTTCTTCAGGCAGCAGCGGCCAGTTCGTGGTCGCTCCCTCGCAGCGCGCCGAGGGGCAAGAGGAAGCGACGATGACGGAGCTTCATCAGGCCATTGCGAGCCCCGCTCCAAGGTCGTTCATGACCGGGCCGCCGGGAGTCCAGCGGGCATCTCCCTCAAGAGGAAAACCGAGGCCGCTCTCGAGGGGTCCGGCGCCGGAGCCGCACCACGAGGCCGTGGCGGCCGTCGAACACGGTGTGGTCGATTCCCGCGCCAAGACATTAGGGTAAGAACTGACTCCCTTTTCTGTCTTGGCTATTTTTGCGTAGGCTTCCTGCGGAGTTTTTGAGTTTTTAGCCTCTCCAGGGGCCCCGAGGTGCTGAAGAGGCGGAGACTTCGGAGGCTTGGAGAGATTCCAGCGCTGCAGCGGCGCCTGCAGCGTGTACAGTTGACGAGGCGCCTCCCGAGGGCACTGCTTCATCTCCTGAGGCTGGGACACCGCTCCTGAAGCAGAGGAGCACTGAGGAGATGGAGGGGGTGGCAGAGGTGGCGATGCCTCCACCTATGCGGCCTGACGTCTCCCCCCTGCAGCCGGAGGGGACGGCGGATGCGGATGCGGCGAGGTTCGTCGCCGGCGAAGGAGTGTGCCGCGGTGACAGGGGCGTCCGCGGGGGCGTGCGCTGACGTCGAAGTGGAGGAGGCCGCCGCGTCATCGCCCCACCGAGCAGAAACTTGGAGAGGCCCCAGCGGACTCTGAGGCCGCTGGGGAGGCGCCTCAACTGAGAAGGCCAACCCTGTCCCTGGAGAGGAGAGCCTCCCCAGGGGCAGAAGAATGACGCGGTTGAAGTGAAGATGCCCCGAACCCCCAGGAGGCCTCCAGCGCGGGGGGGTGAGGGGGGGTTCTCATCAAAGCCCCCAGGCGCGCCTTGAGGCGCTCGGAGCCCAAGGTTGGACGCTCCGGAATCCTCGGCAGGCGCCGGCATTTCCAGGCCCTCCGGCGAACCAGGGCCTTAGTTCTGCGGGGGCGGCGCCCCGTCGCAGCCCGCCGTGGGGCTGTCCTCCGTTCGGCGAGGGAGGTTCTCGACGAGCTTGAGGCCCAGCTTGCCGAGGAAGATCGCTCCAGGGCGGAGGAGGCCGCCGAGCTTGCGCGGGGCTGGGCTTGTCTTCATGAGACCGTGGAGAGCTGCCGCCGGAAGGACGAAGCTGCCCAGGCGCAGCGTGAGGCAGCGCTGCGCTCTGCTGAGGAGATCCGCATCAGCGTGGTCCGCGAGGTGAGGAGACCCTAGCGGACCTGGGTGCTAGGCGCGAGGCTCTCGAGGTGGAGACCGAGGCCAAACACCAGGAGCTGGCGGCGCGCGAGGCGGCGGTCTCCGCCAAGCACAAAGAGCTTCTGGACCGCGAGGGGGGATCGTCGCCGAGTCGGAAAAGGTGCGGC